>JBAMBO010004059.1:0-467372 GCA_037044535.1 Lordiphosa magnipectinata
TCTTAACTTTATCTTCTTCATCTGGGAGTCGAGCCGCGGGCCTAACGCAAAGGGCGGCATCTAAACAGAGACTACAATCAAGCACACGCATAATAATGCGACAAATCACGGTAAAATATGCCGCAAATCTGAAGCCCGCTGGCTCTTATTAATCAAACCCCAACACTAAATAAGAAAAATTTATTTCTGCTCCAGGAATTGAACTGCCCGATAATAAGTTATGCATAAACGATGACGATTCCTTCGATGCGTTACAAACTTCTGGTCAAAATTATAATACACTTTTCAAGTGTATAAATATAGACAAAAATTATCTAAAAATCTATGAATTATAGTTCGAACCTAAACCTTGGATTCGATAAGTTACGAAATTGATCTGCGAACTGAACCCGAACCCACGACTGGTTCGAACCTTCGAACCGATCATTTTGCAGAATTTGAGTGGTACATATGAGGTGTGCTCTAAGGGAATTTTCAAGTTATTTCCGATTTCGAATATATCTTCACAAAAAAAGGCCTATTTCCAGAACGCACGAAAATAAATGTTTACGTTGAACTTCACATGAATAGAAACACTTTTGAACTGTTTTGAAATCTGAATGCTATTACATAGCAGTCTTATTTGTATGAAGCATTGTGTCGAAATAAATTTTTATATCATCTGGAATCCAGCCTTAAGCCGGGTATCCAGCACCGCGGAAACTAAAAATTCCTGGCAAACTTCATATAAAAAAAACTGTGCCAGGAATTTTTAGTTTATCTTTTCGTTGCTTGAGTGTCCAGCAACATGAACGAAACCCACAGTTTCTTATCGATAGTTGGCCTATCGATAGCGCGTGTGGATCGAAAGAACAGCTGATACACAGCTCAGGAATATATTGATTACAATTATTTTGGACGTGATGAGCGAAAGTTTGGGGGGAATGCTTTTATGTTTTTGGTATGAGCTGTCATCTTGCTGGGGAACCAGCAGTGTGCAATGATTGGTAGGGGATGGTGCCAAGGGGACACTTATGTCAAATTGCTGAGGCGGCCCGAGAGATGCCCTCCACGACTTCTGAGCCTGTTTGTCGAAAGACCACCAGTCGGTCATGATACATAATAATAACCATACAAACAAACAAACCTGCTGGTGTGCATATTAATTTGGGGCGCATAATGGCAAAGCGTCCAAATCGCGGAATGCCTCTTATACCAGTGACCTCACATAGAAGATTCTAGGTTCTTGAGAGTAGTGGAGCATGCCGTACCCCATAAAGGGATCCCCTAGATCCACCACTACGAAGCATGAGAAGCCAATTGAGCTTCAATGTCATAGCTGCAACCGTAGCTACTGCCCGAGACACATAGACTGGTCAAGCGGCGGTCCACAGATACGCCAAGGTATTTAACCGCGGTATCATTTTGATCCTAGAAATCGCACTCGAGCAAGTTTTCGGGATCTCATAGCAATCGTGTTGACTCTTTGAACGATTAACGGCTTTGTTCCAGCGGTTCGCCCATAGACCAAAGCCAAGGGACTGATACGGCCACTGAGTTGACAAAATCCTTAATATTAATGCAAATGTATTTAGGCAATCTTGTATCCGACCATGAAAGACTTTATTTGATTGGCGGCCAACCGAGATGTCATACTACTTTGGAGATTGAAATGACATTATAAAGTTGTGCTCATAACTGTGTGCCACCCGGGCCACACTGCAAAGAGTCATTCTTAGCCATCGGCTTCTCATCCCCTAGTATAAAGTACTTCCGCTGGAAATTATATATTTTTTTTTAAATTTATTTAAATTCAAATAATTAAGTGCTTAACAGCTGACTGATCAAGAGTGACCATGCACCTTTTTGGTGCATGGTCAACCTGTTTTAGTTATGTTCCACACACACTAGAAATAACTAGAGGAATTGCTAGTTATTTCTTGTGTGAAGATTGCCCAAATACATTTGCATTAATATTAAGGAGTTTGTCAACTCAGTGGCCGGATCAGTACCTTGGCTTTGGTCTATGGGCGAACCGCTGGAACAAAGCCGTTAATCGTTTAAAGAGTCAACACGATTGCTATGAGATCCCGAAAACTTGCTCGAGTGCGACTCCTAGGATCAAATACATACCGCGGTGAAATACCTGGCCGTATCTCTGGACCACCGCTTGACCAGGAAAGTCTACGTGTCTCGGGCAGTAGCTACGGTTGCAGCTGTGACATTGAAGCTCGATTGGCTTCTCAAGCTTCGTAGTGGTGGATCTGGCGGATCCCGTTATGGGGTACGGCATGCTCCACTACCCTCAAGAACCTAGAATCTTCTATGTGAGGTCCCTGGTATGAGAGGCATACAACTATATACCGCGATATGGACGCTTTGCCATTATGCGCCCCAAATTAATATGCACACCAACAGGTATTGTGATCGACTCGTGGCCCACTCCCATAGACATGCCTCTGTTTTGGCGACAAACCGGCTCAGAAGTCGTCTCAACCTACAACATCCCATCGACCTTTGTGTCCATGGAGGGCATCTCTCGGGCCGCCTCAGCAATTGGGCATAAGTGTCCCCTTGGCACCATCCCCTACCATTCTTTACACGCTGTTGGTTTCCCAGCAAGATGACAGCTCAACAAAAACATAAAAGCATTCACCCCAATTTTTCGCTCATCACGTCCAAAATAATTGTAACCAATATATTCCTGAGCTGTGTATAGCTGTAGGCCAACTATCGATAAGAAACTGTGGGCTTCGTTCATGTTGCTGGACACTCAGCAACGAAAAGGTAAACTTAAAATACCTGGCAAAGTTTTTTTTTATAAATCCGCGGTGCTGGATACCAGGCTTTAATATAAAAAATAACTAATAAATTTTGACAGTTAGAGGGTACATTACAGTCGGGGTTGACCGACTAGTTTCTAAATTTTTGTACAAGTATTTTTATAACCTTGCAAAGGGTATTATAATTTTGCCAGAAGTTTGCAACGCATAGAAATATTTATTTCCGAACCCATAAACTATATATATTCTTGATCAGGGCGACGAGCTGAGTCGATTGAGCTTTGTTTGTCCGTCTGTCTGTCTGTCTTTCCGTCTGTCTGTCTGTCCGTCTGTCTGTCTGTCCGTCTGTTTCTACGCAAACTAGTCTCTCAGTTTTAAAGCTATCGAGCCGGATCGGATGACTATATCTCATAGCTGCCATAGGAACCATCGGTCAAAAAATGGGTCTTAGTGAGAAAAACTTTTTTGTTTTCAATGATAGAGTTCTTAAACTCATCCATTATTAATATAATAGGCTTTCAGGCAGATTTGCAAATTTTCGTCAAGATCGGATGACTATATCTTATTGCTGTCATAGGAACTATCGGTCGGAAAATGGGTCTTACTGAGAAAAACTTTTTTGTTTTCAAGTAAATTGTTCTTAAGGTCGGTAATTATTAATATTAAACGCTTTCAAACTAATTTGAAAAATTTGGTCGAGATCGGATGACTATATCTTAAGGCTGCCATAGGACTGTTCTGTCGGAAAATGAGTCTTAGTGAGAAAAACTTTTTTGTTTTCAATTTTATGGTTCTAAAACTCAGCGACTTTTAATTTGATATGTTTTCAAAAAGAATCGTGAAATTTGGTCGAAATCGGTTGACTATATCTCAAGGCTGCCATAGAACCGATCGGTCGGTAAATCAGTCTTAGTGAGAAAAACTTTTTTGTTTTCAATTTTATCGTTCTTAAGCTCGGCGATTGTTAATTTAATATGTTTGAAATCAGATGTTTATCTGTCAGAAAATGGACTTCAGTTAGAAACATTTTTGATTTTTTGATTTTTATGTAAGCGTTCTTAAACTCTGACATTTCAAAAACAGCATTTGCAAGGGTAAAAAAACTTCGGCACAGACGAAGTTAGCTTGGCCTTCTCGTTATATAAAACTTATGGATCGATTGTAGAGCGGGATTTGCCCACACTTTGTTTCAAAGTCCCTGGGGATCTGATCGGCTGTTTGGAATATTCCGGCGTTGACTGCCAGTGAGTTTACGTATTCCCAAATTCTTTTGGTTCATTTAGTTAAATTTGAATTCGGTTTCTGCACGGACATTAAAATGTTGCTAAATAAATTTACCATATTTTTAATAATTTTAACAATCAGAAAAACTTGCGGCGAGAATGAATTAAGAAATATCAGAGACGATTATTGCGAACAGTATTGTGGGAATGAGTGTACAACTGGCAATGTTAGTGAAAGTGTCAAAACGTGCTCTAAAACGGGCGACATCATAATCACGAACAATTACTAACTTGAGTTTATTAGGTACCATTTAAAACTATTTTGGTACAAATCTAAGCCGGACTTAAACTCGCTTATAAAACTAAGCTCGGACAGTATGACGCTTAGGGAACTAAATGTAATTAATAACTATGATGAGGAAGGTCTAAATATAATACCATCAATTCAATACATGCAAGCATTTGGAATAAGCATTTTAGATGAGTATACATTTCATACCTTACAATTACTCTTTGAAGAGCGTGTAATTGGCATTACACACAGAGCGAAAATGTTAAAGATTTCTGTGTATTCCAAGTCAACTGTAAATGATAATTTAATATATAATTATTTACGGCAAAACACATCAAAACTGAACCTTATTTATATTTATTGTGAGCAGTCATATAAAATTCCCCGTTTGTTGTTCGAAGAAAATCAAACGAATTTAACTGAATTAGTAATTAAACAATGTAACATGGAAAAAGTCACCGCAGCAACCTTTGAGCATCTGAAAAATTTAAAGCATTTGACTGTTTGGAAGGACATTGTGAAGGACTTTTCATTTTTAAGGTAGTATCTTTTAAAAATTATTTGTTGTTCTTGCAATTAACATAATAAAATATTTATTGCAGTTCTGCCTCTCTACAAAATCACTTGGAAAATATTGTACTTTATGTTGGTCAAGAAATAGATCTTAAATATTTTCAAAATTATTTAAAGCTTGAAATCATCGAACTTTATTTAGAAAACCCTTACGGAGACATACCGTGCAACAATTTAAAAGCATTTGTTTGCGACTGGCAGGATTTTACTAAACCATCTTGTAATTTCAAACTGGGCATAAATAACAGACGTTGCCCCCAGAGCTGCAATTGCAGTCTAGATTACTACACCAAAGCGCTTTACATCGACTGCACTGGTCAAGGACTCACGGAAGTACCAGAGCTCCCTATTCCAATAACTGGCAGTCCCAAGCTTTCATTTAAAGGAAACAAACTTAGAACCCTACCAAACATAACATGGCCTGGTTTTGCAAATCTTACGGAACTTCATTTATCGAACAACAATTTGACAAACTTATCCGCTGATCAGTTTCCTCCAGGACTAACACTTTTGGACATTAGAAATAATAACATTCAAACGGTCGATGAGAAAGTGGCCACATTTCTCTTAGATCGGATAGACCAAACAACACTTTTACAAGCTGGCATTCTATGGATAAGCAACTGTGAGAATTCAAATTTCACAATTTATTTGGACAAATTAACCAAGAATAAGAAGGAGCCCGTACATCACCATCACCTAAGCGGACCCTGCCCGGACTACTGCTCTTGTTGTTTTAATGGCACCTCAAACCAGTTTGTAATCGACTGCAAAAGTAAAAGTCTTAGCGTTTTCCCAACACTTCCAAGTAATATAAAGGGCAACTCCATTCTTCTACTGAATGACAACCAACTCGAATTTTTGCCCCAACATGATCTCAGGAACTCTACACTGCAGAAACTTCACTTGAAGAACAATCTCCTTACCAGTTTCACAATGAATCAACTGCCACCGAATCTCACTTATTTGGATCCGCAACAATAAACTCAACGCTCTTGATGATAAAGTGACGCAGTTCCTCATAGCACGTAATTTAAAGACAGAACTATCAGGCAACCCCTGGGAATGCAGTTGTAAGTTTACAAATTTCCTCACCTTCCTCCAAAAACGTCACTCCAAAGATTATAAAGCTGCTTTAGGGCGTTGTATTGGTCAGGAATTTTGTCCAACATCATGTGTCTGTTGCTTGGATTATGACACTGGAAAATTCATGGTTAATTGCTCAAATCAAGGACTGACTGACATTTCCCAAATACCCATAACAAATCATTCCGTGCTGCTCTTTGAAAATAATCAACTGACAAATCTATTGAAAAACTCACCCGAAGGCTTTGATCAGCTCAAGGAACTTCACTTGGCCAACAATCAACTCAGAAAAATTGAAAACATTCCCTCTAATCTGATCCTGCTAGACGTGCGAGGGAACCAATTGGACAAACTAAGTCAACAAATGGTTGACGTACTCACCAATCAGTCCCAGCTAACTCTCTCCATCTCCGACAATCCTTGGGTATGCAGCTGCGAGGAGAAACACTTTCTACGATTTACCAAGCATTTTGAAGGCAACATCAACGATCTCCGTCAAGCCAAATGCCGGGATAATACTACCATGCTGGTCAAGTTGGAGGAGAAGGATGTATGCCCACTGGAGATACCTGGATATGTCTTCTTTTTAATAGCAATCATTGCCTTTACTTTCTCCTTGAACTGCCTGCAATACTTTCGCGAGTCCATTAAAATGTGGTTCTATGACAAGAATCTATGCATGGGACTGTCTACCCGAAGAGAAATGGATAGGGAGAAGCTCTTCGATGGTTTTCTGGCTTATACCCATAAGGACGCCGTATTCGTGGATGAGTATATTGAGGTGCTGGAGAACGGATTGCACAAGTTTCGATTGTGCTACTACGAAAGAGACTGGCAGCTGGGCCAATCGATTTCCGCCTGCATTTGTCAGTCGGTGGAGGACTCGAAACGCATTATCATACTGATGACGAAGAACTTCGTGAGGTCGTCGTGGGGTCGTCTGGAGTTTCGCCTCGCATTGCATGCTACATCCCAGGACAGATGCAAGCGCTTGAACGTTGTGGTGTATTGACGAATTGAATAGTGAGCTCAAGCTGTATATGAATTTTAATACCTATCTAAATCGGAATGATCCAAACCTTCTGGATGTAAGTTCTATATCCGCCTCATGCAGGTGCTGCCAGTGCTGTATCCATAAGGCAGAGAATAACAGATGCCCAACCTAGTGCTACCATCTCGGCTTGCTGTGCCTAGTACTTAGTAGTGGCAGACCATTAATAGCATGAGCATACAAGCTGTATCTGCCTCTTTGACAGACCTACTTAAAGTCAGGATGGATGTATTGGGACCAAACAATATTGAGAGCAATGGCTTCACCAGACATGCTCGATGTACCAATTCTATGATCCGCTGCTCGAGTGATGCTGCTCCACCCAAAGGTCGGCATGTATCGGTAACATATGCCTTTGGCATAGCAATAAGCATTTGTATCCTTATCTTTAGTTCTACCATTTTAGCCTGTGCTTCGTAGTGACGAAACTTAGTGTTGACAGGATCCTAATTTCACGCAGCATTACAAAGTCATCGCCTCCGTTCTTATGAGCACTTCTTCACGAGCTGATTTGATGCGTCATTCTTTGGGAACCTCTCAATCAATTAATTCGAACCGCCCATGGATTTGATTATTTTAGCTTTATTTAGCATTTGATTTATTGAACTGACTACACTGAACTTCTACTTGCCGATCACACTGAGCTCTGTCATCTAAATCTCACTGATCCTCTGCTGATCATCGAGTGATGAATGCTTCCACCAATATTGATATGTGTTTCGATTTGGCATGCCATAGGTAAAATGGCGCATTATTCTGATGCAAAAAACTTTTTTATCGTTGCTTAAATCGCTGTAGATAGAATACTAAGAATTTAATTGACTTCCAATGTGAAAACTGCGTGAAAATGCAAAATTCTATGTAGACATTCTCCGATCGGCTGAATGTTTTTACGCAGCCTTTCAAATTCATGACATGGGGCGTAACGATAACGATAACGATAACATTCGTACATCAGATAACGATTTGATGCATAATTTTTACGTAGATACCTACTAACGATCAACGATACGCTGAAACGCAACATTGCGATTCGTATTACGTAAGAAACTAACTTGTTCAGACACGTTAGTTATCGAACGTGACTAACATCGTACGATACTCTCTCGCTAACTTGACGATCGATACTGACGCAACATACATAGTACATCGTAACATCGCACATCGATAACATCGATAACGATGATAACATACGATCGTACGTCGATAATGTGATACGTCGATACGATAAGATAACGATACGATGTTTACGATCGAAAGATCCGTAACATAACGAAAATGACGATAAATTCGATACAAAGATAACTAACGTACATAACGATGACTCGATAACGTACGATTCGATAACGATAGATACGATAAGAAACTGGAACGTGACGATACATACGTCGATAACATACGTCCCGAGGCGTGAAACATCCCGAAAATTCGAACGCTACAAACGATTTCATCCGATACGCTCGAAACGTCGGTTCGTAACGATCGATACGTAAATAACGTGATAATGTGACGGTAACGATAACGATAACGATAACGATAACGATAACGATAACGATAACGATAACGATAACGATAACGATAACGATAACGATAACGATAACGATAACGATAACGATAACGATAACGATAACGACAACGATAACGATAACGATAACGATAACGATAACGATAACGATAACGATAACGATAACGATAACGATAACGGTAACTTGGTATTCAGACGTGTTATTTATGAACTGAGTACACGGCACATGTCTAACGGGATAAGGCAGATAGACTGATCAACGATGTATGTACGATCGCGTCACGTGACACAAAATGCTATACGATCCGAGCGACGAACGTTGCTGTATAAATGGTTACGCAGTATGACTTGTATAATGCGGATTAGCCGTCAGCGAATCAATCCGTCCAGTACCAGCGAATAACGTAGCTAGCTAGCGGAAAATTCGGAACTGAATAAAACTATTTTCTTCCGATGGCTTGAAACTCGGTTTTAAGGATGGAATACGAAATAATTGCGGAATAACGATAACGATAACGATAACGATAACGATAACGATAACGATAACGATAACGATAACGATAACGATAACGATAACGATAACGATAACGATAACGATAACGATAACGATAACGATTAACGATAACGATAACGATAACGATAACGATAACGATAACGATAACGATAACGATAACGATAACGATAACGATAACGATAACGATAACGATAACGATAACGATAACGATAACGATAACGATAACGATAACGATAACGATAACGGATAACGATAACGATAACGATAACGATAACGATAACGATAACGATAACGATAACGATAACGATAACGATAACGATAACGATAACGATAACGATAACGATAACGATAACGATAACGATAACGATAACGATAACGATAACGATAACGATAACGATAACGATAACGATAACGATAACGATAACGATAACGATAACGATAACGATAACGATAACGATAACGATAACGATAACGATAAACGATAACGATAACGATAACGATAACGATAACGATAACGATATCGATAACGATAACGATAACGATAACGATAACGATAACGATATCGATAACGATAACGATAACGATAACGATAACGATAACGATAACGATAACGGTAACGATAACGGTAACGGTAACGGTGGGTGGGAATTGAGTGGGAAGTGGGTTGGATGTGGTTTTTGAAGGAAAAATCGGGCAGCAATGTCGTAACGGGGAAAAGGCAAAGTAGTAAGACTTTGAATTCAAGCCGATGTATGTACGACTCGCTTTGTGGGCTGTACGTGGAACACAATTTAATAAGGCTATACTGATGGCGGCGCAGCGAAGCGCGACGGGTACTATGCTAGTAAAATTATATAATTTAAAATTTGTGTTAACCAAAAATGCAAGTAGTGACTTTAGTATAAATAAATAATGGCATGGCAATTAAAGCCGTCAGCCAATACTACCCACATTACTCGAGTTCCAGTTACTCACGTTCCGAGATATCACCGGTAATAGTGCTTTAGAGATCCACTCGCAGGTAATTAACTACATAGATTGACATTAACAATAATTCAAAAAGAGTGGGTGTCATGGGACGCCCAGTATGAGCGAAGCTCTTTACGACGATAATTCCGATTGTAAATTCAAGTATTGGCAAAAAGACTCTTTTTGTATTCTTTTAGATAAACTTAATCTTGAAATAGCAAAAAATATAACTAATTTTCGACAAATTTTGGACTAAGATTTGAAGAAATAAATTTTTGACTATATAAATAATTATATGGTGAAAAACGACATTAGTTGTTGGACCATCTTTTGTTGTAGTCTGGTAAGGATTGCGGTTCATTGTCCAATAAAGTTTTTTTTAAAGGAAAATCATTTTTTGTAAGGACTTAAGCAGATTTGTAATTAAGTTTGGGAACTAAAATGGCAATTTGGGTTTCTGGTAGGTTGATTTCATCATCTCTCATAAATTTACTCCACCGTATACAAAGTCGTATTGTTTTCACCAGATGCGCCTGTCAGCGATTGCCTCTGCCAGGGTCTAATGTTGTCAGCAGGCACATTTCCCACAGCTCATAGATTGCACCAACTTAATGTAGAGTCTGAACTTAGCACTCGTTTACAGATTTGCACTTGGAAAAAATTCTGGAAATATGAGCTTCCGGGAATGTTTGTGTTGGTATTGCAGTTGCAGCCACAGATAGCCATTTGCTGGCAGGTCGTTTGGCGTCAACAAAATATGGCCAGCGAACTAACAAGCCATAAATAAAACTTAAATGCAAAACAAAAGGGGAGGCGGCTGGTAGCTGGCAGCTGAAAATATAAGAAAGAGAAAAAACATGCAACACTTTCAATGCAGATCAATGAATCCGCTCTGTTTCAGTGCTCAGGCGGGCGTAACAAGTACACAAAGGCAAAGCTACCGCCAGCAGCAGCAGCAGCAGCTGACTGCTGACCCATTTATGCAAATTTGGTTGCGGCAACAATGGGTTGTACAACAGCAGTAAGAGCAACTGCAGCCAGAGCAAGTACAAGCAGCACGCTTGTTTCTGTTTCTCTTTTTGTGTTTTTTTTTGTGGTAGGGCTCTGTGCTGTTTTTTGGTTTTTGGTCATTTGTCATGTTGATTTATACTTGCTCAATGGCATTAAATGCTTAACAAGATTTTCACGCGGCCTAAAACTGGCGATAACCTTGAGCCGGCGGCTGACCAACTGTTGACACAGCTTGGGTTTTGTAGTGTAGATCTAGTCCTGACTCACTCACTCACTCATCAGTCACTAAGTCAGCAGCAAGTGTCATTTTATAGATGCTCTGTTTGCTGTCTGGCATTTATAATTGAAGGATCCTGGGCTATTTTATGGCTTATCTGGCAAACAAATAGCACTTAAAAAATTTTCTTATTTGTCTGCAAAGTAACAAGTGGCTGGCAGGCGGAAGTGAATACCCGAAAGGATCCCAAGTAAACACACACGCAGTGGCTACCTGCCCTATGGATAGAGTCGTAAAAATGTCTGATCGTTTGTCATACAACATGGTCCTACCTTCATGTTTCCATCCGCCCATTAATCATGCCATTGTAAGCACAGACCCGGCAGCGCTCAGCCCCATCAATAAAATGGTTTTGCCAGGCAATAGAAATGCATTTGGCCAACTGCGTGGGGTGGCGCTTAGATTAATGAATGCGTTGCGATTAGAATCAATTCGAATTAATGAACATTAAAAGCGTCTTTGATTTTTGTTTGGCCACAAATACACACAGCGGGGAGGAGACGCAAAAAAAAACAATAAAAAACAAAAGACTTAGGCAACGAACTTGACTGAGAGCCGACTGGCTGCTCCTGCACAGTGATTGGAAAGCTACCACATAGAAGTTGGGCACGCATGTTTGACGTAAATGTTGAACGTAAATTTCGAATAAAACTATTTCCTGATTGTACCCCATCTACAAATCCATTTTCTATGGCCGATTTCTCCTAGCATTCTTCCAAGGATCGTTGTGATGCACCTCTTGAAGAGAAATTACCACTTAGGCTGCTCATAATATACTTTTAACATGCAACTACAAACTATTTTTCTTCTTCTTTATTGGCCCGATGTTGCATCACAACCTCTTCACGGTCTTGGCCTCTGCAATAAATGCCCTCCACTCGCTTCTGCATTGTGCGAGCTGGCACCAGTTGTTCACACCAAGGTTGGAAATGTCTTTCCGCACTTGATCATCCTGCTTTGTACGTCTTTTTTACTGGAGCTTCTTCATCCATCCGGATTACATGTCCTAACCAGCGCAGCCGCTGTTGCTTTATTTGCTTGACTAGACTGATGTTCTTATAGAGCTCATACAGTTCGTGATTCATTCGAATGCGGTATCCATCGCCAATAGATCCTCTGAAGGATCGCCAATCGCCTCCTCATACGCTGCTGTCATTGTCCATGCTTCAGCGCCGTATTGCGGGGCAGGGATGATGAGCGACTTGTATAGCGCTATTTTTGTTCTTCGAGAAAAGGCTCTGCTCTTGAACTCCCTACTGAGCTCGTAGTAGCATCGGTTTCCAAGAGTAATTCTTCTTCGGATCTCCAGGCTGATGTTGTTGTCGCCGGTAATCATCGTCCCGAGGTAGACAAAAACCTCAAAGTTGTACTCCCCCAAAGTAACAGATTGTCCAAGACGCGTAGACTTCTTGTCCGTGGATACTAGGTTCTTCGTCTTGTTCTCGTTTACCGCTAAGCCCATTAGTTTAGACTGCTTCTCAATCTCTGAAAACGGCCTGCTTACCGCCCGTTCGATAATGTCAATATCATCAGCGTATGCGAGTAGCATTAGATCTTTATAAAGAAATGAGCCCGATGTGTTGGTATTTGGGCACTGGCGCAGTATATACTCCATCAGTAGATTAAAGAAGTCACACGATAGGGCATCACCCTGCCTAAAACCTCTCTTGATATCAAATGGTTCGGAGAGGTTCTTTCCTATTTTGACGGAGCTTCGAGTGCTTCTCAATGTCATCATGCAAAGTCGAACCTACTTTGCTGGTATACCAAAGGTAGACAGTGCGTCAAAGAACCTTGACCTTATCGGTGTGTCAAAGGCTGATTTATAATCAACAAAAAGATGGTTGGTTTTGATATTTCTCTCATAGGTCTTCTCCAGGGATTGTCGTAATGTGAATATCTGGTCTGTGGTGGATTTATCAGGTCTGAAACGACACTGATAAGGTCCGATCAGTGTGCTAATAAGCGGCTTTAGACGTTCACAAATAATGCACGACAGAATCTTATATGCGATGGGAAGGAGACTGATCCCACGGTAGTTGGCGCAGGGTCTCCTTTTTTAAAAAGTGAGCAAATTACACTTAGACTCCTATCTTCGGGCATGCTCTCGTCGGACCATATTCTGCTGAGGAGTTGGTGCATGCACCTTACCAACTCCTCGCCTCCAGTCTTAAACAGTTCAGCTGGCAGGTCATCTGCTCCTGCTGATTTGTTGTTCTTAAGCCTTCTTATGGCTACACAAACTTCGTGATGGTCCGGTGGGTCTATCTCTATGTTGCCGATTGGTGGCGTCGCTACTTCTCCAGAGGCCGTATTGTGTTCGTTGTCGCCTCCCAGCAGGTTGGCGAAATAGCTTTGTCTAGCGCCACTTGCGGTTCTGTGACCATATTTCCATTTTCGTCCTTGCATTGTGTGACTCCGGGTTTGAAACCTTCAGTTAGTCGTCTAATCTTTCGATAGAATTTTCGAGTCTCACCCATGCCGAATAGCATCTCGACTTCCTCACGCATGCGCCTTTCTGGCTCATTCTTTTTCCTTCTGAAAAGGCGCTTCTCCTCTCTCCTTTTCTTCCGATATAGCTCTTTAACAGCCAACGTTGCTCCCGACTGCAGAGTTCTCCTGCAGGCAGCGTCTTTCTCTGCAGTAGCGTCGCGGCAGTCCTCATCATACCAAGTCTGCTTTCGAGGGTGCTCGGCGTATCCGAGTATCTCCTTGGCAGCCGTACTCATGGAGTGTGATATATGATTCCACTGTTCGCTTACACCAGAAGGGAATGGTGAGTTGTGTGGGTTTAGCTGTGTAGGCTTCAAAGGTCCGTTATGATTGCAGCTTATCGACATTTAGCTTTCGACGTGTATGTACGTGAGGCATGTGCCACACTGAGCCGCGTGCGTACTTTGGCTGCAACAAGGTGGTGATCCGAGTCTATGTTGGCACCTCGAATCGCACGCACGTCTAGAACACTCGATGAGTGCCTTCCGTCGATCACAACATGATCAATCTGATTTCGCGTTAGTTGATCAGGGGAATTTCACGTCGCCTTATGTATGTCGCTATGTTATGACCATGTTCCTGCCCGCGGCAAAATCTAATCGGCCGACTGTCGAGCCAAAAACTCCTTCTCTCTTTTAGCGTTAAAGTCGCCAAGCACGATCTTTATGTCGTCTTCCGTTGGGGTGTGTGCACAGATAAGACTAATAATAAAATATTTAGCACCTTCTCTGCTGAGGGTGCGAACATTCCAGGTGCATATCCTCAAATCGTGGTCCTTAAAACGATTGCGTGGGTCGTCATCAGAGGGGGGTCCGTATCCGAGACCTTGTCGCAGTTTTCATTGGTGGAGTTTTTTTGACGGCGGTGGGTACCAAATCCGACGCACCAACTCTATATATTGTACCCAGTGGGGAAACCTCCCCGCTCACGTTAGCCAGAAGCTTTGCGGATGCATAGCGTTCTGTTTACAGTGGTCACCATCGAGAAGGTGTGAGTCGACTTGAGACGCAGTAAGCCAGGATCGCGCTGCGTTCGCCAAGTTGAACCGATCAGCAGCTTTACCTCACTACATAAGCCCCCATTAGGTCCAGAAAAACTATGACTAGAAATTCACACATTTTAAAATTTGCACATTTAGCAATTTTCTATGAAAATATTTTTAATTATTTTTTTTTGTTAGTTAATTGTTGTAAATAAAATATGCATCTGTATATGTTTAATTTCAATATCCAATAGCTTTGTAAAAAAAATAATGTCACAAAAGAAAAAGAATGGAAATGTAAATAACTAAGCACAATATGTATGCATATATATAAATTTTACTGAGGTAGATCAGTATTGGTCGCAGTGCGCTATTCCCCCAACAACCAGTGTTAGGAAGTACCTAGGTACAAATACCTAGGTACATACCTAGATACATATTTTGTGTACCTTTTACCTTATCTCGGTACTTTTAAATGCCAGTTCCATTTACCTTACCTAGGTCCAAATTTTCATTTACCTTGTCAAAAAATAAGGTATAAGGTACTTCAATATGAATAAAAATTTAATTTCAAATGACAGTCTGAGTGGGAAACTAATATAAGTTATTCATTCTATCAATTTGATTGTCGATGTGACTATTAAAATAACATAGTCTTAAACTAATTACTGTGTTGATCCTTAAGACGCTTTAAGTCAAGGAAATACAGAAAGCTGTCGCACAACTAGCATGGAAATAAGGTACATGAAATATCTTTTGAATGGTTTCAAAATGCGATTGCTATTCAGAGTTGATTATAAATGACAGCATTTTATTTAACACACAACAAACAGAAATTATATTCTAGGACTCTATCAACAGTAGACTTTGCTATCAGCTTAAATAATTAGGTCGCTAGTTTGACTATGTAAGAAGTTTTAAAAATTTGTCCATACGGCTTTACTTCCTATGTATGTAGGCCAAAACCAAGATAAAGCCATTTGTGAAGTTAACGCAGATGTGGAACTTAATGATTAATGTTAATTTTTAAAAATATATATTGCAAATTATGTCGAAATTTTAAATAATAGGAATTATAGAATAAATAAATCTATATTTAGAACCGTAGACCGAAAAGAACCTAAACAGTGTACCGGTACAGTTTCGGTTCTGAGCAATTTTTGTTTTTTAACTTCAGAGCTGCTACCTGCGCCAGAGAGTGTCATCTCTATATTCAGAGCTGCTGACTGCGCATGAGAGAGAGACAAAAGATATTGTTTTTGTCTATGCGTATAGGTTTCTGTGAGAATGACTGAAATAAAAACCGCAACAAAAATATGTATATATTTGGCGCTCTTTCACTTTAGTTCCGTTTTTGCATGTTGGCTTTCTGCTAATTCTTCGAATGCTGTCCCTTTTTTGTGCAAAACGAAAGAGCTCAGTGTACAGTCGCCTACGGTTAATCGTTGTAAAATTTTTATTCGTGTTTGTGCTGCGAAACTGCAAAGAGTAATTAATTTATTTAAGAGTTGCAAGTCAATCTAAACGATCGCTTAAAACGCCAAGGCCAAAAACAAATGTTTATCGGAAGTATTTCGCCTTTGATATTGAAGAAAATGTAAGCAATTGCTTAATAAACGAGTGTGGACAAAAAATTAAGGTGAGTTTGATATTTATGAATTTACTTTCCGAGAAATATACACATATATATGTATGTATGTACAATGTACAATGATACTCAGTCTAATGCTCATACATATGTAAGCTTCTCATGCATATACTAACATACATACTTAAATTGTATGTAAGTGCTTAGAAAGTTAAATAGCCTGCCTGTATGTATGTATGTACATGCTAATATTTGCATGCCTTTGATGAAAAGAAGCGAAAACTATGGTTGTGTGTACATTGTACATATGTATGTCTATATACCAGTTGCAAGGGAGCATAAATGACTTATATGTATGTATGTATGTTCTTTCCTTTTTTATAGGGTGATCATGGAACAAATTTGAAAAAGCACATTGCTCGTTCTCACGCCGATTTGATAAAAAAGCTTCACAATCAAGTCGATCAGCAAAACACGAATCAAGCACCGGAAAAGAAAACTGCTGGTTTCAGGTTCAGGTGCATTGATGAATTGTTTAAGCCCAGTCGAGATGCGTGTGTTTCTCTGTGCATGGTTGATGGGAGACCGTTTACCCTGATGAACGACCTCGGATTTCGACAAATTCGAAATCCAATTATTAAAGGCCTGGTTTATTCGAATTTTATTAACCCGCAATCAGTACGCGAGGATGTACTCTGTAACTCACTTTGTTTGTTTCTGTTAATTTTATCGGTCCATACGTACGGTACGTACCGGTATACCGAAAAAAAATCTAGGTACCGAAACGGAACCGAATACCAAAATAAAAAAAAATCAAAACCGAACCTTTTACCGGAACAGAAGTTTCGGTACGTACCGGAACCGGAACCGCAATTCGTTTCGGTTTGATTCCCTGCTTAAAACTAAAAAAAAGTGTATGTCCCTGTAAAAATTTTGGGAGTTTCGGAACACAGATTTGTTGTACAGATTCGTGAGAATCTTTTGTTCTTTTTGCGTACACTTTCGTTGAAATTCCCATGAAACCTGAAAGTTTTGGTTGGATGGCTCACATCATTCAGTTCACAACATTTTCGCGAAGGTGGTGTTGGATAAACCATGCTTTAAAAGGCATCCAAAAATTCTCTTTTTGTACCTTTACCTTTACCTTGGTACTGGGAATTTCGTGTACCTTTTACCTTATCTAGGTATATTTTTTGACATTTACCTTGTACCTTACATAGGTAAGAAAATTAAGTACCTTACCAATCACTGCCAACAGCAAACTAACTATCATTGGCACTGCGTACGCGAAGCACAAATACTCCAAGAGTGTGGTTGAGACACTCGAGTGTGAAAAACATCAAGTACGAATGCAGTACATTCGTAGTTGCAGTGCACCCGTGTAGATCTCTGGTCTGTGTGCTCTTGGCTGTCCGATGCACCCGAAACAATTCGTCGCCAACAACAAAATCGACGGTAACATAAGTATTTGTTGATGCGTTCGATTTAAAAAAAGTCATCGGAGAGAAGGAAGAGAAGTTGTTGTTGTAATTTGTGTGTGTGCGCACAGCTATAGCTATGCGCAAATCAACAACGAATGCGTGCTGTGCTCATTGGAACTGGGCACCCCTGATCGAACGCTAAGTACATCAACCTTACCTCAAATTATAATTTAAGCGAAGAAGCGAGAGAAATCTGTTGCACTTTTTGGACATTTTGTTGCACCAGCTTTTAGGAACCGGCCAAAAGGGTGGACAAACAATCAAAGAAATAATTATTGGTTGCTATTTAAATTCGTCTAAGAAACTAAAACTTTTATTTTCGGATTTTATGACTAGTCCGACCAATGTGCATTAGCTTATTAATTTCACGTGCCTGGACCATAATGAAAAGCGATTTTATATTACCTGGCCGCCTGCCGTCGTTTATAATCAAGTTAAATGCGCGCGCGTCCATAAAAACTTGACTTATCAGCCAGCAAATGGCGCAAATGCATTTAGGGGTTAGTGGTTAGGGGGCTGGTGGGGACAGTGCGCGGGAGACAGTGCGACCATTAACAGAACGATGTCGCTGAGTGAGTGCGCGAGCATTGCCTTTTTTTACGGCAATTTTCACTCGGCCGAGGCCATCCATGGAAAACCCCATACAACTTTATTGGCCAGCATCCCGCTGTGTGTAAAATATATAACTGTGTTTATCGCTTTTTATTTGCATTATTTATGCAAAGAGAAAAGTACACACACACACACACACACACTGAGTCCGCGGCTGCCATTGGCATTGAAAACTATTCAAAATATGCTTCAAAATATCTGACTGGAATCTTTTTGTTTTCGTTTTTGTTTACCTTTCATTGGAATAAACACGAAGAAGAGGAAGGGGAAAAAAAACCACACAAAAACGCAGACGCTATCGATCAAGCATGCAGCACGGGACTCCTCGCTTAGATTTCAACACAATGGCCTGTCAGGGGTTTCGATTTCAAAGCTAAAACCCAGGCACGTAGCCTGGAAATGGGGAATCTCTCTGTGACGTTGATGCGCACCTTTGATAAGGATGAGACCGCCGCCGACACACCTCAAAATGTTATGAGAAAAGAAAGAGAGAGAAGTCGGGCATTCCGCGTAAAGAATTGACATGGCTAATCCTGATGAATAGTTGGTAATTTCATTCATGATATACACCTTTGAGCTGTACCTAACAACAGTGTAAAAGCCTTAATCTAATGGCACACATGGGCGCTAATCAAATTAAGACAATGAAAGTGTTAAGTCGCCTTCCCAGAAATGATGCTTTGATAGTCATAAAACCCAGCAGATAACACACACCACGCTGATAAGAACTAAAGAGCACGATAACAACTGCCTGGAGGCTGCAACAAGCGTTGATGATGATGCGTTGCATTTGCCTTATGTGGCAAGCTGAGAGGATGCCATAAAACTGCCAGAACTCAAACAATAACAACTATGTGAGCACACACTAAATAAGCCATAGCCAAGGGGATTTTATCACCGCTTGTTAGCAACGGAAAGTGTGTAAATTTACACACAAAAACGCCGCAGGTGAAGTTTTCCCCTCTTGTTTTTACTTTCAATAATGAAAATATTCCTTCACTCAATGCCTGCAACATGTTTGTCTTATTTTGTAATTTTCTAAGGCTTCTTAGGGTTGGGCAGAGCAGTTTCAAAATAGTCTAAAACGTGGTTTTAAGAATTAACTTAGATTAATATCTTTAAATGCAGATAAAAAAAAGTCACGAGATAGATTTCTTATTATTCCAACGATTTTATTATTGGTGCTTGGAAGCTGATACATCCTAGCAGGTCTTTCAACGTTATTTTATACCAAAAGAAAATGCTAGCTTAAGGCCTTTAGTGTGGAACGTAAATCACAAAAAAATATTCGACCCTGTTCCGAATTACGATTCGGTTTTCGTGTAATCGTTTGCAAGTGGAATGCCAATTGAACAATGTTACACGGAAGTTGACAATCATATCTATGGTTACTAGATCCGGTTTGAGGAAAATCGGAATTACCTAAGCAGTTGAAACCGATTGCTCAATAGGGGTGTTCCTGCAAGTGACTTTGATTATGATTCTGATTTTAATTTCGGTGTGATCAGATAACCTGCAGAAAATTACACAAAAACTGTCAAACAAAACAAAAATCAGAATCGAAATCGAAATCAAAACAATAATAGAGCCTTTTAGAAATGAAGAGAACACGTTTAGAACCACCTCTTGGGAAATTAATATGGGTCAGAAACAAGGAAATTATAAAATATTGATCCATGACCACAAATGGTTCCACAAATTCATCCAACAAAGATGCAAGTTGCTGCTGCATAATTTTCGCAGTGCAGAATAGAAGTATGTGGTTGAAGGTGCCGATTCTATAGAAAGAGCCGCGTTATGTTCAGCTTCATTCCAAGGATATTAAGCTCGAACGCAGTACTTCGTAAGATTTTTACCTGAAAATCTGAAAACATATGTGAATTTAGAGTTCGGCAAGCTTGCATGGCTAAGAGAGCCATATATGAATAAACTAACTATATAAACCCAGAGCCGCTCGAGTCCTACTAATTGTGTTGATATATATATTTTTTTTTGACCCATCCTACGGCATGAACACTTTATGAAGATCTGTAAAACGGTTTTGACCAACTCCGCGGCGAGCATGCGCTTCTGCTAAATTGAGAGGACAGACAAGCACAAATGTGCTTGTGTTGGTGAGCACTAATTCAGAGTTAATTAGCCATCCGTCGCGGATGATCTACCGAATGGACATTCATCTCTTATGAGGAAATACACAGAAAGAATGAGGTCATTTAGATCATCCAGCGGATGACCGCTAGAATGTGCCAGTGGAACAAGGGTATAAGCCAGGGTTGAAGTCACTAGGACGAGAGCGCAACTTATGAATCGATGAGCACAGAAAAGCCAGTAAATCGGTCGTAGTATTTAGTGCAGGGTTCCCCAAGAAGAGGGCGCGAAAATGTGACTGTGTCTCTAACACACAGTGTTGCATGACTTCGGAACCATTGGACTCAAGATGAGCACAAACGTTACTAAAAACAATTTTTGAGAACGCAAAAACTGAATTTGAGTTGATTTTGTTTCGTTTCTAAGAAATTGATCTGAGTTAATATTGTTCCGTTCTTAAGAACATTTTATACTCGACGATGAGGTGTGGAACGGATGCCTCACATTATGAGAGCTTCTCGGAAGAATAGGGAATGGGACATAACCTCATTGGATCGGAAGGGAAGGGAGCCGGCGGCAACTAATATTTACAAGCGCTAATAATGCTGCTGCTTTTCTCCACCCATATTCCATAAGATTAGAGGGGACAGGACACCGCTGTATAACAAACTTCAACGACCCACCACCACCTCTTTACCCGACTTGTTTCATTTATTTCTTTTAAAAAAACAGAAGAATTTGTTCAGGCTTGACTCGAAGTTGAAGTACCTTTTGCACGGCCGTTGCACACATTTGCAGATTCACATCTAGAGGGCTACTTAAACCTGGTTGAGCTAACAAGACGTTAAGTTTAAAAAAAACAAGAGAGAGTATACAGTAAAAACTATCCGATTGAGAGCCACTTTACTCATTCTAGGAACATTAGTTGTCAAGAATTTGGACATCTTGTTCTTATATTAAGTTGAAGGCAATTTAATTTCTAAGCCGGGTTTTTCCCTCTGCGTAGATTAGTTAGTTTATTTTATAATGTTCTTAAGAACGGAACAATTTCAACTCGATTTTTTGCCTTCTCAAAAAATTGATCGTGGAGTGAGAACATTGTACTAAAACTGAGAAATACCTTTCATGCACTGTTTTTGGTAACGTTAGTGCTTATCTTGATTCCAATTTTCTCCGTTTTTTCTCTCTGTGTGGTTAAGTTTACAATCTTCTGAAATTCTAGAAAGGGTTCGATCTGGTGGGCAAAAATTCGAAACAAACTTGAACTGCGTGCAGACAATTGGAGTCTACATTTCAAATTTGGTTGCTCTAGCTCTTCTGGTGTTCATACAGATAGGACAGGGCTACATTGACTTGGTTGTTGATGCTGATCAAGAATCGGAAATGTTTCCTACTGCCTGTTACATACACGACTTTAGTGTACCCTTTTTACTAAACAAGTAACGGGTATAAAAATGTTGAATAACTCCCACAATTTGTAAGATATCGATCTCAAATTTAAAAATTACATTTATTTTCGCAATATCCTTAACCCGTTTATAAAGATCGGATAATAAATAGGCAAGTTAAAAAAATGTTGCACACTTTTCGGCTTTCCCCGCTCAGGAACACAAGGAGGCTTTTAAACATTTATTCCCATGAGTAACGGGTAAATCGAAGTCTGTTAGGGCCGACTTTAATAGCCTATTTCCACCAAAGAAATGAAGAAATGAAAATGAATCATTTCTTGAAATGACAAGAAATGAAGAAAATGATATCATTTCTTCCATACGATTTGCCTTTTCATTTTGCCCTTAATTTCTGTCATTGCTTAAAAATTATGGCATTCTCCACGAAGGAATTTGGTATTTTTTAAAAAAGGACTCGCTACTCTCTGGAAACAGAAAGTGACATCACCAAGAAAGGATGACACATTAATTCGACGTTTTGGCCGTTCAAAAAGTCTCTTGTGTGACGTGATGTGAGAGAGCTCGCGTTGTCATGATGAGGAATGACTAGTCTTTGCCGGTTGTTTTTACTTCTGTCAAACAAATGGTCGCGTACCACTCAGAACTATTTGCTTTGTAGTTTTGTGGAATTTGGCTCGTCTTGGATTCAATTCAATTTACCAATTATGCGGAATCCAATGCGAAGAAACCTCTTTAACGGCAAGGTGTTCATGGAAAATCTTACATATGCTGGTGAAACTAATGTTTAGGGATGCCTCAATCTCACGGTATGTCACATGACGATCTTGCATTACTACAAACCTACTGGAATTTACTTCTTCAGTGAAACAGATGTTATCTTTACTGATTTTAGTAAAGCTTTCGACAGTGTCTCTGATTGTTTTACGATTTTGAAACTGCGTCTGCTGGGATTTCCTCTGGTGCTTCTTAATTGGATAAAATCTTATCTCAAGTCTAGAACTCAGAGAGTAGTATTTCATAGTAGCACTTCTTATCCGGTATTTGTGACCTCTGGAGTTCCCCAGGGTAGCCATCTTGGACC
Source organism: Lordiphosa magnipectinata (assembly GCA_037044535.1). Taxonomy (NCBI): domain Eukaryota; kingdom Metazoa; phylum Arthropoda; class Insecta; order Diptera; family Drosophilidae; genus Lordiphosa; species Lordiphosa magnipectinata. The sequence continues at coordinate 23,018 of JBAMBO010004059.1, forward strand.
TCTTCTCTTCGTGTTATTTATTAATGACCCGTCTAATGTTATTAAGCATTCTCGTGCACTGATGTACGCAGATGACTTAAAGATATTCCTGAGCCACAACTCGCCCAACGATTCTGCTTTGCTTCAGGTTGATTTGAATTCCATATTTATGTGGTGCTCTTACAATCTGTTGCATTTGAACAGGGACAAGTGTAAATCTATGACTTTTTATCGTAGAACCCCTCTTCTGATTAACTATTTATTGGATTCTTATCACCTTGAACAAGTTGAATCTTTCCATGATCTGGGTATTACCCTCGACCATAAACTTTCTTTTGGGACTCACATTGAACTTTCTGTGAATAAGGCCATGGAATTGTTAGGTTTTATTAAACGTTGGTCTAAGGAGTTCAATGATCCCTAAACTACCAAGCTTTTGTTTATATCCCTAGTGAGGCCTATTTTGGAGTTTGGTTCGTGTATTTGGAACGCTCAATCACTTACCCTGTGTAAACGTATCGAATCTGTCCAGAAGCAGTTCCTTTTGTTTGCCCTTCGCACCCTGGGTTGGGACCCACAGTTGAGACTTCCTCCCTATATTTCCAGACTTAAGTTTTTAAACTTACCTTCCCTTGAGCATAGACGTACTATGTTGGGTTTAATGGAAAATTCTTTCCGATCAGCAACGCTGCGAGCAGGGGAGTAGCTGGTCGGCGGTTCTTCTATTTACTCTTTTTGTTTTCCTTTCTACCCCCCTTATGTTGTATCGTTTTATATTTTATTATTTTGTGGCTGTGCCTTTTAGACGAAGCTGAAACTAAAATAAATAAATAAATAAAAAAATAAATCTGTTCGCTCACAGCATCGATGTTTTCTGGCACAACAACCGATTTTGGACTACGACCTCGATTGAATTCACTATACCAACGATATACAATGGCTACATACAAAGAAATGAGTTTATCGACACACTCTTGTTTAAATAATCCAAGTCGAAAGTTGTGAAAAATAATCTAACGAAACACTTCTCTTGAAACTTCCATTTTAAAGCAAAATAGATTTTTCAATTTTTCAACTCACTGAAAACAACACAAATAGCGCTCGTACATGAAAACGTTGTGAGACCGCTTATGCTAAAAAATGTCAAACTTTAATTTGGTATTACCCGACTTTAACTATTGACATAATGTAACACACCAGTTGCCGACAGATAGTTACTACTCTACGTTACATTTTTTACGTATCTTTCCGATCGTAACGGACGAGCATCATCAAAGTTTCTTTACTTCAGCTCAGCTACATATTTACATACATATGTTCATCAACACAAACAAACCACACACAAAGTTAACAGCTCTCGGTTTGAGTTGCAGCACGCTCGGTTGTCACTTGTATGATGTTCGCATCGAACATGTTGGCTTCGAGCTTCGATCTTGTGATAACAGTGGTCTGTTAGGCTTATGCTAGTTCGCTGTATATTCTCATGGGGGAAAGGTCGTGTCGCTCCCGATCGAAAAACGAATTTCCAATCAATTTTTGTGAATGATTTACGAGAAAAACAAACAAATTTTTTTAAATTAAGAAAAAGTGTAAATTAAAAAAAAAAAATAATTATTAAAATAAATGCTTGAGCCACTGACGATCATTGAAGATATCGTCGGCAACGAAAACGAATTTGTGTGTGTGGGAGAAATGTATCCAGCGGATACGTTTTATGAATGAGATACATAGAGACATACGTACTCGTCGCGCAGAACGTGAACGAATTTTCAAAACAAAATCGAAGAAAATACGATAAACACACACACACACACACACACGGAAACACAGACACATAGCGATTGTCGAGTTTATTAAGAAAGAAAACGTTTGTTTTGCGTTTCAGTATAAACAAAAATAAAAAGCAACGAGCGCGGAAATTGCAGTTGCAAACACAACAAACGCATCATTTATCATGCTGTGCTCACAATTTGGGGCTTAAATTTCGCACTGCAGGAGAAAATTACAGGGAAACACATAAAGCGAAATAGTGCGTAGAAATGAGTTTTCTTGGCGGTTCGGTTCGGTTCCGTGTTATGGTGCGCGCGTGAGAAGAGTGAGCCAACGCGTGTGTGCCCCTTGCCTATGGTTTTGTTTTCGATTACGATTACTACATTTCTGTATGCCTCATAGAAAAACATGTCGAAATGTTGAAAACGAGCGCAAGTGATTAAGAAAGAGAGAAATATAAATTATATAAATACAAATTTGTGCATATTAAAGAATTATTCAATTGGTGCTTATTGCATTTCGGTTGTCTGTGTTGGTGAATCAACGATCTACACAGCTGTGAACGCGTCCAAAAGGTAAATAGTACATACAGCTTATCATTGGCAAAGTGGGTAAACATGGACTTATCTGTGCGCGAAGCAGCTACACACTTCTGCAGATCTCTGAGTTAACAATTCTGGTTCCTAGAACAAAACGTCAGAGTTAGATACGTTTTGTGTGATTGTCGCTGTGTTTGCAGTTATACTTTCACTCCACCTAAACCGGCATACTACACGATATGCCACACAGAGAGTCAGCGATAGCAGCTGCCTGGGGTCCGGGCGGGTTGTCTCTCCTTTTTAAGTTATCTTGTGCTCTCGGTGCCAGCCCAAAATGATAGCGATAACCTATATATATATATATATATTGTATATATATTTGTATGTATAAGTTAACTGTTAGTTAGTCGCACGCATTATCTGGCCCAACTGTTATTTCCATCAGTCGCACGCACTTCAGACAGACTTATCGGACACAGATCGCTTGGAGGAGGTTCTTTTGGGACATTTCCGCTGCCAACACGGACACATTTTTTAATTCATAAATCATCACAATATTTTTATATATACATATACATATATGATATTTGTTTATTTATCTTGCTATTGTTTTGGTGAATAAATTGAGTAAACAGCATGTTCATTGATGTGTCATCAACATCATCACAACTGGGAGACTTGTTCTTAAGCGAATAAGTTCAAAACTTGCTATAATGATTTGGATATTTCTTAGCCTTTTATTTTAGATACGAGTTTGGTGTATAAACTTGTTTAAGCCCTTTTTGTTAACGCCTCCCATATGCAGCGTGTATTTATTTATGTAAATAAGTCCATAAAGAAACACTTGTGCGTGCTGTGTGCTTAATTTAACAGCAAATTTAGGTAAATAAAACTGAAATAATAATTCAACTTCTGCCTGCTGAAAGCCCCTCTAAAAGTTACAAGTTTTTGTTTTGAAAATTATGAGTTAAAGGCGTCTAATTGGATCAAGCACAAAAAGTGTGTACATATTAGTTTACTTGACTATCAGGTAGGCGGAATAAGGAACTAAGTCTTTGAGTTTGTATACAGAGCTAAGTATTACAAAAGAAAATGGCATGAAAATCTTTACAAGATGAGGCAACAAATGACTATTTCTTTTTTGCCAGTGAAGAAATTGGGGAACAGATTCAAGTTCTTAAATAAATGGTAATTTATATTTGTTGTTGTTGTTTAAAGTTTAACAAAGTTCAGTCAAACTATTTACAATTATGAACTTAGATTAGACAATAGACTATTCCTTACATCTAACAATGGAGAGTTTACTGAGAACAGATAATAGTACTTGTTGTATTTAAGACAGAGATTACGAAAGGGTTCATGATGAGCATAGTTCATGAGGCAAGGATAATTTCTCGTTACCCGTGCCGGAACCGCAAAGCTTATAAGGCTAAGCAGAGCGCTTGAGTCAACCTCACCAGACAGTAGCTTATGAAAGAAAAGCCCACTTAGGTAGATCCTTCGATTATTCAGGGATGGTAGGTCCAATAAGCGTAGTCTGTGCAGGCATTGCGAAAAGTAAGAACTGTTTTTGTACAGAATGGATACAGAAAATAGCGAATTAAAGCTAACTCTTTGAAGCCTCTCAGAAGCTTAGGAGAAAAGCCAGTTTATAAGGAGCTCATGATTAACGGAATCGAAAGCTTTGCTGAAATCTGTATATATCACATCCGTTTGCTGTTTGTTTACGAACCCCATATTAACAAGAGATGTAAACTCTATCAAGTTGGTGTTGACCGACCGCTTTTTCATAAATCCGTGTTGTGATGGAGATATTAATGAGCGACAGAAATGCTGTAATTGAGAAGTGATGATTGATTCGAAAAGTTTTGGAATTGCCGAGAGCTTTGAAATGCCTCTGAAGTTTGATACTACAGACTTTGGAATTGCAACTTTGGAACTCCTTCCAGTACTTAGTGAAATCACCAAGATCAAGAGAGAGGCTACAGAGTTTTAGAAGGGGCAAGCACAGAAAGTCAGCACAATATTTAAGCACACAGCTTGGAACATTGTCAGGACCGGGACAGAAGAATGATTCCACAGATCTTAGACTAGATAATAGACTCTCGGAGTCTAAAACCGGAGAAAAAATGTTATGAATTGGTATATGTGTTTTTGCTTGATTTAGGGCCGATTTCTCTTCTTCCAGATAGCTGCTATGTATCAGATAGTCCAACAAATAGTACAATTTCGATTTCATTGCCTACTAATTGCATCATAAGCTAGCTGCCACTTTGACCTCCAGATAGCCACTTTGTGTTAGATAGGCATTTGACTTTTTGCCATTCACTAAGCAAATTAATTTGTGCTAAGCAAAACAATTTGTAAAGTGAATTTGAACCGAGCTATTTACCTTTACTTACTGGAAGATTCTGATGAAGACATTTGTGACAATTTATAGATAGAAAGTAAACAACCCAAGGCCGAATTCCGATTTACATATTCAAATTCAAAGTCTTCATGTCTACTCCTTTTAGCAAAAATTAGTAGCCAGCTCAAGCCAATCACTAATCGGTTTGGACCATCAACAAACTTAACATAATCCATATTTTTTGGAAATGTTCCTTGTGTCCAATGAAGGATCTGCTTTTAGCATTGCGATTCTGTGCTTGTGGTAATTTTCTATTGAAAGAAAGAAAGAATTTCCTAATTGCTAATTTTCCGAAGGTTATGGGAGCACCCATGTACGGATTCAATCGCCAGGTAATAGAAAGTGATATTTTTCTATAAATGTACATTGTACAAGCAATATCTAGCGCAAAGTTACTTTTGCAAGATGTGGTTGCATGGTTCTTCCCATGATAGCAATATTTTTAATAAAAGTCGAAGAGACTGAGAACTGCGCTGAATTCCGGTCTTGCTAGCGTAAGTGGACGCCAGTTTTGACCATGCTTGCTGCATTTTTTTTCCAAGTAAACGCATCTGAATTCTTGTTCTCGATGACATTCTCGTTATTCTCAACTAAAGCTACTAGTTCCCATTCCTCCTCGTCTGTAAAATTCCTAGAACATTGCCTTTGTGTTTGTGACACACAAAATTTTAACCAAAATAATATGACACAGCAAATCATCTGTTCGACAGTGCTACCAGATTTTCACTGGAAGTGCTACCACCTTATTAGAGAATTTGTCATTCGTATGTAAACGTTTTGGATAAGTTTATACATAGGTTTTGTAATCCAATTTGTTTATGTGGGATTTTATCTGTTGCATAGCGTTACTTGTCAAATAGCTATTTCTCACTTATATAGAAGATGAGAAATCGGCCCTTATTAAATCACGATTCGAAGTTGAAGTTGTGAACAATTGTGATATTAACAATAACAATTGTAGCATTTAATAATTTAGCACGTTACATTTACAATAGAATACAAACTGATAGAATATCCGTTGTGTCTTTTAACATATTTCATTGACCCCTACAGTCATGGATGGACGTAAGAAGTCTAGTTATTTTACATAAAACAATTTGGATCAATTTACCTTCATACGTGTATCTGAAACTGAACTCAAATATGTCAATAAGAACAAATAATATTGTATGTAATTTTTTCACGTTCATTATTAATAAACTTTTTTCAATTTAGGATTAAGTTACAATCGCAATTACAGACCACAAGCCATTAAAAGTAAATAAATAAATAAAATATTTTAAGCTATTTATTAATGTTATTTAAAGGTTAGTCTCATAAGCCATGTTCTGAATGCTTAGATTTAGGATAATATTTTAAAAAAATTTATTAACTTTTATGACTTGTAGCGCTAGGATGACTTGCCAATAAAGAAAGAGAAATTGAGAGTGGATCCTGGTTCGGTTAACAACATGGTTGTTGAAGTTTTGAAGTTGAGCGGTTTAATCTAAATTTATAAGCATTTCTGTTTTCGGCTACGAATTTCCAACGATTATACTTTCTCATTTGAATGGTGATTTTGTATTCCTTAAACCAAAATAAAACAAATTTTATCTTCAAAATTTTCATGTAAATATTTCTTAGTCCCAAGATCATATTGTTAATCAGGGCTGCAGTCGATATTATTAGCGCCTCGAACACAATGTTTATCTTTTAAAATCACAAGCACCAATGATTTCCACGAAAGCAATGTGTCTGATAGTCCAGCAAAAGTAGACCTTAATGTCAATGTAAATGTCAATCAAATAAACCTACAACTTTTGGGAGGTGTCGGTTAACTATTTTTCTCATAACTTGCGTTTCGTTCATCCGATCTTTATCATTCCTTCAGCAAATCAATAAATAATTTTGATTAATAGATTTCTCTAGAAAGTACGAACAATCTATCATCAAAACTGTGGGAGATATGATGTTTTTTTTTTAAATTGCGGCGGCGGGAGAGGGTGTGGCAAAAATTGAAAATAAACTTGATTTGCCTGCAATTATAATGAGTTTTTGTTCCATACATGTCAAACCACTATCTGTAACCATCTCTGAGATCTCTTCTTTGATACGGACGGACAGACGGAATATACAGAATATATATACTTCATAGGGTCGGAGGTGATTCTTTCTGGCTGTTACATACTTTTGCACAAACTTAATATACTCTGTGTACCTTTGGTTCAGAGTATAAAAATGGCAGTCTAGTGTACATAACTAAATGATTTGGTAGTTCTGTTTCACATCTACATTACCAGAGCTAGCTACTTTTAAAGAAAGTAATGCTGTACAATAGCTAATTATATTGTTTTTACTTTATCAAATTACAAAAATTTTAATCGGGGTCAGATTCGGAAGACAAATATTTTAAAGTTGTAGGAAAAAATAATCAAATGTACCTTTAGCCCCTAAATCAACAAATATAGTAACTATTCGATAATATTTTTTTGCATTAAGAAATCTGGATATTATTAAATCCTTTGAAGGGCTTAATAATTTTCGAAATAGCTAGACTACATACATATCTTTCGATCTAAAAGGTGTTTAAGTTGCTTTGTTTGCAATGTTTTTCTTGCCTTTTTTATCTGATTGCAATACGTTTCCTGAAATCTATTTACATAATTTGCCTCACTTTTTTTTAGGATCTAATAAAAAGACTATTTTACAAGGCATCGAGGCCTCACAAAAAAGAAGTGATGTCAAAATTGATTAGAAAAGCATTCAACTTAATTTAACATAAAAATCCGAGTGAATTTACAGTGTAGATGATGTATGAAGCTGCTATTGACGACTATCAATTATCTCGTTCAAGAACATAAATTGTAAAGGAAATAAAGTTTGGTCATTTATCATGATATTTTTTGTGTGTATAAACAGGGTAATAGAAAAAAAGTCGTGATATTTTCAAACTTTTTAATCTTGGACTAAGCCCGGCATGAGCTTGAAATTCAATATCGACTTACAGGATATTCTACACAATTCAAGCTTTCAGGGATTGGCCCAAGCCTTTCGAACTTGTATCATACCAAATGTGCTTATTTCAATCCCTTTCGAGATCACAAGTTCATAAATTAGAGAGCGAGAGCGAAAAATGTTAAGTAGCATTTTTGACATGCACCAATCATCGATGGCCGTGGTGCTGTGCGATGAGCTGCCGTTTCGTTCGTTTTCAGTGTGCATGGTCGTAGGTTCGAATCCCAGTTGAGACCAACAATTTTTATATTTATGTGTGTTTTCAGAAGTTTTAAATAAACCGAAACTGGTGAGGATGTCCTATGGAATATGGAGTAGGAAAGGAAGGGAGATTACCCCGGCATAAATGTAATGCTTTTTAGGATTAAAAAAGTCGAATTAAGTCAATCCTTTTTCTGATCGGTTCAAGAACATCCGGGACTTCTCTGTTTTCATTACCGATTGGGATTGATTGGATCCCGTATGGATTGAGTTTTTTTTTAGTTTAGTTAGTTAATCTTAGACTGTATCCGGATATTTTAGGAACATTTCATTCAACTTATACATATTTTTTCCAAAAATTCATTTCAAATGACATGGCATTTATTTCTGATAGAGACAAGTTTATAGAGGTCAGGGCTGCAAACCCAAAATTTTTTTGGGAACCTCCGGTTTGCAAGTTCGAACCAAAGTTTAACAACGGTTAAGGTTCGAAAATTTGAGATTTGAGGTTTTTGGGATTTGGTTTTGGTTCGAACCTTGGTTAGTTGCACGTTTTACCAAATATATATAAAAATGCAATACAATACAATAATTGAAGTTAGATTGGCGCTCGTGTGCTGCATATGGTCTTCCTTCATTGCTAGTGTATAAATCTTCAGTCCGCCCTCTATAAAAATTCGGACATTTATGCCAATTATTGAGCAGTCTAGAAGACTGACACAATGTTTGTGTGCATGAATGTAGATATGTACAGACATATTATTTCCATAACTAACTGATTCTGCAAATACCTAATATCGACTGTTAAAAATGCTAAAACTTAACAGAGATTAATTTAAAATAGCTAAACAATGTCAAATAATTAGCTAGAATTGCAGGCACCGGCAGAACTGAATAGTTTCCGGCTTTCGAGCTAACAAAATAGCTATATCTGGTGGGAAACATAGATAAATTGGCAACGCTGCCTGTGGCACACACTTCTGTTTGTATGAATGTATGTAGTTTTTAGAATTTTGAAAACTGATCAATAGATGGCAGCCAGCGCTGCGGCAGTCAACTTTCTTTAGGTCATAACTTGAGTATAGTTCATCGGATCTTTATCTTTCCTTTGGCAACTTGATAAATAATCTTGATTACTAAATATCTCTAGAAAGTACGAACCATTTACCTAAAATACTGTGGGATATATGGCGTTTTTTTTCCAAATTGCGGGGGCGGTTAAACTGCCTGCAAGTATAAGAAGTATATGTCCCATTAATGTCAAACCTCTATCTCTTACCATCTCTGAGATCTCTTCGTTCATACAGACAGACGGACGGACGGACATGGCTATATCGACTCAGCTGTTGATGCTGATCAAAAAAATATATACTCTTTAGGATCGGAAAATATTCTCTCTCCCTGTTACATACTTATGCACAAGCTAACTTAATATACCCTTTGATCAGAGTATAAAAATTATGTTAATGCTTCTAATCAATCTTGTCACTTCCCAGGGCCCTACAAGACAGAAATCTAGACCACTCAAAGCGAAAGGAACTAAAACTAGTTGGGTGTTTCTTAAAGTTGTGTAGTTGAAATGAGCATTTTATTTGCCTTACCTTTTAAAAACAAGACTGTATCGATGGAAAATTCTTGGATTCAGATTCAGAATTTAGTTTAAAAACATAACACTCAGGTATAAGTTTATCGGATAATGAAAAAATCTATGACATTTAGTCATTTCTTCGTTCTCTTGTTTAATATAAACTATTCTGAATGCTTCCATCTCAAAGTGAAATTTTAATAAAAACAAACAACAATTTGGCTTGCTTAATGCATTTTTATTGAATACGGATATATTTTGTATTAGCACCCGTGGAGCTTGTGTTTTCTAAACTAGAACTCCGGCTAATAATGCTGCCATATATCGTAGACAGGTTCATCAATTTCCCCAGTGATAAATGTCTTACAAGAATTTACATCCAAAACATGAATACCTTCTACTTCTTCTCCAGCTGCCGTTCAAGTAAAGTTGTCAAAATGATTTGTATGTTGGGGCGCCCCATGTTGTCGCCAACGTCATGATGATGTTGATGTTGATCATTGAGCGCCACCCTGAACTTAAATGAAAAAAAAAAAACACAGCAAGCGCTGGGCAAGATCCAAAAACAGCAACTAATTTCAAACAATGTAAAGTATTATTTATTTTTAACTGAGGTCATCAGCGTAGACACAGTCTATTACATCGTACGTCTCTGTCGGCTGAGTCTTCCTTTCTCTCTCACTCTCCGTCTGTTTTTACGTGTTGTTCTTATTTCAAAGTTAATGTGTTTGTTGCTGGAGCTGTGTGGCTGTTTTTCAGCTGTTGAACTCGAACTCTCACCAAATTATGCCACACAACGCTGGCCGCAGACCCAGACCCAGTGCCAGCGGGGCCAGCAAACACTATTTGAAATATTTATGCCTGACTTTTGCGCCTCAATGACTTTTGAATTGCCTTGCCTTTGGCTGCCAGTTTCAGTACTCATGTGTGTGTGTGTGTATTTTATGTTAGTTCTCTTGAGTTAAGCGCTGAAATTTGTATATTCTTACTTGCCACTGGCCAATGCATGCACACATGTTGCCTCAAATGTTTGGGTGAAGAGCGTGTTTCCAGAATCCTTCCTAACCAGCTCACAGCAGGCTTTCCTTTACACGATCACACGCTTTAAAATCACATTAACCTGCATTTAATTTGTCAATATTAGCTCGGCGAGAAATGCCTTTCTCAGGTTCTCAGGCCACACTTTTCTTTTCTTTGAAGACCATTCGAAAGTGAGGCAACATACAGCAACTACAACAACAACAACAACAACTCTGCACGACACACACAGCATGTCTAAATGTCTGATTGTCTGGGCTCTCTGTCTGTTGACCTTTTCACAGCTGGAACCATCTTTCACATCGGCGCACCAGCGACCGTTCTTCCAATATGGTCGCCCTGGTCTCTGCTCCCCATGCATTTGCCGGCCCATTGCTCGTGCGCTTGTCAATTTCTGTCAGTTGCTTGTCAAAAAATTTGTTTGGCTGTAAAAAATGCAGTGAAAATGTTGAAAACACGATTTTCATGCAAAAGCCACACACACAAATGATTGACGAACTGAGTGACGAGCTGACTTAAGACTCAACTACGAGAAAATTGTATTGGAAAATTCCCCCAGCTTGGGCCGCATAATTAACCTTTTGGCATACAATGCATATTTGCCATACCCCCCCGCCCCCAAGCAATCTCTCTGCCTTGTTCTGTTTACGGTTTGTTTACAGCGTAATTTGTTGATAAATAAATGTGAAAATGCAAACAAATCAAGGCGACAGCCAACAACCGTGCTACGCAATCCACTTGCCCAGTGCTGACTAACACTCATAGTGAGTGGCTGAGCTGTCGCACCTAAAAAGGGCGGCTTCCGTGGATCACGTAGCCCCCGTGCACCGTATGACCGAATTTCAAGCAAACCCTATTTGGCATACTAGAATTTTTGGCTAATTTTGTCCATAACTCACACGTTGCTTGGCTGGTTGCGTGGGTTTCACATTTTTAAGGCCTTATCTAGGAAGGGCCACTGCTAATGAGCATTTTTTAACGAACTGAATTATAACGAGGGTTGGGAAACTAATTGAAAACTGTGAGAACGAAAAGTACTTACTTGTATCCAATTAGGCAAAGGAACAGGGGTCTAAGTAGAGGTGAAATTCTAGAGAGCATTGTTAGTTTCCAAGCAGGCAGGATTGGGCGTTGAAATTTTTGACAGAAGTTGTTTTTGTAAAGCAAATAGTCATTGACCAGGCTTACGAATACACACACATATCTACCCGCAGCAACTTGTTACAGTTCCTGGGCCAAGTGGCGAGAATGAAGACGCTGTCCTTACCAACTCAAATGAAGTCTTCCACATTGAGAGGAATTAAACAGGATAAAGCACCAGGTCCAAATGGTGTGCCTAATAACGCCCTTAAAGCCGTCATTACTGCTCACCCCAATGCGTTTGTTGAGCTTTACGAAAAAATGCATCACAAATGTAACACGGATATAGAAACGGCAGCGCCTAGTCGTTGAAAACCCCTGATCGTACAGACACTTGTGCATGCTAGACACCACTGGCAGCATATTCGAAAGAATAACACAAGGCAACAAAATTAGACTTTTTCCAGTATATTGAAGGGTCGGTGGTGATTCTAGATGATAAACACGAATTCGTTTTCAGAAATGGTCCATCATGTCGAGATTTTTAATAATTTGAGTTTAAAGATTCAAAGAATGCCTTATATGACACTTTTTAAAAGCGTTTGGTGGAGCACCTATACTTTTGTTTTGATTTTGATATTATCGGAAAGAACTACTCCTCAACTTTGAAATAAACTATCCCAAACAATTGTACGATTTTTTCCAATGAAGATATACCATTCTTAGTAATTGTATCCGAGTTCACAAAAACCCAATATATTGTTGCTGCCCCAATGTATGCAATGTGTTTTGTTGAAAGTTTTCATTGAAAATTTATACAAATTACACTGTGCAACACTAAAAAGTTGAAAGAGTTGAGACTGAAAAATTCTGAAAGTACAACAACATTCGCTGGGTTTGGTCTGGTTAGCTGCCGTTTTCTTTTTATTGAACTCTAAAGTTTTCAGCTTCTGATTTGGACTTGCAACTCCACATCTCGAAACTATTTGGATTTTCACTTTGTCATCTTAAAGGAAGTTGTGGCTCTTGGCTTGGCTTACAAAACATTTCTGAGTTGCAAGTCAAAAAAGTCACATCTATATACTCAAAATTACAAAAATTTCGATTGGTCTAAGCTACAAATTTGTATCATATTACTTGTCCAAATTTGTAACGGGTTCTAAAATGAAGTTGAAAAACTGTTGAAAACTGGTAATAACTAGGGTTTTTTGAGAATCTTTTGTAATTTTGAGTATGAAGATGTAGTTTTTTTGATTTGCTGCAAAGAAATGCTTTGTAGGCCAAACCAAGAGCAACAACTTTGCCAAAGATATAAAAGCAAAATTCCAAATAGTTGACGAGATATGGAATCGTAAATCCTACTCTGAAGCAAAAAAAGTTCAAAGTGCAATAAAAAGAAAACGGCAGCTAATCAGATCAAACCCAGACAGGGTTTTTATACTACCATCACACCCTTTCACAATTGTTTGGTCTCGACGCCATCAACTTTTTTGAGTTCAAAAATGTGTCACAGTGTTACTAGCCTATTGTACTGTTTCTGCAAGGCATACTTTTGTGCAGTAGACAGTTTTGTTATTTTATTTTTATCTCGACTAGGTATTCAAAATGGTATATCTTCGCTTAGAAAAATCGTACTACTTATTGGGATAGTTTATTTTAAAGTTAAGAAATATCAATCTACGATAATATCCAAAAAAGTCAAAACAAAAGCTCTAATTACTAAAAATCTCGACGTGATGGACCATTTCTGTAAACAGATTCGTGTTCAGCATACGAAAATCATCTAGAATCACCACCAACGCTTCAATATACTGGACCTTGTTGCATAGTGTAATCTGCAATCGTCTGGAGAGTGAGCTGGAATATTAAAGCGGCCTTTCTGATCAGCAATACGGCTTCGGAAAACACCGATAAACAATGCCATAAAAGGAAAGAGATGGGCGGGAGGAGCCAAACAGTACTGCCTCAAAACGTTTTTAGTTCTACAAACTGGTCCAAGGAACTGCAAGCACTTAGCGACCGAAGAATCTGCCAATACCTCATTCAGCTAATTGCTAGCTACTTTGAGGACCGAGCTCAGCTGTATAGTTCTGAAGCAGGACATCACCTATACATTGTCTCAGGAGGAGTACCCCAAGGCTCAGTGCTGGGAATGCCATGTTCGATGGAGTTCTGATGCTAGATCTGCCCGATTTGGTAGGCTTCGCTGACGACATAGCCCTTGTGACTGTGGCTAAACAATTGGGTGAAGACACAGAAAGATGCAGTCCCGCGATTGACCAAATAATGGAGTGGCTAACCGCAAAAAACAAAACAGAAGCCGTCCTAGAATATCTTTTAAACTATAAAAGTCTCCATCTTTTTGAAAGCACCGTAATTTAAGTTATGTTTAGGGCAATAACATATATATTCTATAAAGCTATATCATGGTGGTTAACACTGAGAAACAATTATGTATGAATTAGAAATCCAGTTTTTAAAAAACCCATTTTTTCCATTTGTCCATTTTTGACGATTTTTGAAATTGTTTATAAAATTAACAAAAATTTTTTTTGCAAAACCGCAAATTACGTTTTGGTGGACATGTCGAGATCTAATTTCGGATTTTTTTTATTGAAGTCAAAAATGGTGAGTTTTTTTAACTGTTCGGTTTATAAAAGAATGACCCATATACACGCTGCGCCCTCAGAATCGGAAGCTGTTTCTGCATCGTATCGCAGGAGGCTGCTCTAGTTGTTGCTGGAACAGTCCCCATAAACCTACTAGCAGCGGAAAGACAGAGTGAACGCACAGGAAGCAGGACACTTCACAATTTCGCTATGGCAGAGCAAATGGGATCGCGGAATAAGCGGTAGATGGACTTACCGGCTGATACCGAACCTGGAGCCATGTCTAAATAGAAAACATGGACAAGTAGACTTTTACCTGTCCCAAATGCTGCCGGGTCACGGATGCTTTAAGCACAAGGAGGATCCCTATTGCGATCACTGTGGTGGCGAAACCAGTGAGGATGTGGACCAGTCGCTAGCTAGCCTTCGATGCGGTCAGATCCAAGCTGGTTCACGGCGCTTTATTTTCGCACACCAATACACTCTCACTTTTTAGCCTCGCTCTCGTTGACCAACGCTGATCTACACTCCTACTTACGCGCCATGGGTACATTTGGGAATATGTCCGTCTCGCTCTAACCACTTTGAATTCCTACTGGCACTATAAAGTATGTAAACAATGTAGGACACTATCGCTTAAAGAGAGGCTGCGCAAATTTGATCTCTAATACACATTGCTGCGTGGTTTCGACATACCCAGCCACTTGCGAGGTATTTTAATTCCTAACAGCTAGGCCGCAGTAGCTCAGCAGCATTCGTATAGAGGTGGTTTCGATCTACACTGTGCCGCATTTTCCATACAGAAAATTATTTTTAAATTTAAGAAAATCGCGCTAAAATTGAAATCTCTCTAAAATTTAGAATAAAGTTTGTATTTAAAAATTTTTGTTCTGACATTTAGTAAAGAAAAAATTTTTGAGAAAATATGTTTCTAAAATTTGAGATGAATCTTTTAAGAAGAATTTTGGGACTTTTTAGGATGCTCTTTAGTTTAGGGTCTCTCACTCTCTTTTGGAGTGTTGCTTTCCGTTGCTAAATGCATGACTCTTGCTGTTGTGCTGCTGTTACCTTGTTTAGACAATGCATTTGCCCAGAAACCTTTTGCAGAATTGCAAAGGTAATTTATACACTATTTTAAGGCTAATATTAAAGTTATAATTTGATTGATATTGATCCAATCGATCGTTTTATTTTTCGTCCAAAATCCAAGCTATAATTTAACCAAGGCCATTTACCTATCACAAAAACAAAATAAAAAACCACAAATTGTCGCTAGTTTATTTGGCAATTTTCCTTCACGCTTCGCAGCTCGGCAGGTGATCTAATTCAAAGGCGTCGAATTGCTGGCAATTTTGGTTCATAATTAGGCTCAATTAATTTTGCATAAAAGCGGAAATGGAAAAGTGCTCCGACCGTGGATAATTGGCCAGTGCAAAAAAATACTTTTCTTAATGATAGACATTCACTTTTATGGACGCGCGAGGTGTGTGTATTAATGGAGTGAAATTTCTGGTAATTGAGCGCGACGAGCTTTGACTTTGGGTGCGCATTTGATGAATTTTTGAGTGAGACTTGGCAACAATTTTGGCTAAGGCCTTTGCCTTCTTCTGCTGCATTTGTTATGCAAATCAAGTGCCGCCATATGCATAAGCATATATGTATATGAACTAAGTAAGAAACCAAAACTTTGCCAGTGAGCTGGCTGCTCGGCGGGGCCAGAGCCGGAGATGGAGCCCGCCAGACCAGACCAGACCGGGCCTGGCCAGACCGGCGCAGCATAGCACAAAATTGAAATAAACTGAAACTGCGAACTGGTTGTGTAGGCAGCACACGTACAAGGTCTTCAAATATGGCTCTTTTTTCAGCCGTTTGCCAGTTTGTTGTTAGTCTTTTCTAAGCATTTTTCTTCTATTTCTTGTGTGTTGGATTTTAGACGCTATAATAGCATTAATTTACCATACAATTTCATATTTATGGCCATTGTACGCTGAAGTGCAATTCGTTTTTTTTATGTTTTGTTATTTTCAATTTGTGCAGTTGCCCCTCGATTTCGGTTTCTGTTGTTGTGTTGTTGTTTCGCAGAGCTCACTGTGTGGGCGGTTTGTTTAGTTTTGCGGCCCGTGTTTTTTATTTTTAATTAAGTTTGTTTTGTTGTGTCACCCCCTCAATTGTTCGATTCACAATAATTGATTAATTTCTGTTAATTTTTATTGCTGAACCTTTTGCCTTTGTTTGTTGCAGGCAGGCAGAAACGTAGCGATTAGAATGTGTGAATCAACAACCTTAGGTGTACAACTGGCTGATAATGTGCCTTTTCATATTTATATATATATATTTTATTGAATATCGACAAAGCATTATATTCAATCGACCCCTCAACCCTTTGCTGGAGTGTGTGATTAAAGTGTAGCAATGGCGCCATAACAAAAATAATAAATTGGCAAATATAATGATCATATATTTGATAACGAAATGAGTCTGGATAATGGGTGTTCCCTAATGTTGTCCCCGTTTAGTTTCCAATAATTAAAACATTATTTTCTGTCATTGTGTACATTCAAGTTGATTGTGTATGACGCGACGGAATTCCTGATCCTAAAAATTCGACCAGGTCCGACAGTAATATACTCTGTGCCTGCGAAAGTCTAGGAACATAAAGAATGCAGGTTTACAAAATCATGTAACCATTGGGTTTGTGCAACTGTATCTAGCAGCCAGAAGGAAGCATCTCCAGGCCTATAAAGTAGGGTATATTGATCAGCATCAACAGCCGAGCCGATATAGTTATGTCAGATTTTAAGAGATTCCACATTTGTGGGACATAAACTACTTATACTTGCCTCCCCCGCCATTTGAAAAAAAACGTCATATTGCCAAAGTTTTGAAAGGTTGATGGTTCGGAACTTCTAGTCATATTAAGTAATCAGCATTAATTAGCGATTCCCCGAAGGTTTGGCAAAGTTCGTATGAACGATTGTCAAGTTAAGTGCATGAGAAAGCGCTGTTTCTTACTGCTACTGCAGCAGCAAAATGCATGCTGAGCATACACTTTCGCAGGTACAGTCTCGCTTGATCGACTTTCTCACTTGTTTATTATTTGGACCAAGGAGGCAGACTTATTCGTAGTAGAACCCAGTTTCTTTTTGATATTGCTTGGACTGAGGCTTTTTAAAAGAAAGAACTGTACAATACTGTGTAATTATCAGGCCTGTTCGGCAACTTATCGAAAGTGGAATTGATTCCTATTCTTGCAACCGACCAAGTTTACCGGTTTGAAAATTTATGCTTGTTGGTCGGTGGAATGAAAAGTAACTGCAAAATTACTCACTCGTACTGCAGCTAGGTATACAAAATGTGAATTTCTCTATATTCTGTGATTTATTTGTAAATTAAAAGTTAAATTTGATATTCATTTAAGTTTTTAATTGATTTATAAAGAATTTTTCTTATTTAATGCAAGCAAAAACAAAAAAGTAAAAACCTCTTTGAATATCAATCATAGAACTTTTAGCAGGCTCCTGGTCAATAAGTGAGATTTCACACACAAACAAAACTTCTGTGATTTGGCGATTACTATTATTGTCGGAAGCTTGCTATAAGCCTGCCTTTGGGATTCTCAAGCGGTCATATCAATTCTGTCATGAGGTTGCGATCTGTCAGCTCGTTGAAGATAGACAAATATCGCATGAAATAGCTATACTATCAACCAGCCTACTTTGTGGTGTTCTGCGTGTCTTGTTTTGGAAAAGCTATGAACATAAGTCATAACTTATTGACCTGGATCCTGCTAAAAGCTCAATGAAAAAGTAAAAAGAAAAAGTAATCCACTTTCAATTCTGACTGTACCATTTTTTTTTCGTTTCGCTTGAACATATAGGGTGGTGTCCAAATCGCTTGAAAAATCCGTCGGTGTCACAGAAGTTCAAGAGATCTCATTTTCTTAATGAAAATGAAAATGAAAATCTAGTTAGAAGGCTTGTGTTCAATATAAAGTCCCATCTCTGAACACAGGGTTGCATTAATTGCACAAAAAATTTCCCATTTTCTAGTTATGAGTTAATTTGTTGTTGTTTACATTTCCAAAATTAATTTTTCTTTGACACATCTCCCAACAAAACACGAGAGTTTTGTAACTAACCGAAAGAGATTTCTGGGACATCGAGAATTGGTATTTGAATTGAATTTGGTTGGAAGCAATTTCCATGACGCCTACCGTAAGTGTCTCATGGCTGTATATTTTTCTTCATTAAGGGAGGAACAAGCTCGGTTTGTGAGAGAGATTTGACTAGAAAAGATTTGTTTATTTAAATCAGCAACGGCTTGACCATAGCCACCGGTGGCCGAAGTCACTCGTACTTTTAACACAAACGCGTGCAGAACTTATGAGAAAATCGGCTGACGTCTTTTGTGCTCACAAACACAAACATATTTTTATGTCCTCTCCATTTGACTGCCCCTGATTTAAATGGTCCACACTTCATTCAAATGTCTGCCGTGGCTTTTCATGTTGGCACGGATTCGAGTGGTCCAATTTTCAATGACAATGAATGTGAGCAATGACCTGGGTTGTGTTGACTTAAAGGGCAACGATCGATTGCGGCTTATTGGCAAAGACTTGTGACTTCAGACCACCTCACTAACAATATTCAAGCGGAAGCAATTGTAAAATCTTGGTGGCCAATTTATGTTACCACTGCAATAGATAAGCATATCCACAAATCGTTGACGCAGAATGTTTATGCTGTATGGAACTAAATGTCGAACAGAAATTGGTTATCATCGTTCAGCGGATGCCGTTGTTCGTGATGGCCCCACCAAAAATCGTTGATTATGTGCACCTTTTGTAGGTTGGTTAATAGTTTATAAATCCATTCACTTAAGATGGGTTATAAGGCAGAAATTAGAAATTCGAACAAAATTTTATCATTTGGACGTGTAGCTCATGGTTATTTGGCATAAGTAGCCTAGTGAAACAGAGGGCAACAAAAAAGAGTTGTGTGCTTGCTGATGTACAAGGGACGTGGCAAAAATTCATAAATATTTTTTAAAACAAGTCAAAAAGTCGGTTTAGCCCGACTGTTATATACTCTGTACCCCAAAAGTTTTTAGTTATCTCATCAATTTATGTTAGAAGCCACACAAAGTGGTAAAAAAGCCATACACTGTGTGAAGTGCTGCCCATGGCAGTTGCGGCCGGTGCTACCCATTATAATATTATATATTGTTTTCCTTATAGCTCGACTAGGGTTCATCCGATCAAATCGATGAATGATAGGTCCTGATTACTAAATATGCGCAGAAAGTTTTCCAACTTGCGAGGGCGGGAAGTGGCGTGGCAAAAATTGAAAATAAGCTTGATCTGCCTGCAAGTATAAGGCTGGGATGACACATTCAATTTCTAGACACAACTTATTGTTGAGCGAAACCGACGAATTCGCCGCATACTTTAAAAAGTTATCAAAGAAAATCCCAAAAACGCCAAAAAATGTTACAAATCTAGTATATTTTGTAATTTTTTTGGGATTTTGAAATGTCAGGGTCACACTCAAGGTACGTAACGGATAGTTTAACTTGCCTTTTTGACACTGTCAGAAACGATTGCTTTGTCTAGGGCTCATCATCAGTTGGTTATAAGAATAATCAACAAATATATCTTTTCTGGACATCCGCTGCAGACAACATCAATACTGAATGTGTGGATTCTGCATTCTTCATTGTCCGAATTTTGAAATGTTTGCCTTAAACTATTTGTGAACAACAACTTTCTTTTGTTGTACCATCAACTGCGCCAATACAACTTGCGAAAAAATCGCTTGCTATGCTCTCCCAGTTTGGGCATTATATAGTGCTAGACTACTTTGACTACTGGACCCTAACATGCAACTGAAAACAATATTGAGATTCACCTAATATGAGTGAGACAGTCATCCATATCCATACCTGGGGATAGGTAGCGTAGGCGTGATCAGAACTCATTCTTTAAGATTTTTGTGGCTGAATTCTTCCGGATAATTTTTCTATCACCAAAATGCTATATGCCTGGTATATTTAATTCAAATATACCGTCTGCTTCTCTTTGAAGAAATCTTATTTTTACCTTCTTTCGTGATTTCATTTTCAGCAATGAAATAATTATAATATTTAATAACAATATGGAAATCTCCTAGATTTACCAAATCTATTAAATGTCAACCGAATTGTTACAAATATTGAATCTAGTAGAATCAATTTTGCCTACTGCGCTGCCGCCAGCAGCAATGCCTCTGTCACTCAACAACAATATTGTGAGGCGAATTCAATAATACTTTGTCTCGCTCACACCAACGACGTTTCCCCATTATCAAAAAATTGTGACAATAATTGTTCGTAAAAATTGAATGTGTCATCCCAGCCTAAGAAGCATATGTTCCATACATGTTAAACCTATATCTTACCAACTCTGTGATCTGTTTGTTCATACGGAGAAAGGGACATCGAGTCGGCTGTTGATGTTGATCAAGAATATATATACTTTATAGGGTCTTCCTGTTGCATACTTTAGCACAAACTTAATATACTCTGTGTTGCTTCGTTACAGAGCATAAAAATGTGTAATATGAAAATTTTCTTCCATTCGTAAGGCTGGGATGACACATTCAATTTCTAGACACAACTTATTGTTGAGCGAAACCCACGAATTCGCCGCATGCTTTAAAAAGTAATCAAAGAAAATCCCCAAAATGCGAAAAAATGTTACAAATCTAGTATTTTGGGTAATTTTTTTGGTATTTTGAAATGCCAGGGTAACACTTAATGTAAGAAACAGCTAGTTTTAATTGCCTTTTTGACACTGTCAGAACGGTTGCTTTGTCTGGGACTCATCATCAGTTGATTATAAGTATGATCAGCCAATATATCTTTTCTGGACATCCGCTGCAGACAAAAACAATTCTGAATATGTGGATTTTGTATTCTTCATTGGGCGAATTTTGAAATGTTTGACTAAAACTATTTGTGAACGTAATATTTATTTTTTTCAAACAACTTTCTTTTGTTGTACCATACAACTTGCGAATCGCCATATTCTGAAAAAATCGCTTGCTTTACTCTCCCAGTCTTGGGCATTATCTAACATGCAACTGCAAACTATATTGAGATTCAGCTAATATGAGTGAGAGTCATCCATACCTGTGGATAGGTATGCAATATGCCTTGTATATTTAATTCAAATATACCGTCTGCTTCTGTGAAGAAAACTTCTTTTTTTCTTCTCCATCGCGGTTTCATTTTGAGAAATGAAATAATTATAATATTCATTAATAATAGTATGGAAATCTCCTAGATTTACCAAATACATTAAATGTCAAACGAGTTGTTACAAATATTGAATCTAGTAGAATCAATTCTGCCCTACTGCGCTGCCGGCAGCAGCAATGCCTCTGTCACACCAACGACGTTTCCCCTTTATCAAAAAATTGTGACAATTGTTCGTAAAAATTGAATGTGTCATCCCAGCCTAAGCACATTTTGCCTCATTGATTGGGATCCAAATGATATTTATTTTATTGCAGTTCTGCTTCGCATAATTTTATAATTTGGACGTGTTGCTCCGTCGTGGAAACGTCAAATCACTCCGTTAAGTCTTACAGCAGGGATTTTCTTACTAAGACCCAATTTTAGACACATCGCTTTTTAGTCAACCGATCGGTCAGTATAAAGAAGATTCTGTGCTTGCTTAGAAACAGAAAGACCGTCCGACGGATGGATGAAGAAAGCTACATAGAGAATACTTAAGCTTTATGTTGTACACCACCGACTCTTCGGGGTTTTCCAGTCTTTGTCTACACATTATTTACACAATTACTATTTACATTATCATTACGGTCTCTGTCCACACGTCCGTCTCGGTCAGCGCTCATCTCCTACTACTCCACAATCCACTAACGCCTCCTTCAATGCTCGCATCGTCCATCCAGTGTGACCATCCTCTCCACCATTAGCACTAGTTCGGTATTGTTAGTTTCAGTTGCCAGCTCATTACATTAATATGTTTACAATGTGTTGAAAATAATCATTGGAAATTGTTAAAAAAAAAAAAACTAACCTTTCGTCTACTATTTTCTTTTCATTTCAGGTTGGTTGACAGAATTTCGTACACAATATATATTTTGAGAAAGTCGTAAGTACATAAATAAGTATACAGACACCCGGTATTCATTCAGCTCACTCAGCGCCGTCGCTTAGCTGTTTTTGTTTTGACTTCCACAACAAGCACAACTGAATATCACAAAAAAATTTCCTAAACGTGCATTTTTCCCAAGTCTGCTATCAACGGCACTGACCAATGAATAGCGCCATATGTAATCTACAACCAACCAACCAACAGACGGACAGACTGACTCACTGGCAACTCAACTGACTGCTGAAATAAGCACCCTAAAAACGTGAAGACAAAATTTTATAATATTTAACTTGCTGATGTCGCATTGCATGACGTAAGTGTCAATTGCAGAATAATGCTCAAAGGGTTACACGGATCAAAACATTTGCATTTTGAACTTTATCAGCGAAATGTGTGCGCATGACTAATACCTGGAAGAGGTTGTTTCCTGCATTTCCTTTGGCTCCATTAAGTCAAGCAACCTTTTAGTCAATACGTCGACCGAATAAAGAAGTGAATGAGTTCATCGCTGTCAGCATTTGCCATTTTCGCCGGCTGTGTTTTGTTTAACCAAATAATAACGTATATATACGTGTGCATCTTGGACTGCGTGGGGTGTTTGCGTGGTGCCGAGGTTAGTCATCTTCTTAACGAGGAAATGCTGCCACAGAGTTGACTGCACTTTGCTAGCTCGCAAACTGATAACAACTGAAGCTGCTCACTGTTTAGTTTCGTTGGGGGAAGAATGAAGCCGCAACGGCCAGACCGACAGCCAATGTAGATAAGAGCGATCGCCTAGCGCTGGTGAAGAACATTTCCAATTTGATTTATGGCATGTAAATTTATGGAAATTTACTGCGGTAAGTTGAGCCCAGCTCTGGCAATTGCAGCGCATTCCAATTATATTATATCATGGGCTCTCGCAGCATTATCGCATATGGTGCTGCTCCACACATTATCGCCCCGGCTCTCGGTGTGCAATTCTAGTCTACGATATGTAGAAACAAGTTGTAGAACAAGTTTCGAAAAACGCCTCTTGGCCAGAGCGAGGCGCACATTTTTACCACTACAATGTACAAGTTTAGGATCTACATACACAGAAGACAAGTCTTAATTACCCAACATTTATTTGTATTTTTATTCACAAAAAACAAAATACACACTTTTCGTACGTTCGCCCGCGGCGCTAATGAACTCGCCGTCTTGTTAATAATTATTGAAACTTTTGGTTTGTTGTTTCGGGTTGCTGCTGCTGCCGCTGTCGCTGCTGTAGTTGCTTTTAGCGCGTTCAACTGGCTTTTTGAATTGATTTCGGCAATTAAAGGCCTCTAAATGAAATTGAAAACGTTGAAAGGCATTTGGGTACGCAAAAAAAGAAATAAAAATGTGAGTTATTATAAATATTATTGCGGGACACCACTCGAGAGCTGTGATTGATGAGAGCGACGCTCAAGCAGCGTCAGCAATTGTTATAAAATATTGAAAAACTTGCTTATGTTGGTATCTTTTTTTTTTATTTTTTGGGTATCTGCTTATCATTCCCAGTTCATTTCAACTTCTTTTGATAATCTTGGAGCTCGAGTGTGTGTGTGTTTCCCCTAGATAGCGCCGGCGCAGTTTCAGTTTCAGTTTGATTTTGTTTTTCATTTTTCTTTCTTATTTTATTTTATCGGTTGATAAAAGTTGGCGTTATGTATTTGTGACTTAATTAGTTTACCCGGCCTACGTGGGCAGCAAAGTCGCACGGCCCGGATCACAACAACCAAAACCAAGGTAGGAAAGAAATTTTAATTAGAGACGCCGCCGTGCTGATAAGCAAATAAACAAACAAAACAAACAAAAATATGGCCCAGACCCAGACAAGGCTGGTTAAAAGAAAATGCTCTGAGTAGAACTTTCTATTGATTAGCTGGCATCAGCAAGTAGGTCGTTCAAGAAGAGAGATTTGCATATATCTAGTAGTCCCATTTGTAATGCCCCGGCCTATCACAAATTAGTCCGAGATTTTCGTATAGAAAATTTGTATTTAATTTGTTTTGGCCACCGGTTGCTTTCAGCCTTGAACAATTGCCAAAAACTGTGAACGGCTGACGCTGCCAAAGATTTATATTTCGACAGAGAACAACTAATAGAACACCGCAAATGCGCTGATCTCTGGCATTAAATATACTAAGTAGTCAACATTTCCGAATTTCCATCTGTGTATAAGGTATGTTTCGTATAATTAAGGTAATTGAGTTTGATTTGGAGAATACGAATGATATAATATCTTAAGTTATTCTTAGTTCGATGCCTAGGGCTAACAAATTTGGTCATTTAGAATTTTTTTGTCTCGATGACCAAGTTGCTTTTGAAAAAAATTGTTGGACAAAATACATCGTTAGTCCAAACATATATGCACTCAAAGATGAAAGGGTGCATGAAAGGGTTAACTTAAAAGTTTACTGCAAAATGTTTGTTGGATAGCATTAAATTTGAGAACGATGACCGGTTGGGGCATTAGGCCCTTAAATTCTGATACAATTAACTTCTGTAAGCATCACCTCATACCCAGTTTTTTAATAAGGCCAAGAACCAACTCTCTAAGGAGCCAAGAACTGCGATCCAAGACTTTATGAAGTGGTTCGTGGGTGAATCTAAAAAAGGTACTCCAATTCGCGGTTGTTTGGCTGTCAAGTACCATCTCTTAGGGACATGCAACATACCATCATACATATCGATATGCTGTTCGGATTGGGAACTATACATAATTGGGGATACTTTGAAGTGCGGCCTGGACTGCAGCATAGTCTTTATTCATCGCTATTTTCTTAAAGGTTACGTACATATAACACAATTCTAGACATTTTCCAAATAACTTTAGTGGTTTGGTGTATAAACCGTCAGCCACATCTTCTTTTCTTCTCTATGCTGGTACTACACACGGCTGCCAAGATCGTCTCAAGATACCGCATCTTTCCCAGCACAAAGAAGATCGGAAAATCATCAGTCTTATCTTAAAATATACTATTACATAAACATTGTTTTTTACATATATTGAATAATTAATTTAATTTAAATCAGAGCTCCCAAAAAGTGCTCCCTTTTCACAAGCTGTCAGTAAAAATACAGTCATTCTCAGACACTATGAAAAAGTGAAACGAAATGACAGCTCACCTCTGACTTTTCACAGCGTGCTCTTTGCTGAATCTATGAGTTTTTTCCGGCTGCTTTGTTCATCTGTTTTCATGAGACACTTTCCTGGGCAGAATTTGTCGAAACCCTCTAGTACGGCCGACCCACGCTGTATCAACGTTCCGTCGACAATTTTGTGACTGTCGTTGACGCTCGCTTATTTCCCTCACAATGGGTTCGACTGACGTATTTTTCAAGGCGATGTCCGCTCAATACGTTAACGGGTCTCCAGGCACGCTAGGTCGACGCAATACCATGCAATACCAGCGACCCAATGCCATGTATGCGCCGACTTTAGGGACACTCGTTCGCCCTAAAGCCATGCATGGAGCGCCATAAGCGACGCTCTTTTAACCCAATGGATGGAGCGCCATAGTGAATTCCACTGGCATGCTGTGAAATATTTTTCTGAAAGGATGTTCAAGGATTGATATACCTTTTTTTTTAAATCCTTTCCTATTCTTTAAAACTACACATGCTCTCTCACGGAAAAAAATTAGAGCGTACGCCTTCTCTCTCTCTCTCTCTCTCTCTCTGTTTAGCGTTCGGCCCATGTTACAATTTGACAGGCGGCCCGACGCATCACCGTACAAAGAGCAACGCTGGGTGGACGAAAAAAGAGTGTCTGACCCCAGCCGTACTAGAGGGAAGTGTCTTCTAAGCATGAGTGTGTGCCTCAGTAAGCTTTAAGTGTGTATGCATGTTTGTGTGCATCTGTAGAAGGCAAAACAAAACGTTATTGTTGACTATAAAGTGCAAAGGTCGTAAAATTAAAAATAAAGTACTTTTTTTTTTTTAAATTTGACAAGACTTTTAATGAATCGCAATGCAGTTTATGTGGGATAAAATTATATATTACAAATTTGAGGCGGTATTTGAAGGCTAAACATCTGGAAGTACTCGGTAATGAGGTCAACGGGAACACCGGTGTGCCAAAAAAAATGCAAAAAAAAATGCAAATAAAAGGAAAATAGCCTATGAGGCGAATGAAGAGACAATAATTGCGTCTATCATGAAAATTGTTATAACTGACAGCAGACCATTTTAACTGTTAGACGGCGAAGTGTTTCGCGAAATTTTAAACCCAATATATTATGCCCCGCAAATGGCTCCAATAACCTCGAGAAATATTATGGATCATGTACGAGTGAAAGAGCTGTCCATAACAGAGGTTATAAAGGTGATGTTTCAACGCAAGCTCATATCGCTTAAAATTAAAGTGGGGACAATTAATTTGCAACTCGATGTTGTTAAGGACTGAGATGGTCGTGAAAACTCTTAGGATGATCCAGCTGTTTGAGTCGCTTTCTGAACTGTACTTAAAACATAAATCATGGAGATTATCCAGTAGCATGGCATCGAGCTGGATCAGATTTTTAGGTAAACGGCTAACCAAACTTAATTTGCTGTAAGGCTTAAAAATAAGCATTTAAAAGATTAGACATCGAATTTAGCATAATTTCAAACAGATTTTAATCCTAGTAGGCCAAGATGAGTGTGTAACACAACAACAAAATGACACTTTACACCAGAGTTCCCCAGCGATAGCCCCTGGGGCTAAATCACACCGAATGCTAGCCGAAGTCATGCATCACTGTGTGTTAGAGAGAGACACAGTCACATTTTCGCGTTCTCTGCTTGGGGAACCCTCCTTTACACTGACACTTGGCTCGATTTGCTCAGTTGCTTATGCTCAGCTGCTGACAGCTGAAGGAAATTATCCCCATCAAACTGCTATAGAAAAACAGATTCGTGTGTTCTCTGATCGATAACTATGAAACAGAAAAAACGAGAAAAACAAATTCTACCCAGCCGCGCAGAGCTCAATGTGTTCTGCCGAAAGTATGCATTACGCCTGACGAAAAAGTAATGCAATACAACCGCTGCTTTTCGTTAGAGAGATAGTAATCGGAAACAAACTGAAACAACTAATCGTGCCACACACGAGCCGATGTCTATTTTGTTCGCTTATGTGCTTTCCCTCTCATCCATAAGCGTTTTTTAAGTGTAGCAGTGACTTGACACATACGTGGCGAGGAGTCACTTGAATTTGGCTTACTTGTTAGTTATTTATTTGGGTACATACATATAATTGTCGGGAAAACAAACTCGCAAAGTTAAAAACTCAATTGGCAAAAGTGAACACGATTATGCAGAGTCAACCAAAAATTGAAAAATGCCATATTGCTATATTGGCCAACATTAAAAAGCTGACGAAAAAGAACATGCCCCCTGATAACGACGTATTTCCCATTTTTAGTCAGGACAATTTAAAGCTTTGTAAAAATATACATTTTATTTTTCAAGGAATAACAAAATCATTTAAAATAAACTAATATAAAAACCACTGCATTACTACATCATTACCCACTCATATAGGCTGTAATGCACGTGCATTACCAACCCATATACTTCTCTATCAATAGTACATTGCAACGTATAACACGTGCATTACCCACCCGTATACTTTTCCATCTTTAGTAAATTGAATCGTAATACAAGTGCTTTACGACTGAGTATACGATTCCTCAATTGTGTGATAAATTGTAAGCGGCTTGCGAACATTCTGCATTACAATTTGGGAAAAAATATACGCATTCGTAATTGGAATCCGCTGGCAGTTCGGCTCTGGCATACTTGTTTTATTACTATTAATGCAGGCTGTGCGCACCCCGTTTACAAAGCGGCCATGCATACGGCAAAGTAATGCAGATTGTATGCGATGATTTCCTTCTTACTGAAGGCAAAGTAATCTAGGAGTAATCGATTTAGTAATGGCAATTTGCGCCGCTGAGTAGTGTTCTGTTGAGACAGTGAGCGAGCCTGTGAAATTTTTCCCTGTCATTTCGGGGAGCAGACAGCATTGAAAAATTTGGTTGATTCAACTAGAATCATATTTAATCAATTAAGTTGTTGGAGTTGTTGGTTAGCGACCTTTCTAATTGTAAGAAATCAATTAATTTTCTTTGCTCCATTTATATAAACTATTCGGGGAATTCGAACTTGAGAATAACAAGTGGTCTGATGTTCTTAGGCAGATGGTAGATTCAATTCAATACAAGTAGTATCTTAGAAGGCTTTCCGACAGCGCGCGCAATAACGCCCTGTTACATACTTTTGCACAAACTTGAAATAAGACCACTGTTCGAAAGCAATCAGATTTCAAAACTGTTAATAAGTTTTTTTATTTGAAGTATTGTGCCTATCAAAACTTGTATCTAATCTGAGTATAGGCCGTTACTGAAAAATCTATACGCTTTCCTTTACTATCTGCAGACTGATGCTTGTGTTCGCAGCATATGTCAGTTAACTCTCATATCAACAGTGATTTTCGATGATTGTAAGTACTGAAAGTTTGGTTTACTTCGAAAATAGTATAAGCAAAATTGCAAACCTATGACCTCTATTGCATTCCGGAGGTTCGGTCCCATTCTACACGTCCTAAACTAATCGAGCCTATGTATTTGGTTCATACATCCGTCCGTCTGTTATGGAATTGAGAACAGACCTAATAATTTTTAATCTTTGGTCGCATTAATATCGCGGTGTTCTATAAATATGATACGCACCTTAGCTGTCTGGGGGGATTTTGTTTTCAATTTCATAGATTCAGGCGGACAGGCAGCTAACTGTTTATGCTTTTTTCTCTCGACGGATCGTAAAAACTTTTTTTATTGACACTGAGACCCAAAGGCTACAAATGTCGCCATTTATAAATACCAAAATAAATTGCTTAAGGTCGAATTGATCATAAATCTATGTGGGTAACAAAAACTGGCATAAATCTCGGAAATATGCTTCGACACTTTATGACTTTTTATGAATGAATTCAGGGATTGTTGAGTTTATGCGCAGTTAAACATGTTGGCAATGATAAGAGTAAGAGATGGCCAGATTAAATGATTCCCAATGCATTTCCTACGTCTGCCTCTGCCATGGGCGGGGCCATAAATTATGTGGACGAATCTTATTTATAAGAATTATGATTTACAGCTTTGGCCGCATGGCCGGCCACTATGTAAATAGGAGCCCCTTTCTGGCTGTTGCTGCTTACACATTTGCATGCCGACAAGTCAATCACCACTTGACGCTGATAAATTTAATCGCCAGCGGACATAAAAAATACTTGCCTCTGCCTCATTATAGAATTTATAATTAAATGCAATTATTTACAACTATGACCAGTTCGCGGCGTCCACGATAATAAAGAACGTCCGCCAAATAACCGCAGTTGTAATTATTCCTACAAAACGCTTCTCAACGCAGCCTGTTGATACGCTCTGTTTGAAATGAACAACGAAAACAGATGATTAGATGCAGCCAATGTTGTTGTGTTGCGTTGTGGGTAAACAACACACATTCCTACTTACATGTGTATGTACATATGTCTGTTTGTCTGTCAGTATCCGCATTTACTGCGG
This sequence comes from Lordiphosa magnipectinata, assembly GCA_037044535.1. NCBI lineage: Eukaryota > Metazoa > Arthropoda > Insecta > Diptera > Drosophilidae > Lordiphosa > Lordiphosa magnipectinata. The sequence continues at coordinate 52,958 of JBAMBO010004059.1, forward strand.
ACAGTCTAACAAACGCGTTTGCTGATAGACGAGGCAGTGGCCGCCTGACTGACCATTACAAATGTTCACTTAGCCGGGCCACAGATATGGGGGGATATGACTAAAACCGCAGCGAGTGAAAGAGAAAGGTAGAGGACCGTCTGAGGCTCAGGCAGTTTGCAGTTTTTTTTCTTTCGTTTATTTGTTGTTGTTTCGTTTTGGTGTCGTTGCTGATTATTTCTACAAAAGCCACTAATGGATTTTGATATGCACAACACAGCAGCACACACACGCATATTTCTATTAAGATGATGGGACTTACCACCACTCCAAGCTCCAACCACTCTCCACTTAAAGCTCTGGCTACTTTATATGCCTGGCTTGCCGCACGCCAGATAAAGTTCTTTGCGCTTTTTGGGAAAGTGCAATCGTTAGAATGTGAGTGAGTGGAACGAAGCGACGCGTCGCTTAATTATCAAAGACATTTTTCTCAACGGGCTTGGTCAGCTGGCTATAACCTGCCCGATAATGGGAGTGCCCGGCTTGATGTTTTTTTTTTTTTTTTTTAAGGTGAGGTCAAGCCAACGCACGAACAATTCGCTGATCGCCTGTCTGTCGCGGCGAATGATCTAATGTGCCACCATACCCAGGAAGTGCAGGCAGTGGCAGATGCTTGCCAAAAACAAATTAACCAGAAACAGGCCCTGCCCCTACTCACTGGATCGAGGGCTGGCTTATGGTTATTTACTAACCAAACATTCTACAAATGAATTATGAAGTCCCTATACTTGGGATGTCGAAATATCCATATTTTTCCGAGGCAATATTGGTGATATTTTTCGGCGAATAACTATTTCTTGTGCTCAATCTTGTCTCTGGACATGTAAAGCAAAATGTGTAAAATTTATTTTATTAAAGTTGATGCACAGAAATCGCCATAAAGTTGTAAAGACCAGTGGCAACTCAACTAATATAAAGGCGCACTTAAAAGCAAAGCATACAGATGCTTGGCTAAAATGCAGCCCATCTTTAAAAACGGTATATGCAAATAAATTTGATTTTGAATTCTAGGAATTTCTGGGAGTTTTAATTTACCGTTTTTTATTCTGGATCGGTTTCCCATTAAGTTCTGGATGGAAGAGAAAGACGCATTGCTAGTGCTTTCGGACTTGGCATTGTCATATCTTATTACACCGGGAAGCTCCGCGTCATCGGAACGCTTGGATTCGGCTATAAAAAGTGTGGTTTCTGACACCATAAACCGAATCCGCCTTCCTAAAATGTCTGTCTAACTATTATTGGTAAAATTAGAAGTTTTTCGTTTCGTAGATTTAACTTTTTTATGCTTTGTTACTCGAATGCTCTATTTGAAACATAATGAATTTAAAAAGTAAACACTTCTTTCGGTCAATAAATTTAAATTCATGAATTAGTTCGCAGAACTTCTTATGTATGCTATGAATGAAATAAGAAATAAATATCATTTGTTAATTTCATAAATATACATTAAATCTATAGTTTTGATTAGCGCAGTCAGAATGTAGTTCATATTAAACGTCAAATGACGGCTCAATTACCTCAATAGACGTGCTCATTGTTAAGATCCGGGTTTTTATTCAAAAATATGCGAAAAAAATGCGATAGAATCGATATTTTTTACACCAAAATATTTATATCGCAATGATACACTAAGAAAAAACTAGAACGAATAATTTGAGTACGAATGCTCTTAACAAAAAAATTAGTCGTTCTGGAATTTTGTAGAATTCCGCTCTTGAAATCGAGATAAATTCGTTCTAAACGTTTATAGGCCAGGAGAGTGAGGGCAACTTAACTCTGAGACACGGTTGCCACTTGAAAATATTGAATTACACCAAAAAAAATTTGTAAAAAAACCATTTTCCTTAAAAAAGAGCCAACTAAACCACATAAGTCTTGAGAAGTCTGAATAAGTATTGATCTGTAAGTCAAAATACTAAAATAACAACTTGATCTTATCAAAATGACTTATCCGAGTATACTTAAAGAAATAACTCTTCCTATCTGTACAAAATTTCCACTTTACGACCACGCACTTTATTAACATATCGTTAAGGGCCGACTTCTAATCTCTTATATAGCTGATATTTGCCAGATAAACTTAGAATTGATACTTGAAAAGATATGAAACCGGCCCTTAAAGGTAATTATTGCACTTCTGTTTTTATTCCTTATTGCCACAGATTTCATTACATTATAAAAACGCAAACAGTCAATATTTTTTTTGTTTACATACATAAATTATACTCTAAGATCAGTTACTTCTCTATATTTCTATGTATTTTACAGACCAGACATAATGTGGCTCTGTACTCGGCTCCTTGCAAAGCATTATATGTGAAACTGAATCAAATTCAAGTTTTGCAACAATTTGCCGAGCCAGCTCCAAGTAAAACTAAAGCACCGTTTTCTTTACTTATAAAATGGTGGATTTCCTTATACACTTGCTATCCATATATTGTGTCTAAGAGTCAAATTATATCTATAAGAGTGTGTAACAAAGTTATTGAGAATTACACTATGCAACAATTTCCGGTATATTGAAGGGTTGGTGGTGATTATAGATGATTTTCGTGTGTTGAACTCGAATCTGTTTCCGAAAATGGTCCATCCCGTCTAGATTTTCGGTAATTTGGGATTAAAGTTGCTTAGAATGACTATTTTGAAGTTTTTCAGGGTCGTTTTGTAAAGGAGCTTACTTTTGTTTTGATTCTCTTTAATAAAATGGTACTGTACTATTTCTTAGCTTTCAAATAAATTATGCCAACAATTCTACGATTTTCTTAAGCGAAGATATACCATTTACCTAATTAGATCTGGTTTTACTTCGCAGAATTTTTGGAGTTTTTTTAATTTCTACGTCTTTTTCGGGCTATATGCAAAAGAGCCAATTCCAATAAAAATGTGTCTGTGCACCAACAGGAAACAAAAACACAATTTTTGGTGCAGAAACAGCAAGTGTGGCAACCGAGCTTTGAGAGAATATCGTTGGAATCGCTCTCGCAGAGAGAGAGAGAGCGCATGCGCAGTTGGTCGTTGAGAAAATAGCGTTGGACTCGCTCTCACAGAGAGAGAGAGCGCATGCACAGTTTGTCGTTGTTCGATGCGTACGAAAGTCAACCGCGTTTATTTATTAGTGTGATTTCGTCGCCTCTTTTAGCTCATGGATGATAGCCGAGTGCGCTAAGCTACCCATCGCCTGCCTGTGTGTGTTTCAGTCTTTCGAGGTAACGAGTTCAAGTCCCAGAAAAGTAAGTCAAAACAAAAAAAAAGTATCTATGTGGCTATCTCAAAATCAGTCACGGTTTTAAACAAAGTTTGGGTGATTGGTTGATAATGGTGAGTGGGAGGTAGACGGACCACGTCTGCGTGTCGGGATCAAAAATTCACTCTTGGATCAATTCTCTATTTTTTCTCTGAGTGTACTTTTTCTATATCGGAAAAAATATGGATATAGATATTTATGAAATATTCGACAACCCTACCCTATACCAAACCACACTTTAAAAACAAAGTTTTGAGTCCGAAATGGCTACAAATCACTTAATTAAGAGTTATTGGATATAATTATAGGTGGACGAAAAACTTTGCCCATAAAAAACATTCTCAGGCCTATTCCCGATTTCGATCAAATCATGCGGAATCGGAATTGCTAAATGTACTCGCTTCCAAATATCGAACTCCTATTTATCTTTTTTCGACCCTTTTTGTGACAAAAAGATTCGCCCGAATTCTTGAATCGTTTTTTAGATATTACAACTCTTAGCAATTCCGATCAATCGAAGACCCGGTTACAGGCTTTAAGGCATCCATATCACCCATTTGCATTAATTTATTTCGATATTTGTCAGAGACTCAGGTCATATAGTCGTATAACACAGCTCGATAAAATGAAAGTCGATCTTCCCCCATTGCACCATACCATTTTTAATACTCTGCACCAAGGGTACACAGAGTATATGAAGTTTGTGCAAAAGTATGTAACATGGAGAAGGAATCATTTCCGACCCTATAAAGTATATATATTCTTGATCAGCATCAACAGCCGAGTCGATATAGCCATGTCCGTCTGTCTGTATGAATACACAGATCTCAGAGATGGTAATAGATAGAAGTTCGGCACAGGACATATATTTCTTATACTTGGAAAAAAGTCATATCTTCCACAGTTTCGTAGATAGATGTTCTTACCTTCAAGAGATATCTAGTATTCAATATTATTTATCGATTTGCTGAAGGAATGATAAAGATCGGATGAACGATACTCAAGTTATGAGCAAAAAAAGGCCTGTTAACAAACAACCCCAACCCCCACTCACCACCACAGCATTCAATTCAACAAAGGCAATCTAAGAGTGAGAGAGAGAGACAGCAAATGCAAGTGGCGGTCTGAACTGGTACAGATTATAATACAGTCGGGCTTGATTGACTTTCGGGACGAAAGTTTTCAGTGGCCGGCAAAAAACACATTCACATTTAGCCACTGACACGAAGTTCATTTGGCATTATTTGAATTTTGGCATTATCTGAATTAAATATTTGGGCTTAGCATAAGGGACGCGACGGGACGGAATAGACTAAGGTTGGAATCGGTGCTGGACGGGACGGAATGTAATTTTCTTTCCCGCGCCCATCTTTAGTCAGTTCAATAAACCTGAGTTGAGAATTGGTGGAGGTGGATAGAGTGCATCAATCTTGAAAATACCTAAATGCCAAATGATTATGCATGGCACGGGCATTCTTAGCGGTTTCTCCTTATGACTGCATGGACCTTTGGCAAGCAATTGTTACCATTCATGGACAGTAGAATAGTTTATCGCCGCTCTTTTCATTATGAAGCGGACTTAATTTTATGTACTACTGTCATGAGAACACCAATAGTGCCCCTCGTGTATAAAAGGGCGAGGGCGCCACGTTTGTGGCCTGGTAGCGTAACCAACTCTAAACTAATGGCAATGCCCAGCTATGGCGGTGTAGCACGGTTCAATGAATTACTTCATTAGTGCAGGCGTGTACCGTGTGGCATGCGTTGGTCGATGTTGTATCTCACAGATACAGCAGCAGTGGCAGCAGTGGCAGCGGCGGCGGCTGCCTGCCTGTCAGACAAACGTTGCGAGTGGCAAGTTCTTGTTGCCTGTGCCTGGCCCAGGCCCTGACTCTGGCACTTTGAAGTGCTCACAACGCGTCAACTGTGCGTTGAAATTAGCTGCTGGCCAACTCAACTCCTGGTGGTGGCTGGTAGGACTCCTCCAGCCTTAATTGCGGAAGTTATGAGCATGGAATTTTAATTATTTCACTTGGTGTTGCTGCTGTTGCTGCTGCATTGTTGGCCCGTTTACAGTTAGATCGGTGTCTCGGCAAACATCCGCCTAACCTTTTCGTCTGTTTGCATTCTTCATCTGTGGCTTAGAAAGTGTCAACTCGAATGATTGCCTGGCACGAATGGGCATACAAGTGTGTGTGGTTGTTGTTGTTGTTGTGCCCAATTTTCACCATATTTAGTTGTTCTACACTTTCAAATGCTTTCAAATGTTGACGGGCGTGACAATTTGTGTGCTGTCTGATCTGGGCATTTTCTGGTTCTTATTCTTCGCGTTGCCAAGCTTATTTCGTGAGGTTGTCTGTGTGTGTGAGCTGTTTACCAACCAAACTTGCGTTGGAGTGAGCAGTTGCCTTCGAAAGGCCAAGTGGCTGCAGTGAGAGAGTCGGTTACTTAACGCTCATCAATTCGTCAGTCAACTTCCTTGCTGGTTTTCAAATGCAGGCAAACACACACATGTGTACAGCCAACTTGGCTAAGAGCAGCTGATGACGATGGCCATGTCGATGCCGCTCTGGCTGCTGCCTTCTGAGATGGATGGAGACGTCGTTTAAGATTAAGACGACTTCTTTTTACAGCTGCGGAGACGAGACGACTTTGTGGTAGAAGCTGTTGCAGCAGTGAGTGCAGTGTGCGTGTTGTTGCTGCTGTTGTACCAACGGCTGCTGCTGCTGCTGCAGCGGTGAGTGATGAAGATGAATGTGTTACAACGAAGGTTAACGACTTTCAGCTTTATAAACAACCAGCAGCAGCCAGCCAGCCAGCCAACAGCTGATAATGCGAGAGCTCTCCTCTCTATTGTGTGTATCTCTTTAGAAGCTGTCGAAAGGTGGCCACTGGCCACAGATGTGATTTAGCTAATTAAGCCGCCAACAAGCTAATTATAAGTTGTCTCGCACACTCTAATTGCAATTTAAATAAATGTGGCAGGCGGTCGGACAGCTTGCCGGTGACCAGTTTAGCATTTCTCCAAAAGGAAGCGTTTTAAATTTCAATTTGTAGAAGTCAGCGTGTTGTCATTGAGGCAGCAGTTAGTGGCAAGAATTCTGCGACAACTCGCTCTCTCTTTCTCTCCTAACAACTAAATTACACTTGTCTGCATGTTTACAATTTACTCAAACACACACACACACACAGAGGCACAACAGCTAGTGATATCTGACCAAACCAGCGGCCAGCCTGCAACTTCAGTCAGTTAGTCACTTTGGAAGCCAGTCAGTTTGTCTGTGAGGCTCTGACTGTGGCTTAGGCCAAGATTGCAATGAGGTTAGCAGCGCAATCTGCTCAAATATAGATAGCTAGTTAGATTCATGGCAAACAAACCAACCAGCCAACTAGCCAACGAACCAACTAACCAACCAGCAACACATGTAGCCATGTAGCAACAGTAACATCAGCAACAACAGCAACATCAACCGGCCTGCTGGCCAGTGCCTGGCTATTCTAATTGCGCACAAGCTTAGCAGCTTTTAGTTACTTTGTAGACTTTTAGTTGCCATCAAAATAGTTGCCAGTTTACGGCTTTTGCATACAGCTGCATAATTCGATACATTCATTCACAGATGCCTACACTCCCGGTCACCGCAATGGGGATGAAGGAGAGCGTGAGCTTTCATGTTAGATTCCTGCAAATATAAATCAATTTGGTTTGTAAATGCATAGGCAAGTATTTCACAAAATGTTTACTCAAGAGATTATTGTTAGTAAAAGCTCTATATCGAGCAATTATCGGCTGATGAGATGACTTTCTTTTGTCCATGTTTTTGAAGCCAGAAGAGGCAATTGAGTCCTCTAAAAAAGCTTCTTGAAATGTCACCAAAAAGGTATAGACCAGGGCTGCAAACCGCATAGAAATCGATAGGGGTTCACTCCGGATTTTCAAACCCAAGAAGCTTATAGGGTTCAGTACCACTGAGCGGGTTCATAAGATCGGTGAACCTAGGTTTAGAATCGATCTCGGGCTTAGGTAAATTTGTTTACCTCATTCAGAAAACATTGGTGCTCTAATTACAACCTCATGCACATGCAGTATATTTCGATTGTAAAGCTTTCGGAGAGCTGAAATCTGCATTCCAAATTCCAAAACGTTTGTCAAGGTAATTTTACATTGGGAATATTGAAAGTTGGCATATGTTAGAAAATAAAAATATTTTCTTGAACCGAAACCTTTTTTTATTTTTTTGTGCTTCGGCTTGGGTTCAAGTTGGGGAAGTTATATATATATTCTTCGTTTCAGCTTCTATTTGGACTTCCCTAAAATCTCTGAGACTCCGACGCTGCTGAACTCCAACCTGGTTTGCTGCCTTGGATTAAAGCAGGGGTTTCCCAGAATGAGCTTACGAGCGCATGGAAGCCAATACAAATGCACTAAATACAACTCAAGCAAGAACAATCACAAGAAATAGAAGAGAAACCCGATTTTTGTTTGTGTGTGGTGAAAGGCAACATTGTTGTTGCTCTTTAATTTGCCAGAGACATAGAAGAGAGAGAGAAGAGAGTCACATATGATGTTGTTGCAGGTCTGCACGCGCCAACAACAAAACCTTCGTTCGGAAAGAAAGAGAGGAGAGCACGCATATGAAATTGTGTTTGCTTTTTATAATCTTATGGTCGCGTAAATCGTATGCGAGCGCAAAAGCAAAAACAAATGCGTGGCATGCGGAATAGGCTTGGGCACCCCTGGTTTAGAGAATGGGAAGCAGCACTACCAAAGAGTGTTGGGTAAAGATTGTTCATTTCGCAGAGCATGTTCACTTGTTCTTTTTTTTTTGTTCTGCCAGACAAACCCAAATCAGAAATTTGTCTAAACGAAAAAAAAACAGGATCTCTTTCCAAATTCCAAATATACAAGTTGTTGTTATTTGAAATACTCCACAAAGCTTAAAATAGATAATTTTTTTACCTAAGCAGCGACAGCTGAAACGTTACAACCTTTCTAAAATGAGAACAGTTGAGACTAGCTTATTTTTAAATTAAGTTTTAAAATTTAATAACACAGGCTTAAAAGCTTTTGCATCAGAGCAGATATGTCTTTATGTATGTATAATGGGGAAAACCCCAGCAAGTCAGGTTTACGAGATATCGAGCGTGGTTTGCTTACATTTGCAGTTCCTGTGGCCACATAAAGTAACCTTTTCTAACCAAATTTGTTTTAATATAAGCTGAATAGAATTTCGTTACAGAAAAACCAAACCCTAAGTTTTGTTTTTGTTCATATGCTACAAATTGTTGGATTTTAAAATGGAAAATATGGTATTTTTTTTGAAAATTTTGGTTTTTTTCCAAGTTTTAATTAATCTGAAAAATGTTCTCATAATGGACAAAATGTTCAAAAATTACTTGTTAATAGTTCCTTATCCAGAATCGTTTAAGCGTAGCATTATCTTCCCAATCTATAAAAAGGGAGACCCATCTAACGCCAGCAACTACAGGGGACTATCTTGCCTTAATGTCATTATGAAAATTCTAGCCGGAGTGCTACTGTCCCGCTTGACTGAATGGGTTAACAAGATGAATCTACTAAGTGAATTTCAGAATGGATTTCGAAAGGGCTAGGGTGCGTTCTAAGTCCACTTTTATTCTCGCTATATGTCGACGACATCATTTATCATAGCTGGACAACTATTCAATGTGGTAATGTATGCCGACGACATGTGTCATTTTGCCTATTCTCCGCAAATGCTCCAGGAAATGATTGATAAGCTTCACGAATATTGTAGAGAATGGTGCCTTCTAGACAGGGCGACGGTCGTTACTCACGATTAGAAGACTGGACGATAGACGGTGTTACCCTTGAAAGGGTGAGGAGCTATAAATACCTCGGAGTACTTGTGACTCACAATATGTCATTTAAGGCTCACCTCTGCGAGAAACTGAAAGATGCAAAAGTGGCCCCTCCTTAGTAGGAAAAACGTCAAGCCCAGCACAAAATACGCAGTCTTCCAAGCGGCTGTACGTTTAATCCTGTGCTATGGATCGCAAGTATGGGGCCACTCATCCTAGGCTCCCCTCAACTTCCCCAAATTATGCAATATTTATAGAAACTGGTCTGCCCTCGCTGTTCACGTACACTCTGCACACCTATTTCAACTACGTAAACAAAGTAATGAAGATGGATAGCTCAAGATTGCCGAAGATCATAGCTAGGCAACTTCAGGGCGAAAGATCCCAGCTTTTTGAGATATGGTCTAACATCGCTAACGAGTGCTGCGTCAGTATCGACCTTGACAACCATCTACTGTGGCAACAAGCCCACGCACGAATCATTGCCAAAATCTTTGAAGTAGAAAGGGACGGATTTATTGCGCAAGCAAAAAGGAGCACAGAGAGGACTCTGTATAAATCCCTGGATCTCAACCTCGGAGCAAAAAATTACTTCAATGACAGTCTAGGTGTGGAGAGGATAAACGCTATTTTCAGGGCGAGATGTCAAACTCTAAGCCTCAATTTCAGTTTATCAGTTATTCAGTTTTACGATATCACAGCGCTTTTAAAAGTTATAGCCCAAAAATTAAACAAATTTTAGATTTGTTTACCATTAAAATTTTTTGTAGTTTGAAAATAACAAAGTAGCTAGTGTGAAACAAAAGAATGGACATTAAAAAGTTATTTTACATTGATTTTGGTTGATTTGAATTCAATTTGGAGGTTAATATTATTTAATAAATTTAATAAATTGTCGCTAGTTTTTGAAGTTTTTGGTTTGGCGAGCTGATTTCGATAAACTGAAAATGTGGCAAGCTAGAGGAGACAAAGGACTACGAACTGTTAGAATCTGAGATCAGAGCTTATTTAATCTTGGCAAACAAACCATTTTATCAAAATATATCCATGAACATATTCAAAACTTCGTGCTTGGTTTTTCTGTAACGGTATTCAATGCAGCTTACAATAACAATAATGGTTTGAGTAGGTTACTTAATGTAGCCACAGGACCTACAAGTGTAAACAATCCTCGCTCAACACACCTTTATGCGTTATATATTTAAATATCTCGTAAACCTGACTTGCTGGAGAAAAACGGACAATTGATTTGAATTCAGCGGCCAAAAATACATATGAAAAGTTCGATATCTTCTCTGGTGCAAATGTTGGCCTTTATTTGTAAAACTGTGTAATTAATGTGGTCTTTATTTAAATGACACGTAGTGTGGCTTCAGCTGTTAATTTATGCAATTGACTAAACTTGAACGTTGTCTATGGTAGTTGTTACAATAAATTGCTGGCCAAGTGTTGCCAAATAAATGTTCTATTGATTTTGGCAACACCTTGTCTTCGCCGGCTAAATGACTAACTGTTCTGTCAAAATGTTGGGTCTGCCCACGTTCTCCGCGGAGTGGAAACTTCCAGCCTTGCATGTGGCATGAAATTCAGTTGAAATAATGACACACCCGTTTCAATTTATATCTCTTTGAGTGTGTGATTGTGTGTGTGTGTGTGTGTGTGTGTTGAGATACACATCTCTCCCGCTCATAGATTTTGTTCACTTGAAAATGAAAATGAAAATTACTGAACTGTAACCATATGTGGTTGCTGACTTCATGCTGCTTTATGACTGTGGCAGCTAATACGCTGCCACGAACGGGTTGTTTTCGCTATTGTAAGGCATAAAAATCTCATTATAAGGTCTTATAAATTTCATTTAATTATGCACATAAATACACGCAAATACTTGAGGCATTAAATTAATAGCTCGGATTCTGTTTCTTTTGGCTTTTAAGGGTTTTCCAATGAGCTTTTGAGCAAAAACAAAAACAAAAAAAAAAAAAAAAAGGTTAATTACTGTTTATTGCCGGCTTTTGAAAAGCCATCAAATGGCTGTGGCTTTGGCCGTTCCGCTCACTTGGTCTCGGTGGGTAAATGTTGTGTCCCCAGATCGCACAATGTGGATTAGGATGAAAACAAAAGACAGGCAACGTCAACAATTTAATTGCATATTTGCAGACTCGTGGCCGGGCCCTGCTGCTCCTGGTGAGCGGTTTCCAATGCAATTGCCTGGCGCAGGCCACATTTGATTTCTTAATTGTCGCTAAATGCGGGACTATTGCCAGACATTGTCTTGAACCAACTGTCGCGGGGTCCGCGGCGCATTATCGTCGATCATTTTGTTTGCAATGAGTTTTTGTGGTTGTAGCGCGCACACGAAATGAATGTTCGAGTACTCCACACAGCTGTAAAGGAATTGTCGAACGACAGCGATCATGGTGGTAATTTCAAGCGGGAACCCTATGGGCCATAGCTGCTGGTGGAGGAGTGGAGTGGGAGGGTTGCATTTTAATTGCTTTACTTTTAATTTATTTTCATTTTTGTCGGATAGACTATACAACCCTCGTCTCCATACCTGCATATCCATGCTCTAAGTAAGGATCAAGGGTCATTGTGCATGCTGACGGATGGATAGATGACTGAGAAACGCCCACATCCGGGCGGGGCCAAATTATCTCACCAAACTTTGCTCTAATTATGCACGCATCTCTTGGGCTTGCGTCATCTCTAAGCCACTTGGCACCCACTCGAGAGTTGGGTTTCCCATTTCTCCCCCTGCCCCGAACAACACTTTCACTACTTAAAACACCTAAATAACTTATATTTAGTAATTTACATTTAAATATAAACTTTGAGTTGCTTTTTCTGCTGTCTATGCTCTATCAACGGTTCCTAATCTCTTGGCCGTTGCTCAGTTTTCCATGCATTTTTTAATCGCTAAACTGTCACATAAACTGTACATTTTATTTGACAAGCGAGTTTGGCTTACGAAAATTGGAAAAAAAAAAAGGAAAAGCCAAATGATCAACGAATTTCTTTTCGATAACACGCACAAAACTCAGGCACATTAGTTGAAATTATGACAATAACTCAAATTTATTGGCTTTTTTTTGTCGTTTTAATTCAATTTGATTTCGATTATCAGCAGCTAAGCCATAGATTTCCCATTTGGTTAGCTGATTTCATTCGTCGTATTCAAATGGTGATGCGCATTTTGGTGAGCTAATCTCTGTGATTTGTGACTTGGCTTGGCAATGGACCTTTGTTTATTGTTGTAATTATTATTATTTTTATGCAAATTACCAAATGCGTTTTTACGCAACCCAAGGAACGGGCGGTGAGTTTAATTATGTATCTGAACAGGAAATGACCGACTCAAAGCAAAAAAAAAAAAAAAAGAAGTTAAAAATAAAAAAAAACTGGGCCGGGATCTTAAACCTTTGAGCAAATTTTAGACGGCGGATATGAAACGATATAAATCAAGTGGCGGCCACAAAAAAAAATAAAATATAAAGAAAAACAATTTGATATCAAAGAACCATGTCGGTGAGATCGCCTAAATTACACTAAGCAGCAAACAATATATTAATTTTGGTAGCGAATTAGAATTTCCACACTAAATCCAAATTCATTTTAAAACATTTGTTACAATAATGAAAGCACATACTGTGATATGAATATGTTTTGTTGTTGTTTCTTTTCTTAATAATTTATACAAAGTCTGATCGTTCTAATCAAGAGAATCAATTACAGTTCGATCGGTACAGTAGATTAGGAGCACGGTTGCCACACTTGGTGTTTTTGCACCAAAAATTGTGTTTGTTTTTCCTGTTGGTGCGCTGCCACTTTTTTATTGGAATTTTCTCTTTTGCATTGAGCCCGAATATGACAGTGGGATGCTCCCCGACCACTCAGGTTTACCATAGAGAATGAGTACTAAAGATAAAATTTGCGCTGCTGCTCAATTTTGCTGGAAATCAATTTCAGTAGGAAATCTAAGTGGTTAGAGCGAGACGGACATATTCCCAAATGTATCCGGAGAGCGTAAGTGAGAGCGAACAGCTGACCCAAATGTATTCAGAGAGTGCAAGTAAGAGCGACAAGATGACTAATTTCTGACAAGAGCGGTGTCGCCTAAGCAATTTATAAGTCCAGATCAGTGCCGGCCAAATGGAGAGGACAAAAAAGTGCGCTTGTGTTGGTGTGCAAGAGAGCTCTCTCCAAACTACAGCCCTTTTACTTGCAATTCAATGTTCACCGGTTCATACTATCATGAGTTAGGCTCGCGTTTGCGTAAAAATACGACTGACTTCGGCTCGTGGTAGCTATGGCTGGCCGGGTATGGTCTAGATATTCTAGTCTCTGGGTTTACAAAAAAGGCCAACTTTTGCAACAGAGAAGATATATCGTATATTAATTAATACCATGTATCATATGCACCTTTCAATACAACCGCGCTTTTAAAAGGTACGGACCATAAACTATTAAGTAAGGAATAAAAGCAAAAGTGTGTTTTCCGTATTTCTAAGGAAGCAATTATTACCTTTAAGAACCGATTTTACAGCTTCTACAAAGCACTAATTAAACTAACAATTAACACAGTAAATTCTAAGTTTATCTGGAAAATAGCAGCTATATAGGAGATGAGAAATCGGCCCTTATTAGGTATGGGAAAAAAGTGTTTGGTCTTAAGTGGAAATTTTTTCATATTGAAAGAGTTATCTCAGTATACTGATATACGTCTTTTTGATAAGATCAAGTTGTTGTTTTACCTATTCAGACTTCTCAAGACTTATGTCGTTAAGTATTACCGTTTTATCTTTGTGTGAATCATACGATTAGTGCGAAATTTGGACACAATATAGAATTAAAACCGAGGAAGCCATTGGTATTAGAATCTCAAATGTAACATAACTCGAGTTATCATGTTATGCCCTATTGCCATAGAAATTATGTAATACATATATGAAATATTATTTGGGTTTATTTGTACGGTTAAAAATACTGAAGAAATAATGGATGTATAATTTAACGATTTTGTGAAAGAGTTTTTTTTTATTTTCCTAAATGCAAATATAACATGAATAAGGGAAAATAAAATGGCTCTTTTTCGAAATGTTTTTGGTGTAGTCTAATTTTGTCAAGTGGCAACCGTGATTAGGAGTTATCTTAAATATACAATTGATTGACACCTTTTGTGCAAAGATTGGAGGAAATAGCTTGTGAACATATCAACTGAGCACGTCTTACTGATTAAGAATATATTTCGGGTTGGAAATGCTTCCTTTACTGCTTTACAATAAGAATAAACCAAATTTTGACAAGTTTTTTTTAAGTGTTTTGTTGTTTTTTTTTAAATCTTTGTAGTTTAGCGACGTAAGTAATTTAGCTTAGTTCGTGATATATTTCGCCAACGTGGAACATTAGTCAAGTGTGACCAGACTTAAGAAAAAACAATTGAGAAAGTCGGTCAAGCCCGACTATAACATACTCTGTACCCTTACTACCCTCGCATGTGCTCACGAGTCAAGAGAGGCAATCTTAGTGAGAGAGATAGAGAGAGAAAAACTTAGGAAGCGCACAACGCGCGCTCTCTCTCTCACTAAGATTTCTCTTGAACGGAATGTTGTGGTGATGGGTGGGGGGTGGTGCGGGGTGTTAACGGGCCGTTTTTTGCTCATAACTTGTGTATCGTTCATCTGATCTTTATCATTCCTTCAAATCGATAAAAAATATTGATTACTAGATATCTCTTGAAGGAACGAACCATCTATCATCAAAACTGTAGGAGATATGCCGTTTTTTCCAAATTGCGGAGGCGGGAGGGGGCGTGCCAAAAATTGAAAATAAACTTGATCTGCCTGCAAGTATATGAAATATATGTACCATACTTGTCAAACCTCTATCTCTTACCATCTCTGAGATATGTGCGTTCATACAGACGGACGGACAGACGGAAGAATATATAGAAATTATAGGGTCGGAAATGATACCTTCTCCCTGTTACATACTTTTGCACAAACTTAATATACTCTGTGTACCTTTGGTACAGAGTATAATTAAACCGAAAAATGCATTTTGTTTTATTTTTAAATTAGCTGGGAGTGGCTCACTCTGCCGCGTCACATGCTGCCAATTAATATGAAAACACTTTGGATATGTCAAGAGATAGCTGACTATTGACTTCGACTTCTCAGTTTAGCATATAACACATTTTTAGTGGGTATACCTGAAAGCGATTTAGGTTTTGTTTTAGATTTCGTGAAGGCAAATCTAAATCAGTTGACGGAACGACCCTATTTGCGCAGAGATTTGATTTAGACTTGTGAACAGCTGTTAGTGTGACCGAACATCTGATTGACAATTGGTGCGAAAGTAAGCAAAGCAAAGTGCCTGGAAGGCAAACCCTTTTTGGGGATGCTCATCATTTCAATTCTCATTACCTAACTCTGCTTTTGCAGTTATAGCGAATAAATGGAGCTGGAAGATGTCGTTCACACTGCCATTCTATTTTCGAGGGCACATTGAGGTGGGCATTTGCGATCAGAACGGACTCAAGCGTCTCAATCCTGCCTCCATCAAGGACTACTTGACCAACATCCCCTGAGTCATAAGTGCGAGTTTCAAGTCCAAGCTAAGCTTTTTGGAATTGGTGTCTTTTGGAAATGCATGAGTAGTGAAACTTTATTTGAAGATTAAGTGCCTCCACATAGCCCACACAAGTGTCGGGGTCGAAGATGAACAGGTTGCGATGCGGTGCCTCCATTTTAGTCCCTACATTGATTACCTCCTGGGTCACAACGCCTCCCACAACAGCTACGGCTGGTGATATCTGCGCAAAGAGTACGTACAATGCCTCGTTACTAAGAGTCGATGAGATCAGTAGATCATCACTTATGATCTGAAACAGTTTAAGGTCCGACTCGCTGGTTCTGTATCTGGGATCGCATTGATGGGAAGAACGAAATTGCTGACGAATCCGAAGCAGAACTATGCCTGGACCATTGTGTTTCGACGTGCGCTGGTAGCCCGGGGCAGTCACATAAAAGTCCAGCCAAACCGAATAGGCTGGATACTGCACTTCACGTTGCACGGGCTTGAACACCGTTTCGTATTTAACCTTCTCCTTGGGTTTTGAGATTATCTTGTACTTGATGACATCCCTGAAAAGGGACAGAAGGTGGTTTTAGATGGCGAAATCATCGCAAAATAGAAACGAAACAAACCCAGATCACGACATGTACCATCTTTGCGCAGCAATTCCGCATTGTTCTGGCCATTTACGACCACCACATTGAACTGCCCAAAGAAGTCCTTGGTTTTCTCCTTGAGAGGTTGAGTGTCGACCAATATATCCACCATTGGATTTAGGGCATGGGCGCGCTCTAGAGATGCCTCGGCCCTGTTGTTCCCAAGGGTCTCGCGCGTCGCCAGGAATTGTAAGCAAAAGTCTTCCTCTGTGACCAGCTTGTCGTTCTGCAGCTTCATAAAGTGGACGCCGGATATGATTATGTCCTTGGTTATTTCGGCTTCAGGTCCATTCCATTCGGGATGAGTATTTGGCTGTACGTAGGCTGAAAATGTAATTTTAAGCATCTTCCGTTTTTTCTCCTCCCTTACTGAGCCGCTGAATGCCGGCAAACATACCGCATTTGCGAATTCAAGCACTTTTGATTTTTCTCTGCATTAAATAAATAATTATTTCATTATTAAATCTTTAAATCATACTGATAACTTACCTCGCTCGCCATATTAAAGTCTAGTGTGGGTAAACCAAACCAGAGAACGGTCACACAAAACGTTTGATATGGAGCAGCTGTGAACAGCTAATCGACAAAGTCTAAATCAAATCTCAATCGCTTTCAGGAATACCACTATTAACTTGATCTCTGATGGCTTGAAAGTACAGTGGTGTAAATGTAACGAAGCTCTCATCCTATTTACATAGACTCCACAATTGTGCTGTTAAGCGTAACCATCATTTTTAGCTGCGAGCATGGAAAATGTTAAATGTGGTGAAATCATTACTTCAGCTTTATCTTCCCTCAGTATTTGTATGAAACTTCTCGTTACTTCGCATGTCCGTAGACACTTAAAGACTTTTATACCCTTTTTATTTTCGTGTAGATTTTCGGAATGTTCTAAAAGAGCTCTAAGTGTTTTAAAGGAGCTCTAGCCCATCTGATCTGTTTGTAGAACCATTGAAATCCATAAACTAAACTTTGAGTGCTAATTATGAAAAAAAAACTGGGGTATTTCGAATTTTTCAGTCGATTTACCAGACATTTTAGCGTAAATCTTTTATCACTTTACTTCTAAAAGATTTTTTTAAGATAAATAAAATTCTGGCTTTATAAAAACATTTTCGAGGGTAAAGTAGAGTAAACATAATTCAATTTAATAATCACAAAAAGAGGCGTTCCGGTTCAGTTAATTAATTTCAATGTTCGACTTATAATATGGCTTGGGTGGTTCAAAATAACAGATCCGTATAGCAAAGTTTTAAACTTTATAAAAATATTTAAAAAGAACTGCTTTGAACGACCGTCTCTATACTCTTTTGTCTCTTGCGGTTTCAGTCTATGGCAGGCCCAAAAGAGAGGACAGCAAAATGTGCATGAAATATTACAGCCGATTTACTTGCTTTTCTGTGCTGACCGATTCACATGGTCATAAGTTCGGCTCGCGTCTGTGTGAAAAAAAAACACCAGCGAATTTGGCAATCGGAGGCTTTCCCATTTTCCTAGAATTTGCCATATCTGAAAAGAACTTTGCATTGAAATTTGAATTAAGGGGAATATAAAAACAGTCGTTAAAAAACAGATTGTGTGACTGCAACCTAATGTTATAGCTGCAAGCGTGTTCCAAAAATAAGCGTATTATCTCGTATATCTCAAATTTTTAACAGCACTTTTGTATACTCTATTTCAGAGACAGTAAACTGAAGTTTTACAGCTTATAAAAAATTTGACTTACAATATTTCCAAATTAATTTTAAGGAAATTTAATTTCTGCAATTTTGTAGCATAGTGTTTGAGTGAGCATACCCATATGAGAGCTGAGGTGTTGGAATATATACATTTATTTTTTTTTTTTGGTTTTAAAGAATTTATGGTGCTTTGAACGGACAGATAAACTTGGTGCCATTGGTGATTTATGGTGGGATATCATTTGATGGGATTTCCAATCGCGCATCTTTCTTTCTCTCTCGCAGAGAGTTCAACTTTGGTCTGACATTGAATACAACACAAATAATAAAGCCAAGCGCCGTTGAAAATGGGTTGTTGTTGGTGTCGTTGCTGGCGTGTGAATTCTGTTTTCGTTGCAACTTTCAAAGTAAAAAAAAAAGAGTCGCTGGAAATGAAGTCAAGGTTGTGGCATCGCTTTGCTCATGAACTGAGGCAGACGTATTGAATTTCAGTTGGTGACTGCATTAAATTGCACACGATTGTGGGTGAATGGTTGCCATATAGGATTTCGAGGCAGATGTTTTTCCGTTGATTCTTTGTTAAGGTAATAATTAAGCCGCCTGCTGACGTGCGTACTAATCGGGCAGGCGGAATTTTGCTGATAAGTATAGAGAGAGATAGACAGCTTTTAATATACTATGAATGAAAGTTTATTCACAAGCGCGATTAGATAGGCACATTTTTAAATATTTTTGTTTCGGTTTTTCCTAGAAGAAATCCATTTCGGTTTGATACAATTGAAAGCGATTGTCAACACAAATATTGGTACAGTCAGGGCTTGGTTCATAGTCCGGGTTTTGAATCTTATTGTCCCAAGCTTCCACTACTTCGATGGCCTTTAGATATGATCTCAGCTCAAAGAGTAGAGCACCATTTATTTGCTTGGCTTGAACCACATCTCTCTTCAGGTGTTCCAGCTGTAGTATATCTAATAAGCTACGCGTCCTGTCAACGGCAGTTTCGTTAAACTTTTTTAAACTAAATTTTTTTTTGTAGATCACTCGAGGACTGAACTGTTCTCTAAAGGCGTCCCAAATTGTGAACTCTGAGCGTATAAAAAAAAATTGATTTTAAATATTTAAATTTGATTTCTGTTTATTTGGCTACGCTCACCCTCAGTGTTGACCCAGTCTGGACAATAACACAGCAACAGGAGGAACAGCAGTGGTAGTGAACACATATAAATTATACGCATGTTTCTTATTTTCAAAAGCGTCTGATCAAGTCAGTTGTTGAAAAAAAACTAGAGCTAAACATAAGTTGATAAGCAGCAAGCTGAGCTTACCAGAATAACCTATGGCACAAAATTGGAATAAACAAAAAATAGAGGAAAGCTAATTTCGGCTTGGCCGAATTTTATATACCCTAGAAGCTTGTGTAATTTATATAAATAAAGGTGTTGAATGATTTTCAGTCAACAATTTAATTTTCGCTTTGAACTATGTTAGACGGTTGATTTCCTAAACTGAGCAATAGATGGCGCCATTACTTTGACCATTTTAGTTGCTGGGTTCAATAGGTGTAACTAACTTTATTGAATATTAACTAATTGTTAACATGAACTGTTTTTATCGTGCAACCGTCTGTTGCCGGCAGCGTCCCAGGCCAAAGACTCACTTGCTGACGCGTTAGGGATAGAGGCAGACAAAAACGGTCACGATGATTAGAGTGACCAGAGCTGCCACACCATTTGGCTGGCCAGTTTGTTATATGGCAGTTTTTCAATTTATTCACCCAATTTGGTTCAAACTCTCTATAGTTATATGCTATAGATTTGTATTTGTACTAAAAGACTTGATGCAAAGTTTTGTTAACATCAAAGATTAAAACCGAAACGAATAACGGTTAGGGTTACGGTTACTGTTTTGGCCGATCGCTTTTTTCCGGTAACTGTTGTATTACGGTTGTTGGGATATGGGTTAGGGTAAGGTTTACTGTTTCGGGTTTTGGTTACGGTTACGGTAGTTGGTGTAAAATATCACTTTGACAGAGCGAGTGTGTGATCTTTCTTGCAATATCTGCGCAACAACCATCAAACAGAAACCATGTTAAATTTCGTTTAGCTAAGCAAGCCTACAACAAAGTGAGACAGACTCATACGGAAAAGCCACAACTGACACTGGCCTAAGCACATGTGATAGAGAATTGAATGCCCGGTCTCTAAGTTAAACACAAAGTTAATGTTTGTATGCGAAGGAAAACCAACAACACACAGCCTATTTTATTATCTATTTTATTTCACAAACAAATCTTTCCATGTTCTCCATGTATGTATGTAGTAACTACAGTTACTTAAATTTCTTTTCCAAATTGCTCGTCATTGATTTCTATTTCAAAAGAAATAAATTCCCGGAAAATCCTTGTTTTTGAACGAGGCATCGCGCACTTAAAAAATGTTGGGGTAACAGCTTCCACAAGCAAACTTATCCAGAATCAAAATGCGAATAAAAATTGTTCATTCCTTTCTAGATCAAGATCACAGCGTGACTTGACTGGCGCTAAGCTATCAAGCTTTCAAGATGACGGCGTGCCAGAACCATTTTTCTCTCACACATAAGCATGTTTAAAGCCTTCTTTTTCATTCACAACCAGAGGATGAGAGTAACAATAACAACCCAGCAAGCCAAGTACAGAGCGCTCCAAATTATGAGTCTGAAAAGAGCCGAGCTTAAGAGCGTTTTTGGAGTTAACACATAAATTAAAGGATTTTTGGATCATATTCAGTGCTATCTAAGCACTGGCTCATAAAAAGCACATTTGTCTGAGCATTTTCGGATCTGCACTCCAATATGCGTCTGCAAAGAGCCTTTCAGTTGCCCTTCGAGTGCCTAGAAAAGTAACTTTTATGTGTATTTTATGAGGTTTTTCTAAGCTTCATTGGGAGGGTGAAAGCACTTATATCTGTGTCAGAAAAGAGTCCGATTAGACTCAGAAAACTTCCACATTAAGTGCGACCGCTTTCATAGAAAAAAACGCTCATTCCGGTCTCTTTTTTTGTTCACATTATGACGGCTATGAGCATTCATAAAAAAGTGTCAGAAAAGTGTTAGAAAACGCCAATATTGCTTGCTGGGTTCATACAAACAAATTGGCAGTGTAATAAAAAATTAAAGTAAAAATTAAAAAGGTAAAGATTTTGGTTAGCTGCTTTGTCTCCTTTTCGTTCGTTCGCAAAGGAAAGACCTTTGTACCTTTTGAGCAACAAAGCGGCGAAAAATGAATAAGCAGACAATTTTTGTGATAAATACATATCGAAATTTGTGCCAGTAGACTAAAAAATGAAATTAACCCGTAAATATGATTCTGTTTCGATACTGATAACCGGTTAACCATCCGAAGCAACGAGAAGATTTATACAAAATTTGAGGGAAGAAGAAGCAGAAGTTACAACTTCGCCACTTGAACTTTTTGCAAGTACTGAGATGAGATAATTTGAATGTCACCCTTAACAGTCAATGTTACGCTTAACAGCACATTTGTGGAGACTATGTAAATTGCATGCACCATGTTAAGTCACTCTGCTTCTACCTGCATCGATCAGTGATTTTTAAAAAAATAATATAAAAACGAAACGAATGTCTGCTAGTAGTGTGCTGCTATAATAAAACTAACTTAGTACTAGGTGGACATCCACGCAGTGGAGGCACCGGGCAAATACAATGGGCATTGTAGTATGTGAATTTAGGCTAGTTGGTAGACTTTAAGTTTCCGACGGATAATGAGAAAAATAAATTTTAAAAATTATAGAAAGTTAATTTCATGAGTTTTTATGATGACATCTGGGTAGACATCCTCCATGGGTATGCTTTCGGGGGCTTCTGTGGATGGGCTACGGGATCGGCTACCAAGCCGGATGTCGCCGTCGGTGGTGGTGGACAGTATTCTGACCCGGGAGAATCAGTGGCATCACTGAGATGGGCAGCATACAGGTGTTGTAGCTGCTGCTGCATTGTGGGCTGGCCCAATTTGGGGCCATGGGATTTTTCCCATCCCAAGCATTCGGACTTAAATTTTGTGAACAAGGCTTGGGGCTTGTGATCCGCCGCCAGTTAAACTAAAAATATTACAAACTTACAGTTTGCAGGCAGATCAAGTTTATATTAAAATTTGGCCACGCAATTTGGGGCCAACCTCAAATTTCACACAATTTCTTTGTTTGTAGACGGTTCTTATCTTCCAATCAAATTAAGAACGTTCAGATTAACAAAAATTCAATGCAGCAACGCTGCAGGGAGCCGCCATTATACTCGTAGCTTAATATCAAATCTTCATGATAGTCTAAACTCAATTTAAAATTAAGCAAAATTCGCGATTTTGTGGACCTTTTATTTTTTACCATCTATCTATTCAGCCGTGTTCATGATAATCTAAACTCATACGAAAATTTAATAATTTTTGACATTTTTAGAACTTTTGATCTTTTCCATCCATGATAATCAAAACCATGTATGTGATGTGTATGCTTTTTAATCTATGTCAAAGCTCATTACAAAATTTTCGATTTTTTGATCTATTCCTTCTATTTACTAGAATATTTAGAAGTCTTCATGACAACCTAAACTTATTATTAAATTGTGCAAGTCTCACGTCAATCCCGACTGTTATTTACTTTCTAACTGCGAAAGTGTATGCTCAGTATGTGTTTTGCTGCTGCTGCGCTGAGACAGTGAACTTTCTT
Organism: Lordiphosa magnipectinata; assembly: GCA_037044535.1. Classification (NCBI taxonomy): domain Eukaryota; kingdom Metazoa; phylum Arthropoda; class Insecta; order Diptera; family Drosophilidae; genus Lordiphosa; species Lordiphosa magnipectinata. The sequence goes on from JBAMBO010004059.1 coordinate 75,708, forward strand.
TTGCTCATAACCTGACAATCTTTCATCCGATATTAATCAATTTTTTGGCGGATCTGTAAATAATACTGTTTACTAAATATGAAGGTATTACTAAATAAGAAGGTACAAACCATATATCTACAAAACTTTGAGATATTTGAGGTTTTAATGCTGATCAAGAATATATAAAGTTTGTAGAGTCGCAGATGCTTCCCTCGGGCTGTTACATACATTTGCACTAAACCAATGTACTCTGTGTACCATTAAAAGAGAATATAAACTTTCATTCAACATTGGTTTGTCATAATTTTTTTAAAAGCTCATCTTAAGCTTTATTGCTTATCATCTTATTATTTAAAGTTGATTTCTACATATTTGGCAAAATGTGTTTTTCTGATCACTTGAATCTTTTGTTGAATTTCTTGGAAATTTGTATAATTTTATTAAAATATTTTATTTTTTTTGGATTTGCTAGAATTTGTGAGAAAATGCTGCTCATAAATTTTGCAGTAATTTATGAGCCATTTACTTTGGAGTAAATTTCATAGAGATTTTTGCTTAATTTTAATTATAAAGATGGACGAGCAATTAAAATCAGTTTATGGCCCAAATGCATATGAATATTCAGTGTGGATTGGTGCGTTCAACACAACTGAAATCTTGAAATATTTTGTTTTGCCCATTTCAAGACGCCGTTGTGTAAACAAACTTAGAAGTTTCCAGCTGTGCGCGTTGATTGCCATACGACACGATGCGTTTTCAAATACGAACAACAGCAACATGGAGCGAGGGAAAAGCTACTCAGATTGCGCATACGCCGTGTATGCACTCCATGTTGTTGCTGCTGCTGCTGCTGTGGTTGTTGTTGTTTTGAACAAAAATAGCAAATGTTGTAAACATTTTCGAGGCACGCAATCAATGCTGGGACTGCCCAAAGCCAACTACATAGAGACTTACATACTTTCATACATAAAACACATTGAATTTACAATTAATTTCTCGTTGTTGTTTGTTGTTGTTTCATTACAGATTCCAAGCGTTTTTTCTCTCCCTGAATTAAGGTGAATTTCATATTACGACAGGCGGCGATTTAGTGTTTTTTTTTTTATTATTAGTTTCTCTCCATTTGGGCGAGTCAAGCATACGCAACGTGGTACACGGCCAACAAATCAAAAGGTGAGTTTGCATATATTCGGTTTTTCATTTGTGGAAAGTGAAATTGAGCTTAGCCCAAAATCAAATTTCGATTAATTTGCTAACCTTATCTCGCTCTCTCAGTTTAGTAGTTGCCTCCGCTCGGTGGCTGTCAATTTGGCTAAAAATAAATGATTACTGCTTATAGCGTATACAAAATGATATCATGCCGCTTCGTTTTTGCCAATTAAAAAACTTGAGACTGACAGAAATCTTGTTTACGTAAATTATGACTAGCGATAAGCACACAACGAGGTACTTTTTTTTCCAGAATCGTTTGCCAGCTCTCAGTTTGGTCTAGTAATTAGCTGATTTCGCACCGAACCTGCCACGGCTTTGTCAACGGCCAGAGCCAACGTTGCATGCGTAGCTCAAATTTCAAAACTACATGCACTTTGCACAGATACAAAATGCCGGACAACCAGGCAGCATCTCTTCAGAGAGTCTCTGGGTGTGAAAAGATTTATGTGGCGGGCTGCGGCTGCTGGCGGCGGCAGTTATCAATGCGTTGGCCCACAGGCAGCCATTCACCCGAGCGATTCCAGTTTCTGGCTCTGCGATGGCTGTTGGTGGCATCTTGATCTTGAGACATTTCATTGTGCCTGTGGCCTTTTATTTATGATCTGCTCAGCTTTTTATAACTCTTCGATTTATATTGATTTGTAATGCACATAAAAAAAAAAACCACAGTCAGAGATTTTATATGTATTTGACCTTGTCTGTGGCCAGGATAGTCAGCTGATTGTCATGTAAATAATCATAAGGTGCGTCTCATAAACAAGTGACACTTTGATGCTATTTTGAAATATTTTGTATACTCAAAAATTAGGTAGAAGAACTGGTGAAAGGAGGAGAGACTCAATGTGGGTTATGTTTGAGAAGTTATTGTTATGTCTGAGTACTGAATTTTTTGCTGATTTAGACCTGAGAAGTAGGAATCGCTCCAATTCATGACTGATCTCAGTACTGTTACCCATGAATCTAACTCATGAGTTCAGTACTGAAATCATGCCTGAAAGAAGAGAAGGTCATGACATAGTAATCCCTGTCTGTGTTAAATTCATGACTGAAAAGCATGTAAAGGCAGCCACGATTTCAGTACCAAGCCTTCCAAATCAGGGCTGATTCAGCTCTGATTCAGTACTGAACCGTACTATGGAGCAATTAGTATTAGAGATAAAATTTGGGACTCTGACTCTCAATTTTATGTGGTTATAGTGCATTGTTTAGATACTTTATAGTGCCAGCAGGAAATCACAGTGGTTAGAGCGAGACGGACATATTCCCAAATGTACCAAGACAGCGAAAGTGAGAGCAAACAGCCTACTAAGTTTTGAGTGAAAAGTTGTCGACACAGCTAATTGTGTGTCTATGTTAAATCTTCTTTGTAGCTACTTCACAACTGGCGACAATAGCTGGTGAAGTTCACCGGTTGTGTAAAAGGTTTTTATTTTAAATTTTAATTTTATGTCCATATATCTTAAGCATTAAAACTCCCTCGCAGACTTAATCCTGTTCTTGCTTAAGTGTAAGAGTTGGAAAGTAAGTTTGCGCTTCGTTCGTTTGCTTGACCAGAGAGATCTGAAGATGTGACAGCATCAGATGCAATGATCCATTGCCGTACTGTCCTAAGTACTTCTATCACTCGTCCATTCCCTGGTATGCCTGAGTGGTCTGGTTCCCAGACGAGAGTGATGACACAGTTCTACGGACTAGATCAGCGAAAACGCCATTTGCAATATATTACTCGGCGATCTCAGCATGGCAAACAAGAGAGAGAGAGAGAGAAAGAGAAGAGAAATGATGGCAGAAAACTTTTGGCCTTCTTTTTGATTTTGGTTCCCTCAGCTAGACTAGATTGCTGTTGGTATCGACAAGAAGTGATATGTTCCTTGCTCTTTAGCTACAATACCTGCTCAGAGGTGCCTACACCCAATGCGCACGTCGCCCATTCGTTGTGGTTTTCGGCATACGGATAGCCTAAGCATAGTGCAACAACAACTTCATATGTGTTCCCTCCTTTCTTTTTCTACCATGCGTTTTGCAAATTCGATCCCAAAAACAAAGCTGTGTATGCGTCGTCTTCAGCGAAGTTATTGTTGTTGGCGGCAAATGATTTCGTATGTAGACATCCACGAGCACACACACGCAAACAAAAATCGGGTTTCTCTTTTTATTTCTTGTGGTTCTTGTTGTTTTACAAATATTTTCTAACAGTCCTCTCCGGGCATAAGGTTTTAAAGTCTAATGACTTTGGAATGCAAAATCAGGTGACATTACTCAAGCTCAAACACCAACTTGACTTGTCTCCCTTTACATAAGCCATCTACAGGTGGGCCACAGCTGAGCACGGCCTAGTTATATCTCCACCTTGGTGCAACCGGCCTAAACAACACACACTTGTGCATGCAAATATTTTACAAATTTGTTAGAAAACTGCAACATGCAATGAGCAGCTGAATGCTACAAAAGACCTGCGCATGCTTCTGACAATGTGTAAATTTATGAGGCTTGTTGCATAAGTTTGCTTGGCTTTTATGCACAACTGCAAATAGCAAAAGCAAAAGCAAAATATTTGTATTTGCTTTATTAATTAAGCTGCGGCTGGGGCTGCAAATGCAGCAGAGTGTTGATCAATAATATTTGTTTATATGATGAATTTTTCCATTATATTTGGCAATGCTTTCGGGCTCGGCGGAAGCTGTTCAAAGGAAAAGCCCAAGCATTTCCCTGAATGCGGAGGCGATCATCGGATCAACATGTTTGGCTTCTAAATGGGTCACAGTTAGTTATTAGCGTTCGGCCTAGGCCATGACGGTGCACTTTGTGGTATTTTTCATTCGTTTCATTCCAAAATCAAGGCAAAGTCCCGCGCGGTGGCTGATTAAAGGCGCTTTAGTCTATGTGCCGAGGCTTTCACCGCAGCATATGGGTCACCGTCACCTTTCGCCAGCCCCCGAATGGGGATATATATGACCACACCGCTCCTCCTCCGCTTCGGCCGCCTAATGAACTTGTTTGAATGGGCAAAGGTAACACAGTGTTCTGTGTAGGTGTTTGACCCTCAACCAACGATTTTGTTTCGCTGCTTATGTAAATTTTTGTCGGCTCCGAAATTCTTATACAATTAGTTGTATTCATTTGGGTATTTTTGGTGGAGGCTTTGTTTTTGTTTCGCTCAATCAATTTAAATACATTAATCAATTTCCAAGCCAGGCTTTTTTTTGGTGAGAGCGCGCCTGCGAAAAAACAACGGCAACAACAATTTAATTATAACAAATAACAGCAACAGCAACAACCACAGCAACAACACAAGGGGGATATCTGAAATTGATATCGTGACTCTGTGTAATTTGTAATTTACGATGAGATCACTTCCTCCAACAATGTATCAAGTCAGCCTCAGCCTCATCGGTCGTCGTCGTCGCATTGTGCTATTTTCTTTTTGTCCCATGAGCATGAGCTCCGCACGTACATACCTACAAACATACGTCAATTCATCGCCAGAGCAGGCCAAGTGGATGGACGGAGCAGGGCAGGGCAGAAGCGGAGCTGTGACAAGATAAGCGTCATCGTCGTCGCAACACGAAATCCTATAGCCCCAACTAGCAGCTTCCATGTGCAGAAGAGTGCACTATTTCAATGTTGCTGACTGACTGACTGACTGACTGTCCGACTGACAACAACGTCCTGCGATTCAGTTGGAGAGGCAAATTTGCATCCCATTGGCATTGGCTTTTGTTTTGGCGCATAAATTAGATTTGGCATTCAGAGTTTTCATTCAAATGCAATTCAAAACGAAAGCAAAAGGCGCAGAAAATGTAAATCAAATGATTTTTTGTCTAAATTCAAATTTGTTTTGAAAACGAATTGCCTGTCCAATCAACATGGCAAAAGTCAATTACCGTAAGCTTTCGTTCTAATTAAGAGAGGGAACCATTTCGTTTAGCATTTAAAAGAAATTGATAAGACCGTAAACTAGAGGCCAATCCTAAACCACCATTTGTCAGAGATGGTAATAGGTAGAAGTTCGACATGTATGTGACTTCAACTCCTTATACCTGCAGGCAGATCAGTTATATTTTCAACTGCCCCCTGCTGCCTCCACAATTTCAAAAAAGCGTCATAGTTTTATAGATGGTTATAGATCAGCGATGCCCAGCCGTATGCTCTTTGAGTACGTTTTGTTTTTGTAATTGCACCGAAGATAGGAAATCAATGATCGTATACATGCAGGGCGCGACGTATAAAAAACGACACACATGCAAACGATTTCGTGTATGTGCGTCGCGTAGAACAAAAATCGGTTTTGTTCTCTTCTTTGATTGGTGATTGCGCGCGCATGCAAACTGACCAATAACAATTTCATTATTGGTTTTTTGTGCTTTTCTTTGTGAGTATTGGTGAGTGCTCTGTCGTATGCTGCTTTTGGGCATGCCTGTTATAGATGGTTTATACTGGAGGTGAGCGCGTGACGTGAATTCCAAACTGTCACGGTGTGTCAACCACAGAGTTTCCTGCGTGAGCATCCGAGATCCGTAATCACAATATTCAAATTACACTGTAGAAAAAGTATCTGAAATTTTGCAATTTTTGATAAAATCATTCGCGCTTTCCATAAATTAAGAAAGCTTTCAGCAGATTGTTAGCTTGTTAAGGCGAGTAATTAGCTAAATGGCCCTGTTCCGTTGGATTTTCTAATATAAAGTTCTCATGTTTATATGAAAGGCAAAAATAAAATCTGTGGTTACTAGATTAGGTCGTCTCTCTTAAACGAATGCAATCTTCTTGGCATTGAGCCATCGTTATCAACCGGGAATTCCAGCTGATAAACCGAATCACCAACCGAGCCGAACCGAATCAAAAACCTCTTTGCAAAACAGTTCGGTTTGGTTTAGTTAACTGGTGAGTTTAAAGCATAGCTCGTAAATAACTCTCAACCCTATATTCAGTTCGCTCTGCTCATGTCACATACCGAAACGGACAGACGGACATGGCTATATCGACTCGGCTGTTGATGCTGATCAAGAATATATATACTTTATAGGGTCGGAAATGATTCGTTCTCCCTATTACATACTTTTGCACAAACTTAATATACCCTGTGTACCTTTGGTACAGAGTATAAATATACGGGCTCGGGCTTCCCTCATCCAAATGTGTGCTGCAATCGCGCTCACTGTTAAGTGGCTGTGGTTGAACACACAGCACTGATCGGGCTGCCTGCAATCGAATAACAGGCCCAGGTCAGTCAATCGGTCATAAATTGTGTATGTTTTCGAAGACCGAAATACAAAATGTTCTGTTCAAAAGGTAGCGTGCTCTAGAACTAAGCAAACGCAGAGAGAGAGAGTCAGTGTGAGATAGAACGAGAGATATAGTTTATCGCATATATTCATACTGCTAGCCGAGCATTACACACCGATGCATACATACGAAGAAGACGTTTTGAATGCAGCCTCACCTGAGAGGAAACAAACAATCAAATGTGTTTTTCTCCTCTCACAACCAAAGAGAAGCAGTGACCGCAGGTAAAGGTTGTTTTGTGCCGGGCGAAAAGTGTTATTTTCTGACAAAGGCGATTTTTGCGACCTCTGTGTTAAAGACGCAAAGCGCTTACCTTCAGACAATGATACTTGAACATTTTGAGAATTTTAATCAATTTTCCAAGCAGAGTTTCTCTGATAGAGCCTTCACAAGAGAGACTTCTCATAAACCGATTGAAGTAGCTTTAAAGAATGACTTGTCCACCATTTTAAAACATGTGATCCCGTACATCTCCTGCAATGATTCACAGACCTCTCAATATACCTACATCTTGACAATTGATTGGTGTTTGAGTATTCCATATCCTCCAAGGGACAATAGTCTCCATATTCTGTACACTAAGGATTTTAAAAACAATCAAATGTTTTCTATGAATTTAATTTCCAAAGTGTGCGAAGAGTTACATGTTCATAATTACATACAGGGTTGGCCATATTCGACGGAAACATTGTTTTTTTAAAAAGGTCATAGAAACACAATTTTATTCTGTTACAAAACATTTAATTGGTTTCAAGTTGATTTGCTGACAACACTTTTTGAATATGATATCTCGTAAATGGTTGTTTTGACCGGCTACGGCGTATTGTGCCCGTTTTGCTGCGTTTTCCATGGTTTTGGCCAACATTTCGATCGGAATGACGGCTTTTTCGTGGCGAATATTGTTCAGGTCTTCCAGGGTCCTTGGCTTGTTGATGTAAACCTTTGATTGCAAATAGAAGTCTGGAGGCTTCAAATCAAAATCACTATTTTTTGACCTTAAAAGAGCGCCATCTTGTTGAAACCAGTAGTGCATTATACGCTTTCGAAGAACAATTGGCATCAAAAAATTGGTTATTAGATTGACGGTAACCGTTTGGCCATCTTCGTCTTCGAAAAAGTACAGCCCAATAACCATTTTTGCACAAACGCCGCACCAAACAGCGACTTTTTCATTGTGAAGAGGTACCTAAATTTAATTTCTGGAGGATACGGCAATTTTGTTTGTTCCGTACCATTCCGTTCCGATGTTGAGTTTTCACAATTGACTTCTATTGTTCTTTGACTGTACATTTCAACAATCTGAGAGCGTTCGCGTGGCGTGTACTGTTCCATGGTAAAATTCAACTTGGACTTATGCTTCAAACGCTCTTTGTAATTAGTTGTTTTGGCATCGCTGTTAAAAGTTATAGTGTTGCCAGATGGGCATCCCTGTATATATAATAAATTAAAGTTGGACGCACCGAACCGAACCAAAACCGCTGTTTAGTTAGCTGGAAGAGCCATGTAATGAGCCGAACCAGCGTTTCAAAAACTGTGTGAACCACTGAAACGAGCCAGTCCTTATTTCCGAGCTGTTTGCATTCCTGGTTTCAACCTTCCACATAACATTGTTCAATTTATATAGTACATGCAAACGTTTATCGACTCGGAAGTCGGAACAGGGCCATATATCTTTATACTAAAATATGAAACTATTTTTTCAAAAATAATGAGTGATATGTTGCTTATATTGAAATAAAAAGCAACTCAGTGAATGTATACATAACTACGTTGTATTTTGTTAAATCAATTTTTATAGAAATGCATTTTTAACGTGCGTGATCATTCGTGGCTGCTCCTTAAAAGCATGAATCGTGACTGACGCGTCTGTTGCTACTGCAGTAGCATACAGAGCATATTGTTTGACCGATTGTCGCCCAGTTTTCACTAAAGTCCTCCTTAATTCTGGATAAATACAGCACTTACTTCAAGTACACCATATATTTTTTAAGTGTAGAAATTACTATAGTTGTTTACCCAAGTCCTTAACTTTTCCGTCTATTTTCTTGTTAATTTGTGGCTACCGCTTAAAATTTTTATTACATTTTGTTATAGTTTTCATGAGCGTTTTTCGCGGTTGCTTTTGAGGTTTATGGTGGGTTTTTGGGAACTCATCAAAGTTGAATAATGACTTAATCTTTTCCCCCACAGCCAAGTCGTTTAATTAGTTGCTAAGCCCACGCTTGAGCAGAGATTCTCGATCATGTTGCAACATCCACCGGGCTGATATGCTTTATGGCTTATTACAGCTGCATGCAGCGGACAGTGTGACAGATTTTTAAGTGTCAGCAACAGCATATTTAATGCCTACACTTGGAGCTCTGGACTAAGAGGCCGCCGCCTGGTTGGCGCAATCGTCTGCCTACGTTTCGTTGTGGCTATTGATTTGTCAGTGGATGCCACTGGCTCGCCGGCCTCCTTAAGCAGCTTGGACAGTCCACCAAAGTTGCCAGCGTGTGCAGTGAGGCGTGTGGGCAATGTCTGACAGGCAAGTTCTTGGCCTGACAGCCAAGAATGCAGCATAATTCTATAGATCTGGAGCGTAGGATGCTAATCAGATTTGCTAAAGAAAAATAGTACTACACAGATGCTCTGCGATTGTGAGAATGGAGTGGGATGGGGGCCAAACGGCAATTAAACTTTGGGTGGCCCACTGACCAGCATTAAAATTCGTCATAAAATTCAATTGGGAGGCAACGAGAGGCGGCCACACTCGCTTTTCATATGTGCCGCGGGGGCAACGCGATTGCATAATGCACACACACACACACAGAAGAGAGTTAATTTTCAGTAAAGGCAAACAAACCGAAAGCGGCAAACGCAATGCACCTCCATCTCGGTCTCGGGTTTGGCTGTGTGGTCCAGACCCAGACCAAGCCCAGGCGGCTGCAGGCAAATGGCTCTGTCGGCTTTTGCGTACATTCAGGCTTACTAGAGAGACAGAGAAAAAAAAAAACCTAAAATTACCGCCGCCAATTTAATAGTCACACTTGTAGCACCCAAGCAGATTCAAAGCTGAAATTACGTGAATGCTTCCAGCAGCTGCAACAGCAACACGCAACGCGAGGGCCTTAAATGCTTCTTAGAAATGTAAAGATACATTTTGTATACCCTAACAGAGGGTATTATAAAACTGGCCTTCCAACCCGTCTTGTAAGCAAAGTAAATGTTTTTTATCCCGATATTGATTAATCCAATGATCTATTATTTTGTACAGACACCCGAGAAATCTAGCATGAATTTTTCTTTTTGATTTTTTCTGACGAATTTGAGAACACAATTCATATCGACATCGAAATTGTGGGAAGTGCGATATTGACGAAAAAATTAATTTAAGGATTGTATAAAATATAGAAAATGTTAAAAACACCACTTATATAAAACAAAAACTTGATTTCACGACCTCGACGTTTTCTAAGCGAATGTCTTGTCCACTCGACCACTACCCTTGTTACTCGCTGAGCGGCAAAATGCCAAGTGCTTACATTCTTAAGTATGAATTTTTCGCCAGGCTTTGCTTAAGGCGCCGTGTGTTTAGTCTTCGATGTCCTAAGTTCAAGTTCCAAAAACGTTATAAAAAAAAAATGTTATCTCAAAATCACTCACGGCTTAGAAAAGAGTAGGTATTGGTTGGTGGTGTGGAATTGGTCGGTCGGCCACCTTCCCACCCTATCATATCAGCGTATTCTACTTAAATCCAAGATCTAAGCTTGAAATCGATACTTTTCATGCCTACAACCAAAAAGATCTATATCTATGCTTGATATAAAGCCGCCTTAATTTAAAACCAGGAATTTCAATCTTTAAAAATTCGTGCTTGATTTCTTACCGTCATCAGTCTAACCGTACTTTTACAGTACAATGGGCTTCCTTTTATTTGTTATTAGTAATCAAATATTTTGAACTAGAGGATTGTTTGTATGAAAATGTAAGATGTCATTCGCCAATCAGACCTTTTGCAAAGGACATTCAAAAAGAAGACGATGGGAATATGATTTCCCTATAAAATTTATAGCTTGACTAACACTGATCGGTCATTTATTTTTTAGAATGAATGTAAAAATGTCCCTTTTAAAAAGATCGCCTTATTTTTGCTGCAGACAATATGTTGTTTTGATAACTTTCGCAGCTGAGGAGATGTTTTCGCATCACACGGCCACCCAAGTAAAAGACGTTATCATATCATATTATAGTTCTGAATCGATTTGGGACTGGGACTAAACAGGTATACTCCTGCACCACTGATAACAGACGCAATATTGTTAAAATGGTGGAAGGAATAAAAATAAGTTTTGTGCAAAACCGCAAATTCCGTTTTGGTGGGCATGTTGAGATCTGATTTTTTTTAAATTAAATCAGGGGTTCCCAAGCCCATTCCGCAAGCTACGCATGCGTTTTGCGCAAAGGAATAGCTGGCGCGTATAGCGTCCACGCGCGCTATAAGCCTACATAAAGCAACAACAAACTCATATGCGTGCTATCCTCTCTTTCTTTCCGAGCAAAGGCTTTGTTGTTGGCGAGTGCTGACCTGCAACAACAATTTCGAAAGTGTCTCTCTTCTCTCTCTCTCGCTCCTATGTCTCCGACAAACTCGAACGCAACAACAATGTTTCTTATGCGTAGTCAGCACTCGCCTCGTTTAAGACAGCAACGACCACACACACACACACACACAAACAAAAATCAGATTTTTCTTTCTATTTTTAGTGTTTGTTCTTGCTTGAGATGAATTTTCTGCATCAAACCGTTTTAAAACCGTTCGGTTTGTAAAAGAATGACACATAAGTACAAGCATTTGTACATACATATTATATATCAACTGAAAGGTATTATTGCGTAAATCATAAATAAAGGCCGATATATGATCAGGCTCCCCCGGTTCCAAAAGATATTTGGATTCAATTTTCATTATAAAAATTGACAAGTAATTATTATTTTTAATTTTTAAAATAAATAAAAAAAACTAATCGTGTTTAATATTAAAAGTTAAGTATAATAATTATTTTTTATTTTTATAATATAAATTAAAATATAATGATCATTTTTTATTTTAATTATTTTAATTAATTTTAATAATTAAAAAGAATTTTTAGATACAAAAAACAAATTTACGAAAATAAAAGTTAAATGATCCTGTTTCTACTGAAACTATTTGTAAGCCTAAATTAAAATAACGATATCGTGTGTCGATTTTCCCACACTTCTTGGAGGCTTTTCGGTGGGTGCACTTACATATTTATGTTATATCTCAATACATTATTGTTTGACGGTCCCTGGGAAAATAGTGAATCAAAAGGATATTAAATTGTCAAAAAGTATGTAGAACGTTGTTTTCAGGGGTTAGATGTGCTGCCCAAGCCGTCAACGCAGTTTTGAAGAAGCCTGGATTCGTCAGCTCTATACTTATGTATAAAATTTTAAATATAGTACATTTACTGAATAAATGAGATTCCAAATGGGGCCGCTTTGGTCTGCAGGATTTATAAAAGTGATATTTATAAGACCCCTCCCAACTACAGCGAGCTTATACCGGGCTACCACCGAACCAGGAAGACAGAATAAGATTAATCACCATAATCGCGAAAACCAACGAGCGGGCCAAAACAGTAGGACCAGTTTAAGCGAACCTAACAGTTAAATTCGAGTATTCTAAGTGTTTAGAAAATCAGTCTGCTCTATTTCCTCTCGTCACTCTGGTCAAGATTAGAAGTCGGCGACTAGGCGTATCACATTAAAAATTCTAGAACAGAGCAAAAGTCGAAGCAAATGAAAACTTATTTTTGAAATATCTCTAGAACATCACGTTTTTCAGCGTTCAATTACTCGCAGCTCCTGTATTTCATTTATCAGAGTTTCTTCATCGAGGTCTTATTTTCTTCGAAAAACTGACGGTTCGAATGTAGAATAAATCAAAAAAATTTCTTTGAATTTTTAAATATGCTGGCTAGGCGTTATGGATAGTCTGAAATTTATTGCGTTTTAGTGCTAAAAATCATTTTCCATTTCCATATATTTTTTGAAATATTAAAACTACTTAACCGATTTGAAAATAGTGTTTTGTGCGATTATTGACCATTCAATTACCTTTCGATTCATATCTTGCTTGACTCCATCTGACCATTATTAATTGAGATCTGGCATACAATGTAAGTGCACCTACCGAAAAAATTGAAAAAAATTCATATATAAAAAACGTTGCCATGAAAAAATTTTCGATTTTTGAGATCACCAATCCAAACTACACTTGAAAATAGTTTCAGTAGAAATGGGTCTTTTTGACTGTAAACTAGTGTTATCAATCTAATCTGCTCTCACAAACTTTTGCCTAGTTTGATCGAAATCTAATGAATATATGGCATATCTTCCATATAAAAATCGTTTTCTGCAAGGGTGTAGACACTTCGACTAAACCTAAGTAAGCTTTCCTCTTGATTCTGTTGTTGTAGCTGCTGCTGTTGCTGTTGCTGCTGCTGCTGCTGGTGGGTGGGTGGCAGGCAGACGGTGCATCATTCCTTGGGGTCACACTTCTTCATACACAGATTGTATAATTTTGTTTAGTTGCTGTAATAGTTCTTGAGAAAATGTGCAGCCTCATCGTAATGATGTTGGTAAATACTCGAAAACACAACAAACTCACGAAGGTTTCTCTCATGGAGCAGCCGCCCTAAAAGGTTTTGGAGCAGGCGTTAATGGGTTTTTGATTGTTTGTGGTTTCAAGGTTGTTGTGCCATGGTGCCACGGCCAGGGCTGCTGCCGCCTGAAAAAGGTTAAGGGTTAGCTGCTGGGCAGCTGCATACCACTCTCGCTCTCTGTGGTAATTGAGACCATTTTGTCGATCAAAACGAACCGATATGCACATAGAAATGCGGGCCACCGTTATTATGGTGGAGAGTATCGAATGTCAACTGAATCAGACTGTCAGACTGCCATATGCGTGCGTGCCAGCTGAGATGTATGTGCCATAGAAGACTCAAGCTCAAACATAAAACTACCGTTTGATCGATCGTTTTGATTAAAAATGCAACACATTTCTATATGATCTGTCACTGGCATCGGCATCGGCATCGGCATCGTCAGCGCCATCAACCGCAGAGTCTTGGCTGCGGTCTGCACGCGGCTGTGGCGCATCGAAGACAAGCAAAATGTTTGTTAAAGTGAAATTAACGTCGCCAGCTAACCAGGCTACCAATCAACAATCAACAATGCGAGAGCTCTGTGCTGCACCACGCATGCACATTTTCCGCGTGGTTGTTGTCGTCTATGCGCTTCCTTAAGACATAAACCAAGCCGAACGCAAACCCAATCCCACACACACACACACAGAAAAACATACCCGTACCCGAAGTTGCCTCGTCTGCGTTTTGGTTTCGGGTTTATTTTACAATTAATGAAATTCGATCGTTTTATTAACTGTATATTTTGCATGATGTATGTACTCCTCCGTTTTCCCCCTGTCCTGTCCCTCATTCCTACTCCCATTCCAGTTTGACAGTTTTCCAGCTGCACTTGGCTCATTTCATGTGTCCATTAACCTTCATTAGGCTTAGGAGCAGAGCTGTGTTGACAATTTCCTTCATTGGAAATGAAACAATTTTCCTCAGCCACCCACCACCCACCAGATGAAAGGCCAAAAAGCAGCACCGCAGCTTGTCTCTTGGATTTGTCTTTTGTTGGCCAGTTTCAGGCGCATTTTTGTGCAGCGCAAATTGTTATTGCACAATTTTCGGTTTTTGGGTGGAGGGGGAAATTGAATGCAATAGTCACAGCTGACAGTTGACTGGAACGAGAAACAACAACAGAAACACAAAAGAAACTGGAAAAGCGACAACAAAATGCGCCTAATTGTCGCACATAACACTTTGTTTTTTTGCTAATTTTGTGACGCCAGTTGCGCTTTAATGAATTTGTATTTGTTATGCACATGTGCAGAATCGTTTAGTTATTTTAATGGAAATGCAATCTTTTAAATAGGGATTGAATGGATGAGATACCAGGGTTTGATAGCAGGCTACTTGGGGATCGAAGTGCTTATGGTGCACCACGATTAACATTATAGTCTGGAAATCGAGATAAAACGTTGACAAAATCTCAACCCAAGAATATACTATACATATTCACAATTTAACTCCAAAATTAGTGCTTAAAGAGATTGCATTTTTTCTGTTTAGTTGGTTCTGGGGTTCACAAAATTCTTCTTGCTGCAAAAAGTTGAAAAAAATTGTATTTTAGAGAACCTCAGAACCTCGGGAATTGGCCTTCAAGGATAATACGTAAGGAATAGAGTTGATTGTTAAGCTCTCAGCATGCAAAAAGACTGGTGGTGCTGATGGTAAGACTGTTGCCTTAGAACGGCGGTGAGTTCGAGTACATTAGCAAGCATAAATTTCTTTTTGTGGTATTTTTATCATTTGGATTCTTCCAAAAACGATTTCTGGGGAAACCTTCCGTCCTCAGAACCATGGCAAAAGTTCAACGTAGTGCTGCATTATGCATGACTGGTGCATTGCGTACAACCCCAACCGATGCACTTAACATAATGTTACACCTTATGCCTCTAGATCTACTGGGTAGAGAAATTGTTGATAGAAAGCGGTACCTGGAAAGATAGTAACTCTGGCCACTCCTCTTTACTTCTGCATCAAGTGATGGTACCGCCAATTATTGACTACGGCATCCCAATAATAACTTTTACCATCAGATATTAAATCACCATATAAATTCGTCCGGACTGGAACTCAATGTCTCACAGCAAACCGAATGCCATCAATTTCTACACTGAAGGTTCCAAACTGGAGGGACAGTTAGGAGGAGGAGTCTTCAGTCCAGAGTTTGGGATCAAAACTTTACTTCGACTTCCTGATCATTGTAATGGAAACTCCCGTAAACAGAGGAAGCGAAGTATACACATTTTCTCAGACATTTAATCATGCTGCCTTAAAAGCCCTTGACGGTAATATTAATAACGCCAAATCTCTTACAGAGTGCTGCAGATCTTTTAATTAGATGGCTCGGCACTTTAATATAAATCTCGTTTAGGTGCCTGGACACTGCAACATTGAAGGCAACGAGAGCTAGAATTTGCACTACCAATCAGCTCCTACCGGATAAGAGCAACATAGAGGTGCCACTTGCGAGCTTTAGGCTACAAAACAAAAGAAACTACTTCTCGAATAACCATAAATCGATGGCAAACGATTCACACGTGTGAAGTATCTAGGCTTACATGACTTACTCTCAATATTAACAGATCTAGGGTGTTACTCTGTCAACAAAACGACACGTGTCCCTCACTGGATACTGCCAATGACTTCTGTAGAAGCTGCAATTCGGTGGATAAATAGAAAACTGTTCAGCACCTCTTCTGTCACTGTACAGCTCTCAGCAGAAAGCGACTCGCAGTTTTGGTTCGTCCTTTCCTAAACGATTTATACGACATTCCTGAAATAGGTGTTGCCCCTTTGCTAAAATTTGTGCTACTTTCTAAATGGCTTAACGGGACAGACCCTTCCTTTACGATCACAGCTTAGAAAGGGTTATATGGTACCACTATGGGTAAAGAAATGGAAAGAATTTCAACCATTGTAACCTAACCTAACTTAGCAACTAAAGCAATTTGCCGAAATCAATTTTTAAAATTTTTCCGTCTATAAATTTAAGGCTGGAGCCTTACAGACATGTGTGTGTGACACATGTTTTTGGGATTCTCAATCTCATTTGTTTATTTGTTGAAAAAAAAAATCCGTTTTTAAGAGGTGGGTTGGAACTCGAGAGCCAGCGTAGTATGCGACTTCTATGTTTGCTTCTTCCACAGTTATAAAGCTATTTTGAAGAACCTATTCTATTTACCCGAATATGACTGGCACTTACATCCATAGACCCTAACGAGAGCCCGCTTTAAGCTTCCGGATCGCGAAACGCGGCATTTAGCTCAGACTCGAGAGCTGCGGCTTACGAGTTCAATTCCAGGCTCTCGGCTTCAAAACGTCTGTTTTCAGTGTTGAGTTGGGATGCCGGAAATATTATCGATTTATCGAAATATTAATAATTCTATTAATAAAGACGATATACCGCTATCGTATATTTTTCTGAGACGATATATTGGATATCGAATAAAATTTTGTAAAATTTTTTGTCGATAAAATTTGTGTTTTACGGCCGGTGTCATGTTATGTTTCCACATAACTTTAAAGAGGAACACACAACACCGAAAAGGAGGCTGGACGACTATACAGTTGTTTCAAGAACATACCGGTTCTATCTTCAGTAGTATTTACCCATTGACTGCAAACTAGCAGACAGCATTGCTATGACTGCTTGGGAATTCCAAGTCAGCATAAGTGCATAAACCGACAGCAAAAGACACTGCCAAGTTGACCTAGCTTCTTTGTGGTGTTTTGTGTTCATATTTAAAGTTATGTGCAATCATGTGACCTCGAGCCGGCTAAAAATTGCTAGTTCGAATTACTTATTTTTTGTTAAGCATATAAAAAATACATTTAGCTCCCATTTCACATTTACTAAATATGGCTATGTCCCGCAAAAACTTACAGATAACAGAGTAAACTATAAGTTTATCTGACACATAGCAGCTATCTGGAAAAAGAGAAATCGTTCCTAAATTTAAATTTTTTCGTATTTTGGAGCTCCGATCTTTAGATTTTGAACGCAATCGGAATGTAGTTTTTAATGACACCTTAATTAGCTCAATGGAACTGCTTATTGTGAAGAAGTATCTATTTATTGAAAATGTCAATGTTTTTTACAACAAATTACCAATATCAAAATGATACCTTTTCAATATCGAAAAAAAATGGATATAGATATTTTCTAAATATCCGGTAAACCCGAGTGTTCAGCCGCTTTCGGAGTCAAGCTTTGAGAGCTGTTCGGTGCTCCTGGCTTTCAATCTGCAGCTCCTAGTCAGTGTCTAACTCTAACCAATTTCCTTTTAATTAGCAGATATCTGAGCGTGTGTGGCGCTTTATTCTTTTATGTCTCAAAGTTACAATTTCGCAGTTTCCTAGTCAGCTTGCTATGGATTTTCTTAATAAAGTCGGAAAATACATAAGCATTTTACCTATAATCAAGTAAGAGTGCTGCAGTCGAGTACCCCGACTGCAAAATACCCTGTACCAAGTCATGTGGTTTTTTGCTCGGATCTTATTGTGGTTTTCAAAATTCAAACTTCAAAATTGAGGCGCTGACAGTTTTCCGCAGTTAAAAGGAGGAGGAGGAAAAATTTTTCAAATCTGAAACAAACTTGATCTGCAGCAAAAACATGTGACTCTAGCTCTTATAGCCTCTGAGATCGACGCGTTCATACAGACAGACAGACAGACAGACGGACATGGCTAAATCAGCTCGGCTGATCAAGAATATATATACTTTATAGGGTCGGACATGCTTCCTTCTTGCTGTTACCTACATTTGCAAAACTTCAGGATCCCCATTTTCCATTTTCAATGGAAACAGTGTATAAAAAGGAAATAAGAAGACATTCTAAATCCAAGTGAATTTCAGCTCATCTTCTAAATGCCCTGAGAGAGACTCTTCGTGTGACCCAGTGGTCGCCTCAGTTTGTTGCACTTTTTTGTTTGGTATCCGAGTACCAAGAATTATGCTCAACACTTTAAGTCTCGCCTCGTCTCAATTGGAATCTCTGACACCGCAACCGTTAAAATTGCATGCCTGGGCATTGGCCATTATCAAACTGAGGCATCAATCGATGCAAGCAGCAGCAGCAGCCACACAATTGCAAATTGCAATTGGCCTGGTCAATTACCGTCGAGTGGGGGGAAAATGGGCCAACATGGCAGCGCAAAGGCTAGAATCTGCATTAGCGTCCAGCTGGGTGATTATGCAATTTACCAACTATTGTTGTTCCCAATTGTGGGGCTACATTCACAAATCATTTTTAATACCCAAAATTCAAAGTAAATAATCATCAATAACTGGGTTAATTTGTAACGCTCCGATGCATGCGTAATGAGGCATGGCATTTTCAACCCGATTAGCCACGGGGAAAAGTTCTTTAGATTTCTAAAAGTAAACGAAAACGAAATTCAGTTAGCGCTGTCATCTCAAAGCCAGCCCCTGTCAAGTTCAAAGTTATAAATGTGGCAGGGCGCGTGCAGAGTTTATTTAATTTCGATTTGTGTTCGTTGGCGGCATACGAAATCGGTTCACAAGTAAGGGGGATTTCTGTAGCCCACAGAACCATTCTGTCGTGGCCCCGGGATCAATTACCTTTCGAAACCAATTTGCATTTGAAATGCATAACGAAATCGTGTGCACACAATATTTTGGCAGTCGCATGCTGTGTCTCCAGCTGATTGGCAGGCTTTCAAATTGTAGGTGCAGGTGGCTCTCCCACACCGCCAGTCAGCCCAGTCACTCGTCCTATCTCTCTTCTGTGGCAGTTGCTCATTATTGCTTGCAGTTTTTCGGCAAAAGGTGTGTCTGCAGTTGCAACTGCCGCCGTTTTGGCTGCTCCTTCCTCCAGTACAGCCATCACGTGGCTCTGATCAATAAGCTCCAGGCACGCAAGGCACTTCACTTCGTTTTTGTGGGTTAATGCGCTGCTGCCAACGATTATTGTTTTATTTTCATTGTTGATTGCGCGCCGCCTTCTCCTAGCTGGGCCACAGCTTTATTAACAATTTCTTCACTCTTACTTTTGATTAGGCCATGAGTTTGCAGTATTTTCCCCAGCATTGGCGGATTAATTCTTGAAAAGTAAATCTTGTGGCGATGTTGTTGCTGGTGATGATTTGTCAACTGTTGCTGTGTTTGCTCAAGTGGCGGCAATGTTTTCGTTTTGTTTGTGGGTTAACACAACAACAATCGCGACGCTTTCATTTTCTGGCATTGTGCAACAGTTTCCACAAGCTCCAGTTTGATGGAACTCTTCTGTCTGTGCCCCATGTAAATTATGACAGCCTGTCCATAATTAATCAAAGCTGTAGGGCCGACGTCGGCTGCCATTTAGTCTCAATTAACACACGCAAATTAGCCAGAGCTGCCGGCTGTGAAATATGCCTGGCATTTGAAAGTAAAAACAAACTCCGCACCTACCGGAATTTGTTATACATTTCGTAGTACGAGTACGAGCATTCGAGAGGCGCATTGTGGCCTGGCCTTTTGTGTCGCTCAACCAGTTTAGAAATTCTACTGGTTTCGCTTTGAGTGACTGACTAAATGAGTGACTCTGGCCATGGCGAAACCTGATGTGCCACATCAAGCGATTTGTGTTTCAAATGACGTCTGGTTCCGTTGACTGGGCAAGGAGAGACACTTAGCCTAGCGCAACAGCACCAGCATCAGGCAATGTCAGCTGATTGAATTGCTAAAATTTGTGCAATCTGCTCTGCAAGTAAAATTGGACATTGGGCAATCATCTGGGAGTTGATACACAAGAAATGTGTTTCCAAGGAAATTCTAAAGATTGATTTGATGTTGATTAAAAAAAAAACGCTTTTTATACTCTGTACCAAAGGTACACAGAATATATTAAGTTTGTGCAAAAGTATGTAACAGGAAGAAGGAAACATTTCCGACTCTATAAAGTATATATATTCTTGATTAACAGCCGAGTCGATATAGGCATGTCCGTCTGTATGAACGCACAGATCTCAGAGATGGTAAGAGATAGACGATTGACCTGTATGGTACATAAATTTCTTATACCAGCAGGCAGATCAAGTTTATTTTCAAATTTGTCCACGCCCCTTCCCGCCCCCGCATTTTAGAAAAAACGTCATATCTCTCACAGTTTTGTAGATAGATGGTTTGTACTTTCTAGAGATATTTAGTAATCAATATTCTTTATCGATTTGCCGAAGAAAAAATAAATATAGGATGAACGATACTCAAGTTATGAACAAAAGAAAGTTACTTACCCCACTACTGCCAGGAGTGGCGTCATCTATTGGTCAGTTTTGAAAATATCTCACTGTTCAAAGCCAGTAGTGTCGACATCTATTGTTCAGCTGCGCTGATTTCAGCTGCTACTCCAGGTACAGAGTATATTATTGTCGTGCTTGACCGACTTTCTTCCTTCCTTCTTCTTCTTCTTTATTGGCCCGATATTTGCATCACATCCGCTCGACGGTCGCGGCCTCTGCTATGAATGCCCTCCACACGCTTCTACTTCGTGCGAGCTGGCACCAGTTGTTCACTTTCTTCCTTGTTATACCTTAAAAGCGTACGACGCACAGTGGTTTTTTTGGCCTTTTTTTGGTTTTTAATATTTACATACTCTTATTAGATAAAAAACAAAACATATTCAAACTTTTTGGCAACACTGTTTTGTTAACGGGCTGTTGAAGTCAGCTGTTTGTGTGCCACGTGTTTTTTGTGAAATTGACAGCAAATATTTTCCAACTTTTGGTACATCTACCGAAAAAGTTAGAAGCAAAATAAGAATTTTAAAAATTCAAATTTTTAGTCCAGATATTTAAGATTATAAGTTGATAAAGCGTTTGTCATTTTTGTTTTCGGTTGCCCAACTGTGCCGCGTGTTGTTAATGTGTAAGTTTAGGTTGACCCTAACCAGTGTAGCTGTGTTTTGTGGAATCATAGTTAAGCACGGCACAGGGTTTTAAATGCAAAGTTGTTAACGAAAGTGAGCAGATATATGAGTAATTAACCCTTCTTGCTACAACGTGTGACTTTTCGAGAAAATCGGCTATATTGCAGTTGAGTTCGTGCTTAAGTTGAATAGATTACATGAGAAAGAGATAAAATAAATTTTTTGCTTGGTAGCGTCAAACACAAAAAGTTTTGTACGTCGTATTTAGAGCCGAATTTCAGCTCAATAGCGTAAAATACCACAAAGTTGGAGCAAATCGGACAGATCAATTATATAGCAGCTATATGAAATAGTATGCCGAATCGAACCA
The DNA here is from genome assembly GCA_037044535.1 of Lordiphosa magnipectinata. NCBI lineage: Eukaryota > Metazoa > Arthropoda > Insecta > Diptera > Drosophilidae > Lordiphosa > Lordiphosa magnipectinata. The sequence goes on from JBAMBO010004059.1 coordinate 97,127, forward strand.
TTTTCAATAAGTCGCTAAAAAAAAGCTGAAAATACTTGGTCAAACCGAATTTTAGTTCAATTTCTCTAAAACCAACTAAGTTGGTGCAAATCGGCCAGATCGGTTATATGCCAGCTATATGAAATAGTGTGCCGAATTGAACAAAGTTCAATAAGTCGCTTAAGAAGCTTAAAATACATGTTCAAACAAAAATTCAGTGCAATAGCGTAAAAACCAACAAAGTTAGCTCAAATCGGCCAGATCGGCTATATGGCAGCTATATAAAATATTGGTCTAAATTGAGTGAATCTTTGCAAGTCGTCTTTGGGGTCCTAAATATGCGAACAAACCAAATTTGGGGTCAATATCTCAACAAGTAGAGTTTATGCCAAAAAAAAGGCAAAACAAAAAAGCAGTGTGCAACGGACATGTTGGACATCATGGAGATACCCATAGGTTATGTTAGGTTGCGATGGCTGAGAGCGACAAGTCGCTCTCCCACTTAGACCACATTGGGCCCATTGCGATGCCATATTTATTCACTATTACTCTTTTTAAAACTGAGAGGGGTCCTCGTTTCTGAATCATTTTGTGGACAGAGAGAATCTCAAGCCCGGATGTCTCCGAGAGGTTGAGTGGCAGAGGTTGACCAAGTGTCCTAAGTCTCCTTCTACTCAAGGCGGGGCAATGGCAAAGAAGGTGTTGTACCGATTTCTCCTCTTCTTCGTATCCGCAACTTCTGCAGAAGTCATGGTAAGTAACGCCTAGGCGTGCTGCGTGTCTGCCAATAAGACAGTGACCCGTGAGGGTCCCCACCAGAAGTGATATGTGGTCTCTTCTGTGACGTAAAAGTGTGTTAGTACGTTTTTGGTCGAATGTTGGCCAAGTAAACCACGCTACTGCACAGGAGGAAAGGTTTTTCCACCGATTCGTAGCGCGACGAAGTGTTTCTGCTTTTGTGTGAAGCTTATATGTCGCCATAAGCATCCTTATCGTGCTCTTCTCTGAAAGGAGCTCGATGGTGGTACCTATTCTGGGGAGTTTGTCCGCAGACTCATTTCCTTCTATGTTGCGATGTCCAGGCAACCATTTAAGATGTATACTGAAATGACGTGCGATCTCATTCAGAGATTTGTTTTAGCATTGTTGGTATGCGAGTCAAGTGCTTTAAGGGCGGCTTGACTATCTGAGCATATAAATACATTTCTTTCATTGACCGTGAGTATGCTAAGGCAGGTGGCAGCTTCCTGGATGGCTACCACCTCTGCGTGGTATACACTACAGTGATTAGGTAGGCGGAACGATAAGTTCAAGTCTAGGCAATGGTTGCCTTTTAAATGCGTTCATTTATGTTGTCGTTCCAGAGTAGTTTTCTATCCAAAACTACACCCAAGTATTTGGCATTGGCTTACTCCGTTGATTTTAGGAGGAGATACCCATATATCATAAGGTTTTTCAAGTCAAGATTTATAGAAAACTGTGGGAGGGTTAATAAATTGTGAGATAATAAATCTTGTTTTTGAGATTTCTAATCCCATTTCAAGGTATTGTAATCTTTGTGTTTTTTTAAGATTTGCCTGCCTTTCGAAAAAGAGATTTTCAATCTATGTTCGGTATCGACTCGGTAACCAATTGCCACAAATTTCTTCAAGAGATGGCAGCAAATCTCACTGCACTTTCTGGTTGGTGCCTGCGACAAGAAAAAGGTGGAATCCGTACTCCATTTCATCTGTTTCTGCCCTGCACTGACTCATCACAGGCTCTCTTTCTAATGGATATTTCTGATCTTGGTGAGACAACGCATTGATGTCAAAACTCCCACTTTCCCTACTCATCTGTAATGGACTGAAATGTGTCCTTAAGGGGCTGTCCGTATGCGGCTTCAGAATCCTTTATGACTTACGTAACTTAATCTTTTCGTGGCACCGCTTGCTCGGTTGGGAGGTAGGTGGACTGCTATTATAGCTGAAGTGCAGCACCTCAATACAATTTATGCTGTGTATTCTATAAAATATATTACTAATGCGTTGTTTCGCTCCTAAATTTTTAGAATTATACAATCAACCTTAAAACTTTATTATAAAATAAGCGAAAAGCAATCTTCGATCTACCGTTTGGTTCACTGTAAAAGCAAGTAGGAGTTCCTGGTCAGTCGAACAAGAGATTTATATGCATTCCATAGCAGCTCATTCTTTTTTGTAACTGTTTAATATACGGATATCTTGCCGTTTCTTTCTCAATGTGTACATTGTTTTTGTCTATTTGAATTCTTTGTATGCATTCCAATAACTTCCGTATGTTCAGTTGGAAAATCCTTAAGAAATAAGTTAAAATCAAGCCATGCCAATTTTTTGAGAATCAAAACTAATGCGGAAGTACTTGACATTATAAATCAAAAAGGAGATAAATATAAATTGACTCACAACAGGAAAGTGCAAACAATTATTTGGTGATTTATGTATGCTGCTTAAAAAATGCTGCTTGTTTTGTTTAAATTGTCAACCTAAGTTTAAAAAATTCTACTTCGGGCAGTTCGGGCTACGATCGTTTCCCGTTTGAGCCTCACTCAATGAATTTCACATTTCTTCTCTGAATCACTCTCTAATGTCTGTCGCGTATTGCCTTATCGATTTGTGTTTGGTTTATGGTGGTTAATAATATGCAAACAACAACAACTGGCCCAGTCGCCGCCTACCATGACTGTACCTCTGTTTTATCTTCTCTATATAACAAATATTTTTTTCAAGCATTTGCTTAACCCTAATTTATGCATTTAGTTAGACATTTTTAATGCAAAACACACAATGGAATTAGCATATAATCAAATGCGTGCCAATACTTCATTGTATAACAAAAGCCAAATAGCATTGCTGCTGATTAGTTGACAACTTTACTAAGAAATATTTTGGCTTTCTCTTTGCAGTTTCGGAGCTGGACGCTTTGCATGAAAATTGCAACCAAAAAAGGTATGTAACACATTTCTTAATTAACTCACAAACAACTTTCGCAAATGGCGAGGACTGAGGGAAAGAAATCGCTAAAGTTGAACAAATAATGCCAATTAAATCAATAAATATTTGCCAGCCGCTGATGTCGCATTTTGACACCAAATATCCATAAAGATTTCCAAAAATTTTACAATTTACAAACGGCAGAAGACCAGCCACAACGAAATCATTTATGTTAATCAACACATGTTTCTCGAAGTCATTGGCCAGGCCACAGTCACAGCAGACCGGACCAGACCCAGACCCGAGACCTGGCTAATGTAATACCAGCCTCTTGGGGACGTTTTTGATTTTCTGTCTATATATTAAAGTGGGCAAAAAACCAAAACAAAATAAATGTATACGAAAAACGTGTTTCCCCAGCCCCCGCCGCGTGTCGCACAAAAAATTCAAATTCAAATTTGCGCTAATGTTGCTATTTGTTTTTGTTTAGTTTTTGGCTGCTGCTGGCGGCGTTGATGGGCCAGTTTGGAGCTGTGGCCGTGGTTCGTGTCGCCGCTGTCGTCGTTTGTTGTAGAAGAAGGTGTATGCTCTGAGTTATTTTTGGTATGTCCCCGACTTTATATGGCCGCCCCATGCTGAACAAGATTTCTGCGCGCCTTTGGCCGCGACACGCTGCGGGTTTTCCAATTCTTATGCAAAATATGTAAGCAGCCCGCTTGCCGTGTCTTCGTGTTAGCTTCTGTTGCTGTGCTCCCCAACTGTTTGCATTTGCAATGAGCCCACACGATTTATTTTTGGAGCTCTGGAGGTTCTTGCGAAATTTCTATGACTCAAATCGTCAAACTCGCTCAAAATCGAATTCGCATTAATTTCTAAACGAGTTGAGCGCAAAAGGTGAAAACAACTTCCAGTGCAGCGAAAACAACAACCACAATGATAGCTAACACTTTTAAGTAACCATAAATGACAGAGCAGATAAAGACGGGGCCATAAAGTGGCACGGCCAGCCATGTGATGCGAATATACAAGGCTTCTGGCCGGAGTAGAATGGGGAACAACAGCGGGGAGAGAGTGTAACTGCAAAAAGCAAACATATTACGCATACGCCAAGTGTGTGTGTGTGTGACTCATGTGAGATGACAATAAAGAGGGCAAGTCCGCGAAACTGGACTGAAATCAAAACAGAATTCAGCTGACGACAGTGTGAGTCGGACTTTGCTTCACTTCTGAGAACACACAAAACACAATGTATAAACATTTTTAGCTTTTGCAAAATTTTTGATATTCTGCGTGACAAATCCTTAAGCAGCGAGTTAAAAGTTTTTAAAGGTTCTAAAGATTTCTGGCCAAAAGAACTACTGTTTGGCTCATTAGTCCCCAGTCCAAAGTTCGAGTTCGATAAACGATGCAATAATTTTGAGGTGTAGAAAAATATTTTGATTTATCACAATGTGACTGCCTCCTTTGTGGTGTTGTGCGTGTCTTGTATTAGAAACGTTATGATGAAAATCATAGCTTAATGACCTAGAGCCTGCTAAAAAGTTCTAAGATTTTGTTTTATTACAAATCGGTAATTGCGCTTCAAGCCTCAAGCCGTTGAGTGAAACCCCCCATTAAAATTTATTTAAATGCAGCAAAGGGGGTAGCCCCTTAAACATGGATATGGCTTTGGAAAATTCACGATTTTCTCATTGTATTCATATTGTCGCCGTTAAATAAAACCTGATTTCCTACTAACTAACGAAAACATTTGTACTATGGACCGATTTCTGAGTTTCTAAATAGCAGCTAGAATGGCCTACAAAATTTACAGTTTATGTAATTACAATTAACTCTAAAAAACAATGGTTTTCTTGTGACACCCGGTACGAGCGAAGCTCTTTGAGAAGAGAAATCTGATTTAAAAAAGGTCTGAGTGAGGTTAACACTTACGAGGCATTGATGAGCAAATTGCTGATAAGCTGTACTCCGGCACTTACGTGTGCGTGTCCTACAGGCAAATAATTTGCCCAAATTTTGATGAAAATAGGGCTTATTAAATAGGGCTATTGCAGATTTTGTTGGACCTTAAACCAGGGCTGCAAGCCGGCTATGAACCGAACCGGTTTGAACCTGAAAGTTAAACTTTTTTAAAACTGTGAACCGAACCTTAAACCAAACCAAAGTTGAGAATCCAAGCCAAAGAACTGCTCAGACAATCGGGAGCGCCCTGTTACATGTGCACGAGAAGGCTGGAACAGGAACTAAATGTCCCAATGATAGGCGACGTAATTGTTAAACAATCTGCGGACTACATTGAGAGACTTAGAGGACAATCAATTCGGTTAGCAAGGCAACTACTTGGCAAAAGAAAGATTAATGGTGTCAGAGCCAGAAGAAGACTTTTGAAAATCTTCCCTTGGCAACTTCCAAGCTTGGCAAGACGACCTATCTGAACCTGCCATAGCATCTAACATCTAACACCAATCCAAATATAAAGTGTACCATACGAACAATAAACTTTTCCAGTACATCGTAAGTTGCTGACAAAAAAGTAACAAAAATTGGTTGTGCCAAAGTTTTTATACCCTTGCAAATGCTGTTTATACTCTGTACCGAAGGTACATAGAGTATATTAAGTTTGTGCCAAAGTATGTAACAGGGAGAAGGAATCGTTTCCGACCCTATAAAGTATATATATTCTTGATCAGCATCAACAGCCGAGTCGATATAGCCATGTCCGTCTGTCTGTCCGTATGAACGATGAGATCTCAGAGATGGTAAGAGATAGAGGTTTGACATGTATGGGACATATATTTCTTATACTTGCAGGCAGATCAAGTTTATTTTCAATTTTTGCCACGCCCCCTCCCGCCCCCGCAATTTGGAAAAAACTTCATATCTCCTACAGTTTTGGAGATAGATCATTCGTTCCTTCTAGAGACACCTTGTAAACAAAATTATTTATCGATTTGCTGAATGATAAAGATCGGATGAACGATACTCAAGTTATGGGCAAAAAACGCCCAGCTAACACAAAAACACATAAAACGTATAAAAATATTAAAAAGTTGAGAAAATTGCTGAACGTAAACCTGTTCAGCACTTAAAATGGATGGAAAGCTAAATGCGGCTCGGCCAAAGTATATATACCCTTGCAGCTGGTATAATTTATATAAACAACAATTTAATTTTCGCTTTGAACAAAGTTAGCTGGGTGATTTCCCAAATTCCGCAATAGTTGGTCCCACAATTTTGAACAATTTCTTGCCAGATATATATGGCTATATATGGATATATATGGATATATATGTTATATGGCAGCTGTACGATATATTCATCCGATTTTGATCAAACTCCCCAAAATTGATTTGAAACAGATAATATTCACAACTAGAAAGTAAAAAAAAGATACCATTGAAAACAAAAAAGTATTTCTCACTAATACTACTTTTCTACCGATCGTTCCTATGGCAGCTATATGCTATAGTCATTCGATGTGAATTATCAAAATTATGTGAAAGCAGGTAATATTAATAAATATTAAGTTTGAGAGCGGTAGCTTTGAAAACAAAAAAGTGTTTCTTACTTAGACTTAAGCTTTTATAGAGCCTATATCAAAGAAGTCAACGATATTTACATCTTTTCTGCCATCTAATGAATTGTTAGTTAATAGGGCCTTAAAACTGGTTTTGTCTGATCAAATGCACAGAAATTGTGAATATTATTTTGAATATTAATCACATAAATTAAGTTTCTATTAAAAAAACTTGTAAAACTTTTAACGAACCAAAACCTTCCTCCAAAAACCTTGAACCTAAAACTCCCGAGCATTTACCATTTGCCAATTTCGGTTCAGTCCCGACAATCGGACGGTGGGGACCTTTGCTTTACTCTATACTCGATAATCAGTATATTATACTCAGTAGTCCATACTCAGTACTCCATACTCAGTACTCCATACTCAGTATTCGATACGCAATACTCGATAGTCAGCACTTGATACTCAGTACACGAAACATCATACTCTATACCCAGTACTCGATTCTTAGTACTAGATACTTAGTACTCGATACTCAGTTCCCGATTCTTATTACTCGGTACTCAGTGCTCGATATCCAATACTCTATACTCAGTGTATTACACTCAGTACTCGATTCTTATTAATCGATACTTAGTACTCGGGTGCCGAGACACTCGACCTCCACTGGGTCAATTCGTTTAAATTTTGGCCCCTTTCCCCTCTTCACCCGCCTTTACTCCCTTTACCTCTATCACCCGCCTTCACCACACCATATAAAGGGGGACCGGTTCGGGTTCTGGTTCGGGAGGTAACTTACTTAGTAGATTTGGCTCATGGTCCGGTTCTGGGGACCCAAAAACCCGGACCGAACCGTTTTGCAGCCGTGATAGGATAAATTTCTGATAGCAGGATTAAACATCGATATAAACTGCTCATGTTTTGATGAAAATTTGTTTAAATAGGCCATATTAGGTAGCATTTCGACCATATTTGATCAAATTATTTGCGTATCGAACTATAGTTTAGCAATCTTGGCCAAGTTTTCATTAAAATTTGGGCAAGTTATTTGCCTGTGGGATCTTGGCTTAACGCCACTAACCTTTTAACCACTTGGAAGAGCATTTGGAATTGTATTTCACAAACTAAGATCGGTACAGTCTTAAGACAACCTTAATGCTTAACATTTGCTTACAATTGACTCAGCTATGGTCCTGGCTGGAACACGTCTTTGATCTCAAAATGTTGTATTTTAAAAGTTCTCATTTCACTTCTGCCGTCCGTTCCTCCATTGATATGCTTTAATCTCCTCAAGAGTCCAAGTATGCGTCTGATTTGAATGCTTTTCATGGCCAGGCACAGCAGGGCTTCTCTTTCCTCTGTCGTTTACCATCTAGTGCGTGTTAATTGTGTGCGCCGCTTATGAAGTTGACATGCAGAGCGAATCCCACTCCGGAACCCCCCACTCTTTTGTGGATGGGACACAACATAAACTCACACTTAAAATCAATAAACGTAAACTGGGCAACGCCTGCCCACCTACGAATTGCATTGGACATGTGTAAGCTATAAAACTATAAAATAGCACAAACTTATGCGCACAATAAACATAAACAACCCAGCCCTAAAATTATGCCAAAAAACCACAGCAAAGGCCAATGCGAGGCAGTTGCTTCCCTCTTGTATAGAGTTGTTGCTACATGCGTAAACATGTATTTTTATGGCCGGGCATAAAAGGATGCCCATTGGCTATGGACCAGGACCTGGCCATAAAGACACTTAATTGCCATTTTATTACGGCAGCTAATAGGTCCACAGTATGCTTCTCATTAGAACGCTCTCACGTCTGGGGGCTTCATTTTCGCCACACAAATGAACTGGCCGGGGCAGCATATGGCACCAGCACCAGCACCACCAGGGGAGTTGCATGCAAAGTGGACTGGGACTGAGACTGCCTGGTAAGCCCTTCAACGATTGCAGTTGCCAGTTGTCGGAGTCGGAGTTGGAGTCGTCGCGATATCTTTAATGAAATCTGCATGTTCTGCGCTTTAACAAGCCTTTTGCCTGTCTACTCATGTCTGCCCCGGTCCCGTTCTCTCTGCCCTGCCGAGTGGCACATTGCAGTCCTTTTGTGTGGGGTTGGCCTGTGGGCAACAGCTAGATCGGCGACTTAGTTGCCTTTTCTTGCCAGGCAAATCTTGTTAGCGTAAATATTAACTTGTAAATATGATGATGCCCCATGGAAATTGTCTGAATCGCTGATAAATATCATTACGTCGCAAGTCTGGATGGGCCCGAATGCTTTTATTTGTATTCGGATTTGTATTTGTATTGCATTTCGCCTTGCAATTCTATTAAGATTTTTATCTAAAGTGCTTGTACAGCCTATTTGTTGTATTGCCGGAGCGCGAGTGTACTCGTAATTGTTTAGCAAATCAGTGGAGAGCTGCGAGGTTGCCGTCGCCGTCTGCCGCCGCCTCTTGGCCATGGCCAGGGACTGCATTGTTGTTATTGTGGCTGTTGTTGGGCCTGATTACACAGTAGTAACTGACAATTTGCCATCGATTTCCATTTGCTGCAGCAGCAAGCTTTCAAAATAAAACGGTTTGCACCTCTTACAGGTGATTGGATCTAATCAGCGCCCCCAGTTGGCCATCCCAATAATAATTCTAGACACTCGCCGCAGTCTCCCTGCAACAAAGACGTGACAAATGCCCTAAACGAGCTACTTTATGGCGTGGGAGTTGCATTCGTGGCAAGTTCATGGGAATGCATTGCAATGGCGCCACCAAGAGACACTCTGCCTCTGATAAAGTCGCTCATATTTCAATAAAACGTGCACATAAACTTCCTACTCATGGCCTGCCGCCCTACGGGGGGGAGGTTACCATTTGGTGGTAGTAATTTCGAGCACTCAACGCGGCCAGCGGGCTAACCGAGCGACACAGTTGGACATTGTCTGGCCAGACGTCTGCTCCAGTTTACCACAAAATCAAAAAAAATAAGAGAAAAAGAAAACGTAAACATTGCCGGCGCACGCTGCGTATGCGCATTATTCCCAAACGGGTTCAATAAACGATTAGCCTCGCCCCGAGTGCCCTGTTCTAAGCGTCTTCAGCGCAACCAGCCAGCCAGCCAGCCAGTGGCTGTTGCGTGTGCGTCTGCCAAAGTTATCGCGGCTTTTTACACTAAGACGAAGGCTAATATGTCATTTGGTCATTGATACGCACCAACGGCGGAAGGAGAAAGAGTGTGATCGAGGGGGGAGGGTACCAAAGCAAAACGCTTACTGTCAGTGTGAGGCGCGTATAATTAATTGCGCCTATCAATATCGCCGCTTGTGTGTTGTGTTTTTTTTTATTTTGTATGTGGTTGTTGTTCGGCTGCACGCATATGACCAAAACTCCATGCCCATGCCTGTCCATTCCGCCATGGCCATTGGCAGCACCTCATTGAGATAAGCTTGTCCGTTTATGCGATTTTTTGTTGGATTTTACATAAATCATTTGTATGCGAAAATGTTATGTCAGCATCTTTTATAGGGTTAACACGAAAATGCTTTTCCGTGGCTGTGAGAATGGATGGAGGAAAATGAATTTATGTATGTGCCAGGGTCAAGCCATATATAATATATAAAACCTAGACTTAATTTTTAAGAGTAAACAAATTCAAAGGAAATTTAATTTCTAGTCTCATAATCACATTGAGAGATTGAAGAGATTTGGTTCGAAGGTTCGAACCAAAATTTACCAATGGTTAATGTGTGAAATTTCAAGGTTCGTGGATCTTGGCACAAATCCTGGTTCGGCCACGATTTACTCAAATATTTCAGCTTCAATTTGCCTTTTGCGAACAAAAAATACGAGCTTCAAATTAAGATTCGCGTAATACAGTCCAAAGTGCTTAGGAGTAACGTTTATGATACTTTTTTTCAAACAAACTTATTGTGAGGCAATATATCAGATTTTTAGTTCTCTATACACTCAGAGAAAAAAGTGAGAATTTCACTCTTGAATCAAGAGCATTCGTTCTCAAAAGTACGGTAAAAGAGTGAAAATTTTTTATTTTTTTTTTAACTTACTTTCCAGGGATTTGAACTCGGTACCTCGAAAGACTGAAACACACACAGGCGACGGGCAGCTTAGTCCACTCGACTATCATCCATGAGCTAAAAGAGGCGACGAAATCTCACTTATAAATAAATGCTGTTGACTTTCGTACGCATCGGCTCTCTGCGAGAGCGAGTCCAAAGCTATTCTCTCAAAGTTAAGTTGCCCTCACTCCCCTTGCCTATAAAAAAACCAAACTGAGAACGTTTAGAACGAATTTATCTCGATTCCAAGAGCGAAATTCTTGAAAATTCAAGAACGACTAATTTTTTTTCAAGAGCATTCGTATTCAATTTATTCATTCTGGTTTTTTCTTAGTGTACTAAGAAAATTTATTTGAAACTAAGCAATATAGGAGTCTCAACAAAAATCTCAATAAAAATGATTATTTCAACAAGACAGCAGTGTGGAACGGCAAGAACCTATCGAAATGGTTTGAGTCCAACATGGGAGTGAAACAGGGATGTCTTCTGAGCCCCCTACTTTCGAGATAGTAGAGGACGCAGAGCTATAGCAGATGCATGGAAAATAAACGGAACGAATCTTGAAGTGGTCAGCGAATATGGATAACTGGGAGTGACTCTAACCTAACGCATGAAGTTTCATAAGCACCTGAAACAAAAATTCAGCGACTCAAAAATTGCAATAAATTCAACATGAAAAGAGTTGCTTAGAAAAAGTCACAGCACCAAATACGCCCTATTTGTAGCCACTGCAAGAATTTGGAATTTGGAATTTGGAGAATTATTTTCACTGAACATGCTCACTGGTTCTTTTTAATTAAGTGAGTCTACTCACTCAAATTGCTCACTTGTTCTTGTTCAGTTCTTCAATTGTTTAAATATTCAGTTATATCCTGGGCACTGTGAGACATCTTCTATCAGCTTCCTAAAATCTGACTCGACCACTATCCTCAAGGCGTGGTGTCCTTTAGCGATCATTCGAAACAATTCACGGTCGACTTGCAGGTGCTGGCTTATACACACAACTTGTAATCCTTTGCTGGCTTATAAGACCGACTTGCTCGACATTTTCATCAAGGGCAGAGTTGTCGTTGTTGTCGTTATGTCGGACTACTGGTTCCACTGCTGCCGGGTGTTTGCATTTGAGGTGACGATTTAGATTGCTTTGTGAGTTGCAACTTAAGATAATGCTGCAATATTTATATTTCGCCTTTTTATTTTCCAATGCGGTGAAATGATTCCAAATATCGCTGTGCTTTCTGTTGAAAGACATTCTGCCATAAATTGACAACAAACAGTGAACTAAGTGAAAAGTCAGTTCACACTGAACTAGTTATTGAACTAGATACCAAACACACATCAGCTGTACAGCCCACAGAAGAAGAAGAAGAACAGCGCAAAGAACAGAGAACAACATTTAGAGCAAGACAGAGTATACTCTCAGAGCGAGACAAGCAAAATAAATCTCTGAGCATAAGAGACCGAACAGAGCAAACACAAGAATAACACTTAGAGCAGGGTTCCCCAAGCAGAGAGCGCGAAAATGTGACTGTGTCTCTCTCTAACACACAGTGATGCAAGACTTCGGCAAGCATTCGATGTGAATTGGCGAGTATGTTCGTGCCACAGGGGCTATCGCTGGGAAACTCTGACTTAGAGCAAGACAGAGCATTCTCTCAGAGCGAGACAACTTTCTGAGCAAAAGAGACCGAGCAGCTCTTAGAACAACTCAGAGCAAGAACAACTCAGAACAAGATGGATTGAACAAGATAGACTGAACAAGACACGCTGAACAAAAATGAACAATTGAAGAGGAACATGTTCACTTGTTTAGTTTTAAGAACAACTCAATTTTGTTCACTTTTGTTCACTAGAAACAGGACTTCCCATCATGTTACTATATACCATCCAAATACATTTCGACTACGTTACCAAGACCATGCGAATGCCATCCACTCGTCTCCCAAGAGTTGTTGCAACGAATCTGCTTGAAACGAAAACGCAGTTTATTCGCTCTTGGGAATCCATGGCAGTGGAACACAATATTGAATGCACTATCGATACTATCGATGTTTGTGTATTTGGACAACCTTCGATTGTTGTGAGCAGCTATCGATGTGTATGTATCGCAGCAGAAAATTGCGCATTTCTAGAAACTTTATATTGTAACAAGATAAGAGTAAAATGATGACCACATGTTCATTTAGATTGTTGGTGGTGGCACAAGTGCGGGAGAAGAACAATGGACAAATTTCTGAGTCATTTTTTTTCGATAGTACTATCGATAATAGTAGAATACTATCGATGTTCAAACTATCGATGGTGCCCACTATCGATGCTTTCACAACACTTCTTGGAACTGCTTTCAAGATAAGCTCGAAGCCGCAACCATAGTGGCTATTTTCCGTGAGAGAACCGAATTAATGAGTTTGAACTATGCCCCGTACAGTACCACGCACAGCCATTGCACACCCTTACTTCCCGCAATATTGCCGAAGCTTCCTTATGGACTACGTTGATAAGTGATCTGAAAACCAGGAAAGCATCGAGACACATTTGCTAGGCTAACGGTCACAGACTTTATTTTAATATCTATTTAAATTTTTAAATTGCTAAACTTCACAATAAATTCCTTAAAATTTTCATCTAGTACATATCTAATAATCTTCTAGTCAAGGTTCGTAGTAAATATAAAGTCGGAATCCCGGGTTCAAAACTGATCGGTTCAAAGCCGGTTTGCAAGTGGATAATAAAGCGACTCTTTGAAGCCTCTTTTGTGAAATTCCGAACCCCTAAAAAAGATTGATCCTTCGAGCCGGATAAAAGCCAGCGACTTAATTGTAAAGAATGTGGATGAGACTTATAAAATGTGACAAAGTCGACTCTGGTTAATGTTCTATTCCCTTTTTAAGCCATTGTGGTAAGCATAAGCACAGTAGAAACTTCAGTAGAGACGGGATCTGGTATACTTCCCCAAGGTTAGGTGGAAAGGGATGACCAAATGTTTTGTGTCCTTTTCAACTAAACAGGTATAGTAAGGTTCTCCTTGTCCTTACCAATTATGTTTCTACTCAACGACTTCTGTTGTGAGCGACGCCTACACTTAAGAAAAACAAACGGCTGGCAGAGTTTTAGATCGATCGGGATAGAATTTATACCGTTTTGTACTTAAAAATTCAAGTATATTTTGTTCTTGGATGTACGCAAATTAAGTACGCAACATTTTAGAGTTGAAAAACCACTCTTAATGTTGTTGAAATGAGAACAAACGTTCATGAATTCGTACTTACACTAAGCTGAGAAAATTACGAAAAGCGCATGGTTAGTTCAAGTGAAAAATATTTTGGATAAAATAGACTTACAATTCCAGCTCCAAAAAGTTTGCAACAGAAAATGCGAATTATTTTAAATTGACTTTGGTTATGAACTAAAGGTAGATTTCTGATGCACAGTAAAAACCATCATTTACTTTCGAAGCATATTTTCAAGATTAAATTGAGTATAGCTTTAGAATTTAATGAGCTTAAACCAAGTACATTTTGTACCTATTTGATGAACTTTGGTTTTGTTTCAAGAATATATTGACTTTAGAATTTATTACCGAGTAAATGTAAAGGTTTTCTACATTGATCCTGGTAAGATAGTCGAAGGATTTCTGAATGGCTACTAATTCTGCATGGTTTCCACTGCAGTGAGAGAGTCGGAATGAGATCTACCTCAGCTACTTTTACATGGAGCTTAGATGTATCCGTGTAGATGTTGATAATAGATGATAGAATTTTGTTGTTGTGGGTATGCAGAAGTCCAATTGCAATTTGAACCAGTTTAAAATTGGCTTTGAACTTAGATTTAGTTAGATTTGGTTGAAGAAATGTGAAGTTTTCGAGAATGGTAATGCGGGATCCAGACGATGAAGCAAACTCCAAAAGCTATGGTTGGACGGTGACTAATTAGTGTCTTCATTACAATATTCCAGTGTTATCTTTAAAGTTCTGGCAGACTGATTCTGTACTGTACCGTTTCTCAAGCATTTTACCAACCATAGAATGCCAGGGCTTTATATCTCACTACTGTTTGCTATTAAATTCGCTAATACCATATTATTATTCCGAGACCTATTAGTATAAAATCTGTATTTTTGCTAGGAATCTTTTCGAAACAATTCGCACTGCTCTTTTGCATGTCGAGCACTCGTCTCGTTGCAAACAATGCATGTTTGTATACTAAAAACGTTTCCTTTGTTTCGTTCTCCAACTTAGACCTTGAACTTAGTTGAAACATTTTGCAAAGGCAAATGTTAAATGCAAATTTTGCCACAGCTCTCAACTGTCCAGCACCAGCTTCAACTTATGATGACTCACTGGCGAGCGGATGTGGCCAATGCGGGAATTGTATAGACTTGCCCATAAACAGCTGCTCGTGTGTGTGTGTGTGTGTGTGTGTGGGTGAGTGGGAAACACCTTTAAGGCAAGAGCAGCCAAATAGCCAATTATGACGAGCGGAAAAATGACAATGCATCAACGGTATCGTCTCATTTCGTTTCATATGAAATGAGTTTGGCTTGGTCGTGAGTCATGCAGGCAGCAGCAGCGTCTTGTGTTGGTAATAAAATACGCGACTTGCGGCTGAAATGATGTGCAACGCGGTAGAGGCGGTAGCGAAAGTGTCTTAAATGTTCACTGAGGCGTTCAGAATGAAACGGGAAAGCAGCAGCCAATAGATTTTATTGCAATGGCTTCAAGGAAACAGGCAACACTTTTACACTGCGTGAAGCTAAACAGACCAGAGCAAGTGCCAAATGGAAACTTAACACAAAGCCTTCAGCTAATTTATGCCATTCCCACAGTAGTTGCTGGGCAACGCTACTGTGTCTGTGGCATGCAAATGCAAAATGATTGATGTTGCCACGCTTGGCTTTTGTTGCGAAAATTCTCTTTTGTGCAGAAATGTTGGAATTTTGAAGTGCGAGTAATTGCAGCTGCAATAGTTTTTCATGTTTCTCTCTGGTCAAGTTGCTCGGCATTTTGGCAACTTCCTTTCACAATGCAGGCCAAAGAAATATGGGTCTGCCGGGTGCAGTGATGGGGGCAATTGAGTGCTGGGGAAATTATAGACTATGCTGTCGTCGTCTACATTTGGCAGATGTGCAAAATGGAAAAGTCAACTTCAAATGCCAAGTTGTTTGAACTTAGAAATTTTGGTTTCACAAGCAACACTGTGAAAATAAATGAAGTATATTGTACGGTTGATCCAAATACAAATTTGTCATTTGAAGTTTGTTCTAAACAGTTCAGAGATATAGAGAGTTATATTCTAACTTATTTATTTAACTAATTCCGATTTACTCTTGAATAAACTAAGTATAAAATGTTCTTCTCTTAAGTTCATAGAATTCTTAAAGTAACAGTTTTCTATGCTCACAAAAATTCCCATTATTCGTCGCATAGGCATTGACATGGTAAGACCCACTTTCTCAGAGTCTGTTTCAACTTCAGGTTAGTTGATCTCCGGATAAATATCCAACCAGAGTCTATTTCTTATTCAATCCATGAAATGTAGTACAAAAAGTTGTAATGCTTATTTCAAGAAATCTTATTTATTCTTAAGAATGATAAATGCTAAAATTAAGTACTCCCAATAACGAAAAGTACTTGAAATTTAGGCGAAATAGTCGTTTTTTTCCCTGAGTGTACATAAATCTCCACACGGTTAGGCAAAACAATTTTAATGAAACGACCTGGGGCTAAGGGCCTTCAGTGCAAACAACAAAAATGCGGCTAATTACGACACACACACAAACTTGGCTCAAGTCTGACATACGCGTGTACTCATAGGTAATTACTGGCCCAGCACATGCCACATTATTCTTTTGTGCAATGAGCACGACGCCGTTCCTGAACCCTGGCCCTGGCCCCCGCTCCAACGACGACACTTGTGCGCATGTGCAGCGCCTCCAACCCAAAAACATAAAGGCTAAAAACTGCCGCTAGCGCAAAAGCAAGCCAACATAAACGTCAGACAGGCTCACCGAAAAACAAAAAACCGGTTGAGTTATGAAAAATTATGATTGTCACCGGTGGCTTGGACGCCGCTGCAGCCGCAACAGCAACCACAACAACAAAATGTGTAACAATTTCAAGTTAAACATGAGCTTTGTTTGCCCCTGCCGCTGCCTCCGCTGCCGTTGTTTTGTTTTTGCATTTACGCTAAAAGCCAACACCAAATAGACAACAATTACAGTACCAGCAGCCACCACAACCACCACCACCACCACCACCGCCACACATCACTCGGCAATGGCAAGTGGGCCTGGGCTGGGTATCTATGTGCTCGTATGTATAATTATTTGCCCACGTTTCGCATGTCTTGCCAGACTGACTGACGTCGCCGCAGATCGCTGTTAGGTGTGCACACAAATTGCTAGCATTTTTGCCCGTATTCATAACTTTTTGGCTAACGCAATGTGTCCAGCATGTGTTGCTGGCAACAGCTGCTGGCAACATGCTGCCAATGCCTCATTTGCTAGTCGCCATCATCAATTTGTATGCCATGAAGCTAATTTAAATTGCATTTCTATTTGAATGCAGAGCTGGTCGCGTCTGGCTTCTTTGAAGTGCAGCTGAAGTTATTCTTTTTGCAATTACGCGTGCAACATTTCAATTGAGCAAATGCAGCCAGGCGACATTTATTATAGAAGGAATTCTTGGGGAGAAACTCTGGAGCTGGAGCTTAGCTCTCCCTTCTTCTGCAGCAGCTGCGTAAATTGTCATCAGCTGTCAGTGTCAGTTTTAATTAGTTTGTTTACAACAACAGCAACAACAGTAGCATCCACTGCGCCAGCAGACAAAGGGAACAAGCCTCCAATCATATCAATTTGGTTTTGAGTTCGCTTACTTAGCGACTGACTGCTCCGTTGTCTTTTGCTGCATTTAAATAAGTTGAAAATGTTTTGTGTGTGTGTGTGTGTGTGTGTGGTGGAAAATTGTATGCAACATGCCATAGAGGAGCGGTCAATAATGCACTGGGTTAATTACCAAGTCAGCAGTTTTCATTGGAGCAATGATTGAGTGCCGATTAGAAGAGTACTCCAAGCTCTTGGGTCTTATCAGTGGGAGTGAAGGCAGTCAAAGCAACCAAGATGAACTTTAGACCAGCGAAGAAGAATTGCGGTGCTACTTTATTTCATGGAAAATTAGAGATAAAATTTGCGCTGCCTCTCAATTTTGCTGGTGCTGAACGATAGTGCGATCAAAAAGATACTTTATAGTGCCAGTAGGAAATCACAGTGGTTAGAGCGAGACGGACATATTCCCAAATGTATCCAGAGTGCGTAAGTGAGAGCGAACAGATGACCCAAATGTATTCAAAGAGCTTTAGTGAGAGTGAACAGCTGACTAATTCAGCGTTGGCCAAAAAGTGAGAGTGCATTGGCGTGAACTTGTCTCAACCTGATCGCATCAAAGTCTAGCCAGCCACTGTAAATCTTTTTCTCTCTTCCTCTCAGCTTCGGCATGCGTTCGGCTCGTACTTCAGCCCCTAAAGCCCCCCGCCCTGGATCCGCTACTGGCCGAAGAAGTTAACTCAATATTAACTTAGGAAATCTAAGCCATAGGAACAACGTTACTTGGTATTATGCAGTCGGGGCCCTTGACTGCAGCACCTTTACTTGTTTTTATCGGAATTATTCTGGGGTTCAAGAAATTTGTAATATATTCTAGTCACCGTAATGGAAAACCGAAATTAAATAAACTTAGATACCGCAGAGGCTTTAAAGTTGCTACATAAAATTTCCATTTCCCCTTTTTTATTTTACTTATTTATCAAAGTAACTTTTGAAACGCCAAACATTGTTGTTGAGATTAAAAATATTATGGTGTATATAAATCGCCTGAGGACATATGTAGTAGACGTTGATAAAAAACAGGTGTTGTGCCTAAAACCAGCAATGATGTGCCTGAATTATTATTGGATTGGTATGTGAGTTGAAGTCGTACTTGGGCATTAGTTACACCCGTTAAGCGAGAGTGATAGTCGCCCAACAAAAAGACTGATGCTGACACCAAAGTCCATTTAATATGGATGGCGACTGTTGCCGCTAGATAACGACTTCTGGTCATCGGAAGCATTTATGAGTCAATTTAACAGAATTTTCTGAATTCCATAAAATTCTTTTCTCTAAAGAGTTGTATTGCTACAAGCCTTTTTTCTTAGAGCCACATATTGCTCATAAAGTTTTCTTAAACTTCTGCATACGTTTCTTGCAGGTTTTATGGTAGCTCCAACTGTTTCCAATACATCACCAGTTTTATGGGCAGTGCGGTTTGGTTAGTATTTCTTGACTTTTATATTATACAAAAGGACCGACAATGCATATTCCGTAAAGTTACGGAATGATTATCTGCTCGCAACGCGCCAATCAAATAAATGCTGTTCAAAAGCTTCGATATTCTACATTCAGATTTGAATAAAGTATGTTTGAATTCAACAATTAAGTTTGGCATCGCAAAAGTTATAGTTGATGAATAAGTAAGATGAAAAAAGCTGAAATGGATATTATAAGTATCAACCTTAAGGCTTCGGTGGAACCATTACCAAGTTTATCTAATACAAATCCGCTTTCTGGTAAAAAAGAAATCTCCCCTTACTCTGTTATTTGTAAGTTTATCTGTCCTATGTAGAAGATGAGAAATCGGCCCAAAATCAGAATATAAGCTAAAATAACGCTCAAAAAAATTGATTTGAGCTCAACGTTCGCATTAAAATTTCAAGTACGAGTCGTAGATTCTACTTGAATCAAGTACGAATGGATTGGAACAATCCGAAAATTCTCATTTGAATTACGGATCCTACTTGAAAATCAAATGATCCTGACTTGAAATTGAAGTACGTACAGAACTCCACTTTCAAATCGAAAGAGCGAAAAAAAAAACCGAGAACAAGTTCGAAACTGAGAGAGAAAATCTCTCACACATACACAAAATTTTCGTTTTTGTACTAACCGTTGCCTTGGAATTCCCTACCAGTTATAGCACTTCTAGCTGCTGAATTGCAGTTCATGGGTCAAGTCAGTTGAAGAGACTTCAAAAGAGACCAGCCTTCATTGTAATGTTGTTTGTGTGCTGTTCTTACAGTTGTATGCAAACTAATGACGTCAATCAATCAAAAGGGTCGTTAAAAAAGTAGCAAGGAGTTCTTGTGAGATGTGTTTTTTGGGGTCAAAATGAGCTTAAACCAGACCCGGCCAGCCATAGCTATCAAGAGCCGAAGTCTGTCGTGTTTTTAGGCAAACGCGAGCCGAACTCATGTTTGTGTGCATCGGTAAACATTGAATTGCAAGTAAAACGGCTGTAGTCTAGAGAGAGCTCTCTTGCTCTACAACACAAGCACACGTTTTTGTCCTCTCCCACCCGACACACAAGCGAAGGTTCGCTTCAAGCGAAAGTTTTGCGAATAAAATTATTCGTATTTTGTTTAGTTTTAGCGAAACTCTTTATGAGTTCCCTTTTATCTTGCTTCTCTCTGCAGCAGGTAGAAAATGACTGAAAATTACGACGCGTCGCCTTCGTTTGCTGGACTTTGACTTTACAATTTCAGTATGTATTTGAAGCCCTTTTACTTAGCCCGGCGTCATACTAATTTGGTTTAGCAAACTGCCGAGCGTCAATAAATTAATCGGTAAACAATAATTGTTTTATGTAGTTTAAAGGTTCATAATTGAATTGTTTTAAGTGTAATTGTATATTTGTAACTTGTTTTAGTGTTGAAATTATGCCAAACAAAAGAAAGCAACTACTTTTTATATGTAAAACAAAGCATTTTCATTAAGAAAATAAAATGCGTGCAAGCAGCTGCAATGGTAGACAAGGCGATGAATTTAAATAAATATTATTTAAAAAAAAAAAGTACAATTAAATCTAGATTTATTAGAAAATTAATTTTAGGAACGAGTGAAAATGAAACTTGTTAAACTTTCGCATCAACATTCGCGTACGAATGTTTGCCTGCCACAAACTGAACGACACAAGTATCATAAACGAATGTTTTTCATTCGCGTCGAGTTTCGCTCGCGAATTCGCTCGCGAACTTTTGGTCGGGTGGGCTCCATTTGGCCGGCAGTGGATTAAACATCGAACTAAAGTCAATCTTAGTCATTTTTAATGCAATCCTTTTTCGGTTTGAATGTAGTTGGAGTATCGAGCTCAATTAAATCTCTGGTATTCTTGCACCAAGCCGACTTCGAAGTCGCGATTAAATCAATATCGGACCTTCTTGATTGCATCCGACTGAATGTATAAGGGATCGCTAGGATATAAGGGATCAAGTCGAGCGCGAATAACAAGATAAAGTCAATCCCGTGTGAGCTAAAGTCGGGATCAAGACAAGAACTCCGGGATCCTTCAATCCTTCTCGTACTTGGTTTGAGAAAATCCGGGCTTAACCGACTTTTTACATCGTTTTGTATTGATTTTATCCCGGAGATGTCGGATTTTTTCTTCTGTGTATGAAAACCTTTAACAGATTCTCTCGTGCATCGCCTTCTCACTAGTTTTAGTCAATTTGAAAATATTTATAACCAGGCTCTTCAAAAAAAAAAACAAAAAACATCACCCACGACTTGGATTGCGAAGTTTCCATTTCAAAAAGCTAAAGCCAAAGGCTTTCATAAAATTTTATGGCCAGCAAATTGAATGCCGTTTTATGGTGGGACCCCATTGTTATATTTGTTGCTATTATTTTTTGCCTTGGTATCAGCAAACAGTAAATGTTAATTAACAACATTTATGGGCGGCGGCCTATTGACACTTTTGTCGTAAATATTTGCTTTTGCTTAAAGATTTTTCTGAAACTTTAAGAACAAAGAATCGCTAAATTATGTAATTTATATAAAATTAAGTGGAACTGCAATTCCCCCGGAATGACCCTTTTGATTAAAACCAAACAGAAAGTCAACATTAATTCGGCGACAGCGTCGATGTTTTCAATTTAAGCAAAATGATGGCGGAATTTCTGCAAGTGGGGAGCTTACGAGTGCAAACAAAAATCGCGCACATTTTTCATTACAAATTGAGTCATTAAGTTTATTTATACCCGCTGAAAGGCAACAGTAAGGCGCAGTTAAGCAACACTTCCGCGTTTCAGTCCGAGCTCCATTTCTGGGTCAAACTTGGAGGAGTCTGGTTAAGGGGTCACATGCACGCATAAGTATCAGTTTTTATGGCTTTTCATTATGGTTTCATATATGATTCGGGCAAAGAAAGCTGCACCCGCTGTTCGTTCTTTGCTGGCATATAAATTCTTTCTGAATTTGCGGTTTGTGGGTCGCATGAACTTTTCATTTCACTCCGCTGATTGGCGTGAAAAACAACTCAACTATCGCTGCATCTCTATGATTTAGTGTGCCGGGGCCACTTGACAATAATTTACGCAAATAGCATAATTCGCTTTATGGGCGCAACACGATGATGATGATAGTCATGCTCCTGCAATGACTATAACTATGTAGTTAAAGAGGAGTGCTAGTGCGCTCGACGCGCTTTCAACGCCAACGCTGAAGCTGAAACTGAAGCAGGGCCCCAGACCAAGATCAAGAGTCCCAACAACAACAACAACAACCACCACTACGTGGGGCAGACGACGCCTAATGAGGCTGTTGTCTGTGGGCCGTGTGCTCCATCTGTGAGTCACCGTGATTTTCACTTGCTGGGCCCTGGGCGTGTGCTTTGGTGGTTATTTGCGTGCAGCAAGAGCCACGCTCAAAGATTCCTTTTAATTGCCATCGCACAAATATACAATTTCACGCACATACCCAATCAGAAGATTGGCTCCATATAGCCTCATGCCATATCAAATGTCGAAATCTCGGTGAGCCGCCAACCACTTGGAATATCAACGGAGCTCAAGCCATAGAATTTATTGGCGCTAGACATGCAAATCCATGCGGCACGGGCCCGTGAACTCCAATCGAAATCGACTTGGCTCGTCCATTAGCCCGTGGCTGCTGCAACATTCTAACGAGTTTTGTAATCATTCAGGGAGCATAAATCATAATAGCTTTATTTATGCCGCGACAGTTGTTACAATTCTATCAGCAGACTGCGCCTTTGCCCAAAAAAACAACAACTGAAATGGGAATAGGAATAATAAACAAATAGAAGATGGAGACCATTGAGGCGTTCTCAATTCCCAGCCAGACCAAATGGTTTTTCTATCGCATGTTTATTGAAAATTGCTGCTTGTAATTTTTTTTTTTGGGGCCAACGAGTTCAGCAGCTGTCTTTCGCTTGGCATGCCTTCATCAAATATCAGAGAATTGTTTCTATTTAATAAACATATTATAAAACTAAAACTCTTCTTGCTCTTTCGTCCAAAGCCATTTCAAGCTGAGATTGTGAAACTCATTAAAGCTGCTCAAAGAGCACTCAAATTTCTAGTCAAGACGACAACAAAAATAGATTAACCATTCCAAATGAAAACCTAATTACCCCAAAATCTCATTAAAGAACTTCAGCATTTGTCGCTGTCAGCGTATGAAGAGGAAAGCGAAGTGCTCATATTTACCTTTGGCACCTCATTATGACGTCCCAAAAGCCACATGGCGTAACCGCAGACGCAGACCCAGACCCAGACCCCACCACGACAAGCCCTCGTCGCCACTCGCCCAATAATTTAGAGAACAATTACGTGCAAGCTCTTCAAACAGCTCTCGGTACGGCACTGTGGCATTCATTAGTAAACAAAATAGACTAAGTGCATTCACCTGCATCCCATATATCCATAGAGAGTCAACTGGGTCAACTGGCAGATTAGCGCTTCATCAGGGAACGGCGACTGATTGATTGCGGCCAATTGATGATCATATCATAAATTTACATGCGACTTTGATCAGCGCACAAAGCGCATTACAAAAAGTAAACAATTTCGTTTGCCAGTTAGTTGCATGGAAAATCGATTTCCCATCGGATTTTGGCTGTTGTTTATTTTATTGTAAACATCCGGATATGCCACAAAATGTTGCATATCGTTTGCCTGCCTCGTCATAGGGCGTTTTTTTCTCGTTTATTTATCAATGAAATTGCCGTCAGTTCGGACGTCTTCGTTCCCAAAAAGTCGATATCGTTGCATTTAATTCATTTTTTTAGTGCACTTAATTATTATGTGTGTGTGGCAGCAGCAAAATAATGTACACAGTTTATTGCAAAAGGTGTGGTCAACGTTTTTAAATATTATTGCAATGCGAAATATATATAATTTATTTATTTATATTGTTTTGTTTTTTCTTTTATTTTTTCAGGTAAATTATGCAAACTTTTTGAGCTGTTTTTCGCCTTTTTTTTGCCGAGCAGATCGCGTGCTTAGATACGTGTGTGAATGCCAGTCCGTCGTTGTGGGTATGTATACAAATGAGGAGTCCAGTTTTGAACGTGCCGAAATGTTAACATTTATGTGGATTCTTACGAGGGGAATATTACGCATACGCCTGCTTGGCATTTCTGCTCATGTTCTATAGTTCAAATGTCGCTATTTTGGAGTAATTTAAAATAGAATAACACTGTACAACACTATAAACTTGATAGAGTCGAGACCAAAAAACTCTAAGAGGGTATGATGGTAGCGTTAAATCCAAGACCGATCCGAAACTGAATCCCTTATAACCTGTTCGGTTCGGGTTTTTCGGGTCCAACGAACCGAACCTCTAATATTTTTTACTCCAAATTACCAAATTTTCGAAAAATTAGTTTCGGTTCACAAAATAAATAATAGATATTTCTCCAGGGAAATATAGAAATTCCTTGTTATCTGACTGCTATCATTCAAGCAGTTCTCTAATCCTACGACATTCCCTGGAGAAATCTATAATTACCATAGCTCGTAAATAACTCTCAACCCTTTTTTCATTTCGCTCTGCTGACGTCACTGACCGACCGGTGGGCTTCCCGCAACCGAATGTGTTCTGTTATCGCGCTCACTGTTAAGTGGTTGTGGTTGAACACACAGCACTGATCGGTCTGATAGCAACCGAATAACAGGCCCAACTCAGTCAATTGGTCTTAAATTGCGTGCTTCTCGAAGACTAAACTCTCAAAATGTTATTTGAAAAGGTTGCAGACTCAAGAGTTTCGCCAGAGTTTAACATGAGCAGAGAGAGAGAGAGTCTATGCGAGAGGGAACGAGAGTACGTTGCATACATTCATATCGTCCTCACCCCCGCCTACGCATTCATATTAGCCGAGCCTAACACACCGATGCATACATACGACGAAGACCTTTTGAATTCGGGAATTGGGCCAAACGGTCCCAAAAAGACCTAAGAGGAAAAAAATAAAAAAAAATGTGTTTCTCTTCTCTCGCAACCAAATAGAAGCAGAGAGCGTAGTTAAAGGGTAGTTCGGTACCTCTTTTCAATGTGTTCGCACAAAAGCTGTCGTTTTCTGACAAAGGCAAACGGGGATCGATTTTTGCGACCTCTGATAATTACAGTTTGTCACACTTTGTAAGAAACTCCGTACTCACACTATATGAAATCTATTGCATATAAAAAAAGTAAAGAAACCAGTGCTAGACTGTGTGACGCGATGGACCTCATTCTGTAAAATGTGCGAACGTTTACTAACCTTAAAGATTTTTGCATTCAGAGTTCATTAAAAGAGCTCCACCTAAAAGAAGTTTAAGTCTGTAAATGTTGTTATTGATTCCTTCTAAAATTGTCCAAGAGAACATACATCAGCAAAGGTTTCAAAATTTTGGAAAGGTCAAAAAAACGAGAACTTAGAAAATATTGCCCTAACTATACTTGCTGCTCCAGCAACTCAGGTATCAGTTGAACGAGCTTGTACAATACTTAAGTTTTGTCTTATCGTCGAGGACTGAAATCAAGTCCCCGAAGGAGCATAGTTTTTCTTCTTGTTTCATGTTTTTATACCCTTGCAAAGGGTATTATAAATTTGCCAAGAAGTTTGCAACGCATAGAAATATTCATTTCCGACCCCATAAACTATATATATTCCTGATCAGGGCGACGAGCTGAGTCGATTGAGCTTTGTCCGTCCGTCTGTCCGTCCGTCCGTCTGTTTCACCGCAAACTAGTCTCTCAGTTTTAAAGCAATCGAGCTGAAATTTTGAACACAGTCTTCTTTTTACTGCACGCTGCTAATATATCGGAACCGACCGGATCGGATGACTATATCTTATAGCTGCCATAGGACCGATCGGTCGATAATTGAGTCTTAGTGAGAAAAGCTTTTTTCTTTTCAATTTTATCGTTCTTAAACGTTTGTTAATTTGATTTGTTTTCAAAAAGATTCTCGAAATTTGGTCGAAATCAGACGTTTATCTGTCGGAAAATGGGTTTTAGTTAGAAAAATTGTTGATTTTTATGTAAGCGTTCTTAAACTGTGACATTTGCAATTGCAAGGGTATAAAAACTTCGGCACAGACGAAGTTAGCTTGGCCTTCTCGTTTTATGTTTTATTCAGCAATACCTCGCTTCTAAATCATACTTAAGAATTTGAGTGGTGTATTTGGCGCTTAAGTACTCACTTTTGCCACTCAATAAGCTGCAAGGGCAGTGGTCGAGTGGACAAGACATTCGCTTAGCAAACGTCGTGGCTTGGGATCAAGTCCCCCGCAGCTTGTAGAAAAACTTTCTTAAAACTAGGGTTTATTTTCTTAATGTTAGTGCAAAATACCATAATTCTTTAACAAATATTTTCGAAAGTCAAAGTCGATATTACCTTTAAAATATCCCTAAAATTACCCTAAAATTTAGAAAAAAAAAATATTTTTCTACAATTTTGAAAGTTTTTTTTCTAAAAAATGAATTTTGAAGACAACTTTTCTAAAATTCAGAAAAAATTTCTTTCAAACAGCCAAAACAAACCAAACAAGCAAACAAGCCAAAAACAAACAGATTTAACTAGCAACAAATTGGAAAAACATCTCAAAATCCATAGCAAAACCCATGAACAGAAAATCTCAGGCTGAAATTTGTTTAAGTTTAATTCTCAAGTCTTTATTCGGCCGTTTAAATAGAGAGTTTGACTGGGGCTTGAAGTGTGAAATGCAACAACGTTTGCTGATGAGTAAATTGTGGCTTATTCCGAAACAGCCTGTCCGGACTAGCCAATTGCTATTCCAAAATGTGGTGAGTTATCTCTGTTTAAAATGGTATTGATTTGTATTAAATTATAATAAATCCTGACCTTTGAGCCAGCACAAACAAAAGCTTTGACTAAATCAAAAACAGATCGCAAAAATCCATTATTAATAAAGAAATGTTTTCCAAGTTTTCGGGCGATTTCGATTTAGGGCTTATTCTTCCAAAATATAGAAAAATAATTTTCTGAGTGTAGGGCATTCCAAAGTAAACAGTACTTTTAAGAATTAGAAACACAGAATTGGTATTTTAAGAAAAAAAGTTAAATTTAATTGGAATAATAACCTTAGCATCGTAATACAAAGTTTTTCGCGATCAGCAAGCACTTTGAAAGAGTAGTTAAGGCCGTGAGCTGACATGGACTTCAGAAGCCTTTTGATTGGCTTCGAAAAAGAAATATTGTTCTACACCTAAAGGGTTTAAATATGAACATGCAGTTCAGATCATGTCGGGGTCACCACTTTAGCTACGAGGGTTTAATGTGTAACTAACTTTATTGAATATCACTTAAGCTAACAATTATCGTCAAGTCGAACAGAGCGTGCCGCGCGTGGCCGAAGCCAAGCCAGAAACTGAGCGCCAGGGATGGCGCGTGTTCTCGTTCTAAGATCGCGTCAGGGATGGTGCTCGACAAATTGTGTGACCAGAGAAGGCCAGGGCTGCCACAGAACTTTTTCGAAGAGCTTCCCCGCAAACTTGTTTCCTTGGACAATTCACGTAAAGTCTTCTTTACATTAAATCCCAAAATTCTTAATGTGCTGTGCAATGTGATGTGTTTAGTGTATGAATGAAGTTGTTTGGACACTTGCATTACAGAAAGTCGAGTAGCTTCCTTCACACCAGCTTGGATACGTGAGTGCTCGAGGCAGTTGTCGATCATGCCTTTGACATAGAGGTGTATGAGATTTTGGGCCCTAGGAGGCATTTTGGTACATATTTCCAGGCTCCACACACCCTTGAATCTTCTTCCTATAGCCATATAGCCACGCTTTGCAGTTCCCAACCACAATTCGGTTACATATCAATACCGACATGAGCATAATAAATACCTTCAGGTTCCGACAGTGGGTAACAATTTAAAATTCATTTGGTGTCGCAAGTCCTTGACACCTTTTCTGCATTATTTTAATTACCATTGGCAACGTTTGCGGGCGATAACGAAATACCAACCGTTCCAGTCGTGCCGGCAATTTGTCATCCTGCCAGTGGCCGAAAAAGACCAAGTTGGTACCCATGTTTACATTAGCCCAAATCAACGAAGCTTTGTTTTCTTTATTTTTCTCTCTCCATTTCTTAATATTTATGCTAGTTTGTGCATGCGCGCGCATGCTTAATTACGAATTCACTAAAACTGTCACAATCACTGAGCGCTGAGCATTTGTCAATTTGACAGCCGGGCTTGCTGCTTGCTCGGCTGCTCAGAGATTGCGTACTTTTGCGCTTAATCTTGACACTGGCAGAGAGGAGGAGGAGGAGGAGGAGGCACTCGCAACTTGGAGAAGCATTTGACGCTGACGCTGACGCGCACGCGCAGCGTCGCTTGAGTAATGCCCGCTTAGCACGCACCTCGCCAGAGCCAAAGCCAAAGCCTGTGCTCCGAGAGCCGTACACACCCTAAGAAGTGCTCATATTTCATGTGTCAATAAACTGAGTGAGACACGCGCACTTGGGCTAGCCAAGCCTAGCTCCATATTTATTTGTGCGCTCTGGGCCAAACTGTAATGATATTTTCATTAACTTGGCCTTTGCCGAAAGGCCCCGACCACGCATGGCTAAACAATTGAGTTGGAATTGAAATTGAAGCACTCTTCCGGCCGGTAATCGCTGGCCATTGAGTGGCTATCGAATGGCGTGAAAAAAGCCGCCAATTAAAGCGCAAGTATTTGCACAAGACGTCCTTGTCCTTGTCCCTGTCCCTGTCCCTGAATGATTGACTAATTGGTTGATATGAAGATTTGTGTCGGGGCTTATGAATTTCAATAAAAAAAAGCCTTCTCTTAGACTCGGCCCGTCTGTCTGTCTGTCAGTCAGTCTCCGTCGGGTAGAAATGCCGCCCCAAACGCATGTTAATGTTACCATTGGCCCATTGGCTAACGCTTGACGCTGACGCCAGCTCATGACGCTGTCATTTAAGCCATTCGCCCTGTCAGCTGGCTAACCATATTTGCACGAATGCGAAAAGGATTTTGTCCGTGGCCAAAGGCGCTTTGATTAATTGCCGACTGAGACGGAGCCTTTCTGGCCACGGCGTTGGCGTGAATCACTTGAGCCAAGAGGTCAGGCCACAAGGTTGAAGAAATGCAAACTGCACAATTAATTGCCAACTTTGGTGTCTGGGAAATGCGGAAATTAATTGGACGACTACCAAAAAGAGGCGACAGACAGCCAAGTTGTTTGTGGCGCAACAAATTGGCAACAAATTCGACTGGAGAATCGCCAATAATAAATGGCCAAATGGCAGGCCGCAAAAGCGTTTGGCTTCTGCGCATTTTTGCGTGAGAAAGAGAAAGAGTGTCGGAGACTCAGAGACGGGGGTCAAAAGGTTAATGGGCAACATTAATAGACAGCATACGAGGCGATTCGGGGCTGACCGGTTGATGCCGCCGGCATCACGCTAATGTCGCCTTGATTGCATGGCCCCAGGGCCTCAAAAACTTTCCTCCAAATGCGTAAATAAAAAGCGAAACTTTTCACCATAATGCACTCATAAAGCGGTGGGGTGAGGAGCGATAAGGAGGGAGGGAGGGGGGGGACTCGTAGACAATTGCTGCAATTTGTATGCGCTTTGTTGTCCGCTCATGCATATGATTTGACTTATTGATTGCTTGATTGATCGATGGCCCCGCTAAACTGACAGACTGGCTGACATTAAGCGGCAGCGGCCGAAGTAGTTGAAGCTGCTTGATCGCCTCAATTAGCCGGGGTTCATAGAACTCTGCTACCGTTACATATGCTAATTGTAGATATGCCAAATCGGGCGTCTAGACTTCATAAATAAACCCCATCGAATCAGCCACATTACGTATACGTGCCACGCATGCTCATTGGAATACGTACCTATATATATGTATATATATATGTGTCCAACTTAATGCATTGACAAATATTTACGATGTCAAATGCATTGAAATGCAATGTATCTCAACTGTCGATGCCATAAATCATGGCTTAAGCAGGCGAGAAGTATTTGCAGTTTTGTTTTCGCATTTTTATTGTGCATAAAAATAGCCAGCTCTGCCTACCTACTTAGCTTTTAATTTATGCGTAAGCCTGAATTTAGTAGTTTTTCAATATTAATTTCGAACAACAACACATGTGCATGCCCATAAATCACCAGGCGAAAGACCAATTTCATACACATAAATGAGCATATACATATATTTATATCGCTCTCGGTCTTATTACTTATTTGGGGGGCAGGAAGCAACGGGGAAGCTGGCAAAAGTTGCAGCGTTTTTTAATTTATGTTTTCTTGGGTGTTTTTTATGATCTGTTTTTATTTATACACTTTTTTTAAGCTACCAAGTAGAAGGGGTGTATTAGCTACATGTCGGTTTGTGTGACAGGTACACCATTAGCAGACATGGATTGGGGTGGCTTATTTATTTTTTTTTTTATTTATTTATTTAGAGTCGACAAACAAATGCTGTCCACGAAAGTATAAATACGTTACAAAAAAATTTTATGAGCTAAGGAAGCCTATCAAAGAAAATCTAATAAAATTACAAAATAAACTAATAACGACTCCGACACGGTGGGGGTATTTTATTTGCCCGTCCGGCCAGCTATGCCCCTATTCACAGCCGATTGTAGTCAGAGACGTTATTAGAGCTAACAAAAACTTTAATAATATAGAGATCGAGAAAAGGGAGAGAGAGAAAAAACCAAAACCTATAGTTATGTAGGAGCAAAGGAAAAAATAAGATAATATAATAAATTAAACTAAAACAGAGATAGAGAGAGAGAGAGAAAACTATCTAAAAGAAAACTTTAAAAATAAAAAATGTATACGTAAAACTTAAAACTAAATAACCGGAAAATCTCTGACCCGGTGGGGGAGGATTTTTTAGCCAGTCCGGCAAGCTATGCCCCTACTCACAGCTGGGAGTGGTCAGAGATTCCCCGGAGATAATTATAGAGAGACGTTTTTAGAGAGAAGAGAGAGAGCTCTGTTGAGAGCAGGTGATTGAGATCATTGTAATTCTTACATAAAACCCGAAATCGATTATGCTGGGCATAATCAGTTGTGCATCTAGACAAGATAAAAGGAAAATAGTTTCTAGTTGGCCTAGAAGGAACGGAAAAGTTAAGGCGACCTAAAAGATCAGAAGAGTCTACATCACCGATAATTAGCTTATGAAGAAAAGAAACACCTAAGACTGTTCTACGGTTAGCTAACGAAGGAAGGTCAATAAGCAAAAGTCTGCTGGAGTACGTTGGTAAACGAAGGTTAGGGTCCCAATTTGACCCTACCTTCGTTAGCTAACGCATAGAACTAGCTCTTAGCGTGTTTCTTTTCTTCATAAGCTAATTATCGGTGATGTAGACTCTTCTGATCTTTTAGGTCGCCTTAACTTTTCCGTTCCTTCTAGGCCAACTAGAAACTATTTTCCTTTTATCTTGTCTAGATGCACAACTGATTATGCCCAGCATAATCGATTTCGGGTTTTATGTAAGAATTACAATGATCTCAATCACCTGCTCTCAACAGAGCTCTCTCTCTTCTCTCTAAAAACGTCTCTCTATAATTATCTCCGGGGAAATCTCTGACCACTCCCAGCTGTGAGTAGGGGCATAGCTTGCCGGACTGGCTAAAAAATCCTCCCCCACCGGGTCAGAGATTTTCCGGTTATTTAGTTTTAAGTTTTACGTATACATTTTTTATTTTTAAAGTTTTCTTTTAGATAGTTTTCTCTCTTTCTCTCTATCTCTGTTTTAGTTTAATTTATTATATTATCTTATTTTTTCCTTTGCTCCTACATAACTATAGGTTTTGGTTTTTTCTCTCTCTCCCTTTTCTCGATCTCTATATTATTAAAGTTTTTGTTAGCTCTAATAACGTCTCTGACTACAATCGGCTGTGAATAGGGGCATAGCTGGCCGGACGGGCAAATAAAATACCCCACCGTGTCGGAGTCGTTATTAGTTTATTTTGTAATTTTATTAGATTTTCTTTGATAGGCTTCCTTAGCTCATAAAATTTTTTTGTAACGTATTTATACTTTCGTTTTTTTTTTTTTTTTTTTTTTTTTTTTTTTTTTTTTTTTTTTTTTTTTTTTTTTTTTTTTTTTTTTTTTTTTTTTTTTTTTTTTTTTTTTTTTTTTTTTGTACCCCATATATCATGGAATATGAGAGAGGAGAAGGAAGCCATGAAGGCCTCGTCATAGCTCTCGAGCCGTAAAGTGGCATACAAAAACCCGAGCGAGATTCTGTACCGCTTACTCAAGTGCAATGTGCTTACAAGAAACTTACTAAAAAAGGGTCTTTCAGAAGGAAGAAATGCCGAAATGTTCTAGCTTTTATTAAATGAAAATAGAGGTGTGAGTGCCGTTAACACTCACGTGGCTATGTGAAACGTGATGCCAAATTTAAGGGATTAATATCAAAATCACAAGCTCTCTTAATGGTATGTAACTCAGCAAAGGGAATCTTAAAAAAAAAAAAGAAAACTTACAGGGAGTAGAAATACCAACAACAAGATCACTTGCTGCTGTGTTTTATCTTATTTTTTGTTAGTCTTGTTAATTATGCTGCTCCATAGATAAATAAAAACAACAGTCGCAAAGAAATAACAGGCACTCTAACTGTTCAGTCACTGTTTAGTCTCTGTTGAGTCTCTGTTTAGTCACGGTCAAGTCACTGTTTAGTCTCTGTTGAGTCTCTGTTTAGTCACGGTCAAGTCACTGTTTAGTCACTGCCAAGTCACTGTTTAGTTACTGTTTAGTCACCGTTAAGTCACTGTTTAGTCACTGTTTAGTCACTGTTAAGTCACTGTTTAGTCACTGTTTAGTCACTGTTTAGTCTACTGTTAAGTCACTGTTTAGTCAATGTTTAGTCACTGTTAACCCACTATTATACCAATGTTACCAATGTTAAACCAACCCCCCCTCTTCCATGACGTCAGCGTCACGTGACGCTTAAATGAAATTTTATTCCTATTAAAATCTTTCGTACCGAATTTAAAGATATTTCACATCAAAAACTTTTCGAAAAATCACATTTAGATGAATGCTAAAAAGTGCGTATTTGGGGGATGTTTTTTTTTTAAAACCAGCTTAATAAGCGGCAAGCGATAAAAAACGATCATAACTGATTATAATCTGATATGAAAGGAAGGCGCTATGTGCCATGTGCTTATCTCTTGCAAAGCTGATATGAATTCTCCATCAAGATTTTGTTATTTGACCCTGCTAGACTTTTTCGTGTGGGGTTGTCTAAAATTCCATATACTGCTCACACCCTTAATGCTTTAAAGTCAATTTTGATATACTAGCTGAACCGGAACCCGTTCCAAACCTAAATGTTCGGTTTCGTTCAACAAAAATGATATTCATTCAAATATCTGACCTACTGCTTACCGACTTTTGCTGTTGACAGAGTCTCAAAATCAGTATTTAATTTTAGAAAGACGTTCAGACTATCGTTTTCAAATGTCACCCATAAAGGCCTCTGTAGATCTTCGATTCCAAAGTTTATTTAATGATTCACAAAAGTTATTTGGGGACAATTTTAGTCACAATTTTTTGTCGATGAAAAAGTCTTTGGTTTAACCAAAGCCCCAAGAACACAAAGATTCATAGCGGCCATGCAAGTGAATGTCAGGAAAGATTTTTATTGTGGATTTTCCATGTGGATTTTCGATTTTACATTAGTATGCTGTACGTGTGCATTTTTGTTCGGCCAACTTCGTATCTCTTTAGTTCTGCTTTCCACTATTTTGATGTACTGCATTACGCATCTTTGTGAGTTCTAGAGTCTTTTGGTTCAGCCGAGTCATGAGTTATTGAAAAGCCTGGGCTGCACCAAAACCTTAGCCCAAAAACCTCGAATCTAATATTTCCGAACCTTAACCATTGGTAATTTTTGGCAAACCAGATTTTAATAGGAACTCTTTTTAAGTTGCGTAAAGCGTGGACCAAACCAAGGCTTGAACCAAAACTTTCGCCCAAAAAACCTAGACCATAAAATTTTCAATCAATAACCATTGAAACTTTAATTCGAACGCAAAAAGAAGCCCTCAAATATTAACAAAAAAGCCCTTAATAAAGCTAGTCGGTTTTCAATATTTTCTAAAAAGAAACTCCTTTCTATTAGAACCTCTTCTGTTTCATCAAAGAAGGTTAAATTTACTAAATAGTTAGAGATATTTGATTTGTTATTACACCATGATACAAAAAATAGAAGGAAGTGCAAAGCGTCGCTTGTCATAAGACTCACAATTTTTTAGTTCTTGATATTTATTAAAACGTGTGTTGCGCCAAAATGAAAATGAATTGAAATTAAAGCAACAATTCAATTAAATTAAATGAAAACTAACAAAATTTTATTTCCCAATCTAAGGCTTATTTCTCAAATAACTTCACAGACTCACAAAGCTAAGCGCATGCGAAATGGACCAAATGTTTGCACTACCTTGTATTCATTGTATCATGCTATTACACTAAGTCAGAGAGACTCTTCTAGAGATATAAGACAAGCATAAAGGCAGCTTTGGGGCTTATTGCAACGTGTTTAGATATTAGGGAAAAGACTAATTCGCTAGTTATAGCAGCTTTTATTTTAAAGAAACATTTTATGCAAAATTCTAATCTAAATACATATTAAAAATACCAGCTATGGTTACCAACCAACTGTCGAAGGGCCTGGACTTATATTAAGTTTGTGCAAAAGTATGTAACA
The DNA here is from genome assembly GCA_037044535.1 of Lordiphosa magnipectinata. Lineage (NCBI taxonomy): Eukaryota > Metazoa > Arthropoda > Insecta > Diptera > Drosophilidae > Lordiphosa > Lordiphosa magnipectinata. The sequence goes on from JBAMBO010004059.1 coordinate 131,680, forward strand.
GGGAGAAGAAAGCATTTCCGACCCTATAAAGTATATATATTCCGATCAGCATAAACAGTCTAGTCGTTATAGCCATGACCATCTGTCCGTATGTCTGTCTGTCCGTCTGTATGAACGCACAAATCTCAGAGATAATAAGAGATAGAGGTTTGACATGTATGGGACATTTATTTCAGGTCAAGTTTATTTTCAATTTATGCCACGCCCCCTCCCGCCTCCGCAATTTGGAAAAAACGTCATATCTCATACAGTTTTGATGATAAATGGTTCGTACCTTCTAGAGATATCTAGTAATCAAAATTTATCGATTTGCTAAAGAAATGATAAAGATCGGATGAAAGATACTTAAGTTATGAGCAATAAAACGGCCAGTTAACACCCCCCACCCATAACCACAACATTCCGTTCAAGAAAGGCAATCTTAGTGAGAGAGAGAGAGAGAGAGAGAGAGCGTTGTGCGCTGTCTAAGATTGCCTCTTGACTCGTGAGCAAACTAGAGGGTAAGGGTACATAGTATGTTAAAGTCGGGCTTGACCGACTTTCTTTCTTGTTTTATACAAATTCCTATAAATTTCTATAATTTCTATAAACTTATAAATTCCTATAAGTGGAATAAGTGGAGCTCTGACTTAGATCGCAGATAGAATGAAGTTCTTAATATGAGTCAAATGACACCCCAAATTCCTCTTATTCTAAAGATATGGCTATTTTTTTGTAAAAATATTGATAAAATTAATTTTTTTTAGATTTTTTCAACATTCAAAGAAATATTGATATATGTTTTAAATATCCGACAACTCTAGTCTGGACCAGTTTTACTTAAATAGGGGGTACTCAGAGGTTAAAGGCGGTTAAACAGCAGGTTCGATCTTCATTAAAAACGCAGTCTTTAAACCCTTTCAAAAGCGGTTTAAGAGCCCAGCAAACAATATGTGCGTTTTCTGACACTTTTCTGCCACTTTTTTATGAGCATTCACCGTCATAATGTGCACAAAAAAGAGTCCGGAATGAGCGTTTTTTTCTATGAAACCGGTCGCACTTAATGTGGAAGATTTCTGAGTCCAATCTGACTCTTTTCTGACACAGATATAAGTGTTTTTACCCTCCCAATGAAGCATAGAAAAACCTCATTAAATACACATACAAGTTACTATTCTGGGCACTTGAAGGGCTACTGAAAGGCTCTTTCCAGAGGCATATTGGAGTGCAGATCCGAAAATGCTCAGACATAAGTGCTTCTTATGAGCCCGTGCTTAGATAGCACTGAATATGCTCCGAAAACCCTCATATTTATGTGTTTACTCCAAAAACGCTCTTAAGCTCGGCTCTTTTCAGACACATAATTTGGAGCGCTCCGAACTTGGTTTGCTGGGAGTGGTTTAACAGTAGTTTTCTCGGAAATTATAGGTGGGAAACAGGAGATGAAACCCTTAAGATTCCCATATGGGAACTTAAAATATTTTACTTCAAATTGCCCCAAAAATGTTTAAAAATGTATTGAGCTAAGAACATTAGCCAAGCTGTCGCTTGCCGCAAGAGTGTTTCCCATTCGAATGAACCCCTCAACTTAATCATTCTCTCACCTGATTAAAATCAGCTTGAGGTTTCATTCCAAAAAAAAAAAACCATAAAACGACGCATCCCACAGCTTCGGGGCATAAACGTGTTGATAAATCGTTGGTAGCATTGCTCTTGGCAGTTTTTCTTGTAAAGTCCCCAACTTTAAACAGCGTCTGATTAGTGTAATGTGATCCCCGATGGCGACAAATAGGGCGACACAAAAGCCATTCAACGGTACAAAATTGAACCACGGGGCTTAAGGCTTTTGCTGCCGCCTGCCATCAACAGCTCAGCACTGGATCCCAGCCAAAGCCTCTTAGAGGCGCAAACAAGCGCTAAAAGCCTTGGCGGAAATTTATTAAATAAAATAGAAAATAATAAATACACAAAGTGCAAGCGCAGCTGTGCCAAGCTGCCAAAACAGCCGCCAGCTAGTGGCAAAGATCGCCAGATGGACGCGACCCGGCTGAGGCTCCCAGGCGGCACACATGGCAGGCTCCGCTTGCGTGGGCGTGTGTAATTTGACATCTTCATGAAATAATTATAATTATTTATTGTTAATTTATTTTCGCTGTGGCCGGACAATAGATAAAGTGAAAGATAAGCCGAGTGAGTATTAGACAATTGAAATTAATTTGTCAAACGCTTGACAAGGGGCGTGGCCGAAGCACAAAGGCAACAAGCGGTGAGTGTGAGTCGTTGGTGAATGGAATTTCGTGCGCATGCACACTTTCACGGAAAAGCTCACCAAAGGTTACTTAGTCGGGCTTTGAACCTCTTTAGGCAATGATGCCAGGCGGGCAGCCAGCTTCTGCAGTGCCAAAAGGAATTAATCAACAAGTGGCCGGTTGGCCGACCACCTCCAGTGGGCGGTGGTGCGACTACCTGCTGTCCAGTGCCCTGCGGCCGCTGGCATTTCGCTGTGGCGAATGCAATTAAATGCAGGCAGCTCCAGCGCTGCAGTTAATCATGGTTCGACATGTGGTCGGCCGCGCGGCTGCACTTTTGGCGGTCACTTCTAAGCCGCTCGGGAAAGTGTTGCGCAAAAAAGCGGTGGGCAATTAAAACATGTTGCCGGTTGCAGCCAAGCCACCATGACACACAGATGGCGCTGCCGCCGCAAAGTCCGCAACGAATTGGCTTTCAGCAAAGCTGACGCAGCCACTGCGCCGGCGCAGGAATGAGGAAGTGTTGGTGAAAAGCTGAAACGCGTTGAGAAATATGTTTAATTGATTTTTGCCCCTGCACCACCCCCCCACCCGGCTTTTGTGTATGTTTAATTAATTAATGTTTTGTTTTTTTTTGTTTGACAGAATCACACTCCATGGATATACGACAATGTCCAATGCTCGCGAGCTGGCATTGATCGAGAAATGGGCTGACATCGCCAAGCCGCCAACGCCGACGCGGCCAACGCTATCGCCAACATCGCCGCGGACCATTGTCAAGTTTTGCTGTTGCCCGCAGCGCAGGCGCTACAATCTGAAGCCGCCCAAGAGCAAGTCGTCGGTGAATACGCTGCATGCCAGAAACATATTCGCTGATAACGCCGATTTTACATATATTGATGATGTGCCACGAGCCGCCAAGCGACGCCAAGATTGCCAGAGCGATTTCGACTGCGACTACGCTGATGCTGATGATAATGACGATGATGATGATGCCAATGATATCGTCGATGGGATCTCTGGCCGTAGAAACGACGGAAATGTGGCGCTGATATTAATGAATCAACGAAATGTGCCCGAACAATGGCGGCAGGACAACAAAGGCAGCGAACTAGCAGCAGCAGCAGCAACAGCAACAAGCAAAACTTGCGCTGTCACAAACAGCCCGCAGAGTGGCAATGAGCAACAGCAGCAACAACAGCAACAACCGACCCAAAGACTTAGCAATAGCTTGCAACAGCAACAACAACAACAACAACTGCAACAGCAACAACATAGCAATAAGGAAAATACACTAAGCTACGACAACAACAACAAGCCGCGCTGTAATTATTGTAAATTACCCGACACCGCCGAGCCCCAAACGAACAGCAACAGCAACTGCAACAACAACAACCACTTGGAAATTGATTCACCGAAGTCGTCGCAGAATAAAATGACAATTACGACAGCAACAGCAACGAATGTGGCGGCCACAGCCGCATCCAACGAGTGTGGGTTGACGGCACCAGCAACAGAAGAGTTTGAGTTTGTGGGTGCTGCCACAGAAGTAACTGCGACAGCAACAGCAACACCACCACCACCTAAGCCCCGCATTGCGGCTCGTCCCACCACGCCCAGCCGCCTTAAGACTGTGATCAAAACGACAATGGTGAAGCGTAGTCCTAGCCATGACTCAACGCAGCAGGCAACGCCAGCAACGCCAGCAACACATGTGTTGCAGGCGAACAGCTGCCACGGCAGCAACGACGAGCCCAGACGTTCGGTTAGGGAGCGCATCGCCGCCTTTGCGGCAGGAAATGGTAAGTTTTGTTGAGCTCTCGCTTAATCAGCTTTGGCAACTAAGTCGCATTGTCGCCCTCGCCCTACCCCAAAACGGAAAAGTTGCTCCGGGTTGCATTGTGGGAAAAATAATAACCCACGGTCATTAGGCTAGTTAAACGAGGCAGTTATTGTTATTAATTGATGGGATGGGATGGGATGAGATGGGATTTCATGTCTATGCCATTTCCTCCCATTGAGCACAAAGAACACAAAAAATTCCAGATAATCGTAATGAAATAACTGAGATGGAATTTGGTATGTGAATCATTGGCAAAATGCTAGCAATAAAGCCATTTCTCAACCCTCTTACTTGTAATGAGAAAAAGCTTAAAAAAATTACGTCCAGCTGCAAAGGGCGTATAATTTTCATAAACATTTTCTTCCCTCCCCCTAAACGACTGCAATTTGTAATAAATTATGCATGACAACGAGCCTGGGATTTCCGTTAACATGACACACCTTTAGCACACACACACACACTCTGACACTCACACAAAGCCACTCGAATCTATTACAAATCAATTAAATGCCGCAATGTTTAATAAAAAGCCACTTAAGGCGGCATAAATACTTCTCCAGAAAAATGTTTAATAATAGAAAAAAATTTATTATTAATATGTCTGCATTGGTCGGGCAATTGGAAAAGTTGTCGTAAAAGTGCCGCCAAGTGAACCGAGTTGCATACAAAAATCATTGCCTGGGTGCAGCCTGTGGCTTTGTCACCAACTGTAAAGTGCACTTCGTTTGATCGGTGCCATGCCCCACCCAAAACCACCACCACCACCCGCAGTCAGTTTTGCACAAACAGGAAACACGCACGCACACAGAGCCCCATCGACGTCACGAGTGCGTATTATATCATTTTGATAGGCAAATGAGGCTTGAAAGCTGCCCCAACCCAGCCAAGCCAACTCAAGCCCTGACATGAGGCTGGCTTAGGGCGCCGATCTGTGTTGATCAGCATGACGAAGATGTTGTCCTGAGCCGACAGCTCCAGAGCATGAGCGGCTTTCATTTGGGGCTTGCTCATCGGTAATCGTCATCGTGATGGGCGTGTGTGGTGTCCGGCGTGTCTGTTGTTCGCCTTAACAGCCTGCAATTGCATTTGCCGGCCTGACAGCTACTGCGATGCCCACTTTGCCTTATTTACCCATGTATGTATTACGCTCTTTGTGGGTTTTTCTGTTGTTCTTACTTTGGCAATTTCGCCTTGTGCTGATGTTGATTTAACAAACAACCAGAGCCGGAAAACAGTTGTCCAGCAGGGGCCCAGTGGTGCTTCAAAATGTATTGTGGTAGGTCCCACTTATCGTGAGGAACTAATTCAAACTACTTCTGCAATGGCACTCGCCAGAAGTAAAAAACTTTTCCATTGGACACATTCATCATTCATTTCGATTCAAAAATGTATACTTTGTCACTGTTAAAGATAGCATTGGATTCGAGAAAAAGTAGTTAATTAAACTTGATCACATACATATGCACAGTCGCAGAATCAATAAACGCTGCTTTAAACTTGGCTTAGAACAAACCGTCTGTTGAAGTGTATCGATTAAAGTAATTAAGATCAACTTAATTTGTAGCTTGAAGTGAGGCTGATTAAATAAAAGTTCCCATTTATAATTTATCATCATGAAACATGTTTTTCTGCTGAACGCTTCTATTACTACTCAGACTTTGAACTGTGTAGAGTGTGAACACTTAACAGCTTTAGAGGCAGAGACATTGTTGCAACAAAAGCTATACACTAGAAATTGGTAAGGTACTAGCTATTCTTAACTAGATAAGGTACAAATGTCAAAATGTCAAAACATATATCTAGCAGGGCAGCAAACCTTTTTAAAATCGAGATGGGTTCACTTCGAGGTTCGAACAATTGAAACTTTTTGGGTTCGGGTTCACGGAGCGGGTTCCGAAGGTCGGTGAACCTATAGGGAATAATTTTGTTTTCCACAAACTAAAAAAAAAATGTAAATTGGAGAGACCTCAAACATTATATTCAAAAATATTTAGAAGTTCAGATTCTTGATATTTTCAATAATTATATTAATTTGAGCTTGGTCGACCCCTGCGCTAAAACAAAACACAAAAAATTGAAGGAAAGCTAACTTCGGCTCGACCGAAGTTTATATACCCTTCAGCTTGATGGCGGCATTACTTTGAGCATTTGCTTGCCAGTTTGGTATATGGCAGCTTTACGATATATACATCCGATTTTGACCAAATTCCTCAAAATTGTGTAGAAACCGATAATATTCACAACTGGAAGGTATAAAGACGCTCCCATGGAAAACAAAAAAGATTTTCTCACTAGAACTTCTTTTTCGACCGATAGTTCCTATGGCAGCTATATGCTGTAGTCATCCGATTTGGATCGAGCTTGGCACAATTGTGTGGTAGCTTATAATATTGATCAGTAACAAGTTTGGGAGCGATAGCATTGAAAACAAAAAAGTTTTTCCTACTAAGACTTTTTTCAGACTTATCTTTTGTATGGCAGCTATACTATATAGTTGGCCGATTTTCATAAAACTTGGTGGAATTATGTGAAAGCATAGAAAACTTCGAAATATGAGGTTCTGGCACGTTTGCGTTGAAGACAAAAAAGTTTTTCTAACTAAAACTACATTTTCGACCGATAGTTCCTATGGCAGCTATGTATATGATATTGTCATCCGATCCGGCCGATTCCGACAAATGTGCAGCGTTTATGTACCAAGACGGGGGAGATAGCATAGAAACAGACGGACGGACAGACGGACATGGCTATGTCAACTCAGCTTGTCATGTTGATCAAGAATATATATACCTTGTGTGGTCGGAGATGCTTCCTTCTATGAGTTACAAACAACTGAACAATTTTAATATACCCTCTACAAAGGTATAAAAAATTAATGGCAAATTCTTTGAATTTCCCCGCCTAATTGACAAGGCATATTGGTTTTGTTTTAAGTTACGACAAAATACAAAATTGGAAGGTCATTTCTTATTATTTTTTTCGCATTTCTTATTTTTTTTATGTTTATTTATATATCTCATTAATGTAATTTTATATAATTGCCTCCAACTTTATGTGCTTCATTTTCTAAGCTGCTTATTTCACATCAGAATCAGAATCTGAACCTTTAAATTTTACTAGTTGTTAGACCAAACTATAAAAGTGAACTATTAAGGGGGTCTTCTAGTTTAGACGGCCGAATTTTGCCTAATTTTTAAAAAATCGTGAAAATAAAACTCGTGAAGATTTTTTAATTCTGTTTTTTGTATTTGGTAGGGCAATAAATTGAGAAAAATACAAAATTTAAAAAAAGTGAGTTTATAGTGCATTTAAGAAGTTCTCGGCCACCAATGAAGGGTCTCAAAAAAAAAGTATGTCCAATGTTCGCACGATTGCGAGAGTATACTGCATCCGGAAAAAGAATATAAAACAAGGATCTAATTGGCATGAATGCCATTTGAAAATGGAAATCGATTTTTCACTTTTTTTGTTGTAGTCCAGTGTACAAAAAACGAGAAGACCAAGCTAACTTCGTCTGTGCCGAAGTTTTTATACCCTTGCAAATGCTGTTTTTCAAATGTCAGAGTTTAAGAACGCTTACATAAAAATCTAAAAAAATTTTAACTAAAACCCATTTTCCGACAGATAAACATCTGATTTCGACCAAACTTCGCGAATCTTTTTGAAAACATATCAAATTAACAATCGCTGAGTTTAAGAAAGATAAAATTTAAAACAGAAAAGATTTTTCTTACTAAGACTCATTTTCCGACCGATCGGTCCTTGGGCAACCATAAGATATAGTCACCCGATGTGGATCAACTTTTTCAAATTAATTTGAAAGCGTTTAATATTAAGAATCACCGACTTTAAGAACGATTTACTTGAAAACAAAAAAGTTTTTTTTCACTAAGACCCATTTTCCGACCGATCGGTCCTATGGCAGCTATATGTTATAGGCATCCGTTTTTGACCAAAATTTGCAAATCTGTTTGAAAGCATATAATATAAATTATGGCCGAGTTTAAAGACGCTAGCATTGAAAACAAAAAAGGTTTTTCTTACTAAGACCCATTTTCCGACCGATGGTTCCTATGACAGCTATAAGATATGGTCATCCGATCTTGACCAAAATTTGCAAATCTGTTTCAAAGCATATAATATTAACAATAGCCGAGTTTAAGGCCGCTAACATTGAAAACAAAAAAGTTTTTTTCACTAAGACCCGTTTTTTGACCGATGGTTCCTATGGCAGCTATAAGATATAGTCATCCGATCCGGTTCGTTCCGACATATTAGCAGCGTGCAGTAAAAAGAAGACTCTGTACAAAATTTCAGCTCGATAGCTTTAAAACTGAGAGACTAGTTTGCGTAGAAACAGACGGACAGACAGACGGACAGACAGACGGACAGACAGACGGACAGACAGACGGACAGACAGACAGACAGACAGACAGACGGACGGACAAAGCTCAATCGACTCAGCTCATCGCCCTGATCAAGAATATATATAGTTTATGGGGTCGGAAATGAATATTTCTATGCGTTGCAAACTTCTGGGCAAAATTATAATACCCTTTGCAAGGGTATAAAAATAGTAAAACAATTTGTTCGGCAATGATCGAGGTTCACACGATAGCGCCGTTAATTCTGCATCGACAAAATCAGTCTAGAACTTGAGTTATCGTGAAAAACATAGTTTCGAGAAAATCGCGTTAAAAGTTTCGACAACTGTTTTCGATAAAATAAAAATTATTTTCAATAAATTTCAATCATGAATTTTAGCATTTGGGTGTTAGCTTTCACCGAAAAAAAAAAATGATCAAAAACGGTTTAACAGTTATCGAGAAATTTCGGTCAAAATGCGTCAAGATATGGTAAAAAAATCTCTTTAATTAATGCCTTTTGATAAAAAAAAAGAATAAAGATGGAATTTTGAAAAATTCGAGGGTCATTAAAAATTTGTTTCATATTCGAGAGTCAAAAAAAATTTTATTTTGTAAAACAAATTGTCTGATCTGCTTAAATGTTTTACAGGATGTTTTTAAGACCCTAATAGAACGATTAAGTTAATAAAAAAAATATTGAAAAAAAAATTGTTCTAAACTAGAAGACCCCCCTTGAAGGTAAAAGTTATTCGGAATTTCCAGTACCTTGGTACAAAAAAGATTTTATTATAATTAGCATGGTTTTAAAACCATTATTCTCCCAAAAATTTCAAGGTATTGACTATCGAACCGAAACTTTCAGTCTTACTCAAAACAACATATTCGTTAGCTACGTGTATGGAAAAAGATTAAACATTTGAGAGAATCAGTATCCGAAAATTAAGCACAGTTATACACTATTTTGGCGCTTTAAATTATCCACCTTACTTAATGAATATAAACAAATAAACTATTATTTAGATGCACGATAGCGACAACATCGCAAACGATGTCAACATCGGTACAGCCAGAAACTTTCTACATATGGGCATTTCCACAGAAATGTCAAACGCAGCCAAAAATGTAAAAGTGGTTAAAAACACTATGTTTTATCTAATTTTCATGGGGAAACAGTCGAATTGCATTAATGAAAGCCAATCTTACATTTATACATAGCCCATAGTTTGGACATTAATTTTTCACTTTTTTTTGATAACAGTGATTTAGATTTCTTATACTTTTGCTATCTAAAATCTTTCTGATGGTACAAATGGTCAAAAAAAAAATGCACAAGAAACCATGAGAAACTATGTGATTGCAATTAACTTAAAGTTTTTCTTCTCATTATAATGGAAGTCACATAAAAAGTATGATGGAACAAAATGTCGCATGCGATATTCCGCGTGCGAAAGTGTTTAAAATTAAATAAAAAATACACTACTTAATATTTTTTAATCAAATAAAAAACATTTTTAAGATACATCAGTGCATAATATTTTAAAATTAGTCGCATTGAAATATTCCTTCAGGATCCGCTGAAATCAGTGTTTGAACTGTTCGCCTTGAAAGTGACTTCTGTTTTTGTCGCATGCGAATGCATTGCGAATGCACAATTGCCCAAAATCAACTTTAGCACCAATTATAGTGCTAATCAAGAGCTATAAGTTTCGTCTCTTGTCAAAATAAAATAATGTTTTGGCGTATACTTTTCTTCACTTTGAATGCGTACGAATGTCGCATTCGACATTTGAGATATGCCCATATTTAAATAATTGCAATATTATTCTGAAATTTCATGGAAAATAGGTTTAAAATAATCAATTGCATTGTTTCTAAGTCGACAGCAAAGTTTGTTGAAAGCTCTTGAGGTCCGTGAAATAGCTATGCAGGTTTGTTGTGTGCAAAACTGAATACAATGAATAGCATTCACATTCACAAAAAAAAACATATTTTCAATTCGTTTTTTACTTTAACCTGCTCTCAGCAAGCACTTTAATTAGTGCTAAAGTGTATATCAAGTGAAATTCGGTTTCCAAAATAATGGCAAAATAGGAAGCGATTCGAACGTGACAAAAACAGAAGTTGTTTTCGGGCGCAGCTATATAAAGACAAAGTTTAGCGAAACCTGACACAATAACTAAGTTTTAATATCTTATGAATGAATAGTTCTTTGAAATGTATTTTATTTGATTTGGCAATCTTCTGTACTTTTTGTTTAACTAAATATTAATCTCTGTCGATATGTAACATGTCGAGCGTGACAATTTTTTAAACATTATATTTATGTCATTTCCATTATAATGCGAAGGTAAAACTGAAAGTTTATGGCAATCAAATAGTTTCTCATGGCTTTTTGTGCCTTCTTTTTTGACCATTTGTACCCTCAGAAAGATTTTAGATAGGAAAAGTAAAAGAAATCTATAGGCAAAAAAATATGCAATATTAATGTTCAAATTAGAAAAATGGCTCAAGCGCCTTTTTGGCCTCGGTGGACCATTTAATAGAAATGCCCATATTCGTAAGAGAGTTCATAAACTTATTTTCATATGCTAATTCGATTTGCGGTGGTAAGAGGGGGCGTGTCAACATTTTATATTTAATGTCAGATTGTCCAGCCTAAAAAATTTCAATATTGAACTTCTTGCATTTCCCTGGACTTTTCCCTCGACTCTCTTGATGAACTCTCTCAGGCATGAGGTACAAGTATATTGCATTGCTTTCAATTAGACATTTCGTCTTGGCAACACCTCTCCTCTGCTCGGTCAAGCTCGCAATGAACAATTAATTACGTTCAAGTGACCTCAGCCAGCGAATCAATCAGCAGCAGCGGCAGCAACCACAAAACACACGCCCAATCACTGGAATAAAGCAGTGTCCGTCGACTCTGACGGACAGTGGCCATTTAGCGAACACACCCAGCAAACAGTTTTATTTAAAGTAAATAAGCAAATACGTACAAATGTTTTGTTTTCGCGCTTTGCTTTTGTGTGAATTTGTAGAGTCGCAAATGTACAAAAAAAAAACAAAACATCAAATAGAACAAAAGGGCTAGAGAGTTGGGTATGCCTTTTCGATTTTCGACTTGTTGTTGTGCTAATTAAATGGCAAACTGCGCACTGGCCAAACACACACATTTCGCCAAATAGGAATTCAAATTGAAATTCGGGAAGACCTCCCATGAAAGCGCCTACTGCACACACACATACTCATGGAGTCCCTATGGCCGCATGTACCGTTAGCGCTGCACAATTGGAAATGCAGTCAAAATGGCAGAAGAAAACTGCAACCGAGTGTGGGCCAATCTCTGGTACAGGGTCTGGCCTGGCAGCCTGCCAATCGCCACAAAACGATCAATTGGCAGAGACTCTCCAATTCTCCAGCTCCAACTCTGACTCTGGCTTTTGCCAGCCCCCATAAAATGTGGCCAACTGTCTCCGACTGACTGACTCGTTTGGGCTGCTGATTTATGAGCTCGCCACGGGTCGTTGTGTAACGCATGCGATTCAGAATTCTTAAATGCCAAACGCTGACCAGCAGCCGCCAACCCAGAGCCAACCCAGAGCCAAAGCCAAGACCCCTCGCTGTCGTGGCTGTCGCCAAAACCCAAGTCGCAACAAGCGCGACGGTGGCGGCGACATTTTAATCAAAAAACTCAATCGAACGCACGCATGCGCAATAAAAACCACAAAATAAAATCAAAGCTATAAAATCAACAAGAGAAAGAAAAACGCTTTCAAACCGTTTTCGAGTAGATATGTAGACACCAGACCCTTACGGTTGCCGGAGTTCTGTTTTTCTTTTAGTTTTCGTGTTTGTTGTGCAAAGTCGAGTCGAACTTCCGACACTTTAGCCCCTATGCGAAGTGCTGAGAATTTATGCACTAAAGTCATGTGGGTTGCCAGCACCAAAAAAAGAACTGCAGAATTCACTTATCCCCGAATTTCACTAAACAGAAAACAACAGTTGACTTCTCCTTTGCAATGTGGCCAAATCTTGTATCAAGTCTCGAGACTGCAAAGTATATGAGAATGAGAATTTCAAGTAAGATTTTTTTTAATAGTGAAATACTTCATGTAACATTTTTTCGGGGTATGAGGAAATACATGCAGAACTATTTTAAAATCATTTTGATCATACTTTTAGGTTGCAAAGCTCAACACGATTTAGTTTTCAAATAAGTGAAAAATATTCAAATAAATTCTGGGGTACGTTCTGGAAAGAAAACAAAAGTTCATAATATAGGTACAAAATGGTCTTGGTCTAAGCCCATTAAATTCTAAAGCAGAGGTGTCCAAAATGATAAAAGGCTATCTCGTGCGATAAGAACTCATAATTCTGCCGGCCGACACATGTATACAGAGAGAGAGAGAGAGAGAGAGAGAGAATACGTGTATTCTGCAAATAGCACGCTTGGCGGCTTGCTCTTTTACGATGCGCGTGTTCGGTTTTTTGTTCTCTCACAAGGCAGCAAGCAGTACAAAGTCTGTCTTCGTGACGTTTACTTCGTGTTTCGCTGCTACGCACGCAAGCGCAAAGCTTGGTGTGACACCACTGTTATAAAGCCAATCCAAACTGGTTCTTAAAAATATGCCTCGAAGGCAAAGAGTTAAACAAAGACCAAAATGGTTTTACTGTTCGTTCGAAATCTACCCTTACTCCATAATCAAAGTGTTAGAACCAGGAGCGAATTTCAAGAACAGATTATAGATAGAACGTTTTGTTCATATTTTAAGTACACCCAAGAACAAAACATACTTTAAAGTTAATGAACAAAATGGTATACATTTTATTCCGATCAATCTGGAACTTTCCCAGCCGTTTTTTTCGGAGTACAATCTTAAGATGATCACAAATAGCATTTAAGCAAACTGGTAATGTTTTGAGAATACTTGATACTTCAGTTTATATGTTTTAGGTTAAACGCGGAGATGGCGGGTAATGATTCCCTTGAATAAAACCCAGAATAATGTGCCACAATAATACTTTAACGAATTTTGTGTCAACTTGTACAGAAATTTAATTATTTTTTTACAAAATGAAGCCAAGTTTTTTTTTATCTACAATTTTTTCCACTGTGATTCCGATTTTTGAACTCAATGGGGGGGATAAATCACCTTAAACCCGCCGCCTCCCTATCTATGCCACTGAGTCCATCCGATCAATTCAGTTAACAATTCAGACAAATCTTTATTCGCACATGTGTTCTGTCCACGAGTCGGATAAGGGGAGAGAAACATCGTAATCGGTGTGTTCGATATAGCAATCACACTTACGTGACACTGAACCCAAGTAGTTATCTACTGCCATTGGTATATCGATGACTCTATCAATGACTTTAGCACTAAGAATCGAAAGTGGGTCCAGGGGACTAGTTCCGGAGTCGGGCACAGGTTCGCTACAATACGTATAAAATACTTTCCCAATTCAAGTCGTAGCTTTAAAATAAAAGTTAGCAGTCATGATAACTGTCATCCTGACGACAAACTGAAAGAAGCTGCTGAAGTTTTCTAGACCATCTGACTGTATATTTTGAATGGAAACAGAGTCCTAAGTCTTAGCATGACACGAGAAAGAACTGTAAAACTGTAATTTCACTTGTCTGAGTTTTTAAATGAGTTATTCATATGAGTCGCTTAGTTCTGAGAAGCTCAAATGCGACATCTCATACGAAAATGTTGCAGTTTGTGTTGTGTGGAAAAATCAAAGCAGAGGGTTAGCTCGCTGATTCTATTTTAAGAATGTGTATCGCTTCGTCGTCTTTATGCCTCAGCTCGTGAGTCTTAAAACATTTTCTTGAGGGATTTGTTGCAAAATGAGAGTCTCACTAGCAGGACTGACCATACAAAATTGTTTGTAGGATATGTCACTTCTTGCTGTTTATATACTTTGGTGATAGTCTAACTGAGTTTTTCCTGACAGCCAATTCACAGCTACTTAAGGTATTTTGCAGCCAACTAATATAATATATTAATTTATTAATATTTTGCTTAATCTGATTTGTCAAATGGGAAAAACAGGAGAAAAAAACATTTTCTTATTATCAATAGAACCAGAATCCTAATTTTCCGTGGCAACACTTTCATCAGAAGTGCTTTAGGTATCGGAGGAAGAAGGAGATTAAAATGGTCTGAGAATGAAAATACTGAAAATGCTAATAGAAGTTTCACCCAGGGCTAAGGGTTAATTAAAAATGCGCCAAATCAGCGGCATTAACGTCTCCGACTCGATGCTGGTGACAAGACTTGTCAAATGCCTGATCAGCAGCAAGGATGAGGCTACTATGAGTTTGGTTCCATAGGCGTAGCGTTGGGTATACATATGAGTATTTTAAGTATACAGTTTTAAAACCGAAAAACGACTGTTAAAATAATTGACTTTTCTTACAGTCGTTCAAGTACAAAATAACTTGGATTGATTACACAGTGGAACACTCAAAATTGCCTGGGAACGGGACCAATAAATTACGAAACTAGAGGCATCAGGGAGCAACACCTCATACCCAGTTTTTCTTGATCACGTCAAATTCGCGTTTAATGGGCACATTTATACTAGCAACACACAGCTACAACATCTGTTGCTGGTTTAAAAAAGGTGAGAGCTAAAATTTTGCAAAATTCACCAAAGATGAAGGGAGTCACGACAATTGTTATACTAAATTCCCGCCTCCAATGGACAAGCGGTTAGTACCCCGCGCATAGAGGCCTAACTTAGAAAATGAAATTAATGGAAAACCACTCGATAGAAATTTGTAAAATTTTAAATATATTGAGATGCTGACCAATAAAATGTGTTCTTAAGAGATGGTAACATGCATCGAAAAACCGCGATAGTGGGTACCACATTTGACATCATCCATTATCGAGTCCATATAGGCCATAAACTAGAGATAAAAATAGCTAGATAAATAACTAGAATAACAAGATAAATTGACGTGATCAAGAAAAACTGCGTATGAGGTGTTGCTCCCTGATGCCTCTAGTTTCATAATTTATTGGTCGCGTTCCCAGGCAATTTTGAGTGTTCCACTGTTGTTTATCAATTATCTTTGAAACTGCCTTATCAAACTGTGCTGGACCTACTTATTAAACTAGTACCTTAAGCTTTAGCTGTAAGGTAACTCAGTGTTAGATGGTGGTTTATCAATGAAAATCCTTGAAATTTGTTTATATTACTTTGACAGGAATATTCAACCCAACTATTATACAGTGCGTTGCGGAGCATGCGGAACGAATTGTCGATCAGAAGTGGAAAGCGTATATTTCGTGCTAATAATGTTTTTGGTCCTTAGCGATGAAGCAAACCTTAACTTATCAAATAGATAGGAGGGATGTTCAGAGTTAATAATTTTGTGCAGAAATATTAAGACCCGTAGACATATCCAGGAGACAAGGTTGATGTTATATATCTGTTTAGCAAAAGTTGATATGTGATATACCTGGCTATATCATTAAATGCAACATTTAATTTATGTTTGTAGCTTGAGTTGCAGTTGCCAAAAACCTCTATGCCATAAAAGAGCTTTGGTAGAAGGTAAGCCTTAGCGATAGTTTTTCTTGTTGTCGTGGGTATAAACTGCATTGTTAAATTTAATTGCCTTAAAACTCCATAAGTTTTTCCAAGTGCTTGATTGATATGATCATCCCATGTTAATGTATTGTTAAATGTAAATCCTAAATTAGCAGTCTTTTCCACATATTCAATATAAGTATTATCAATTTCAAGCTTTTGCAATGTGTCTGTTTTATAACCTTTCTTATATATAACTAAGCACTTTGATTCTTTTGGATTAATCTTTAATCCATTTTTCTTAGCCCAGTCACTAATTACACTTAGTTCGCTATTACAAATGCTAATACACTCAGAAATTTGGGCTAACGGACGACTAACAAACACTTGCACATCATCGGCATACATTTGGACTTCACTTTTAGAAAAACCACTGGTGAGGTCATTGATAGAAAGACTAAACAATAATGGTCCAAGGACAGAGCCTTGTGGAACTCCCGATTTCACTTCTAGAAAAGTTGAAGATTCCAATTGGGTAACAACAGCTTGGCTTCTATCGTTAAGGTACGACTTCATTAATTTAACTGCAGTATTTGAAAATTTGTATAAGATTTTAAGCTTTTTACCTAGTACTTCTCAAGGAGAGTTAAAAAAGTAATTTGGTCACTGTCAAGTTGGTCACGTATGCCCTCTGCAATTTCAGTGACTAATGTAGTGCAACTTCGATTTTTTCTAAACCCGGACCATTATAACCCGATAAAACCATTAATTTAGGATGCCATAATTTGATCTAACGCCTTGGAAAGGAAGGGCAGTATAGAGATAGGTCTGTATTCGTTATTTCCTTTCGGAATTGGTAGGACTTTAGCCATCTTCCAAGCCATTGGAAAACAAGAAGTTGTCAAAGCCGTATTGAATATATGCGTAACATGTAGTAAGATTTGTGGGAGAAGGATTTTTACAAATTTTGGGTCAGTGTTATCTAGCCCTGTTGCATTTGATTTTATTTTGAGAATTGATTGCAAGACATCACACTGACTGACACACACGAAAATAAAACTGCTATCACAGCTGTTATTTATGAGGGGGTTCAGGTACGATGTATCTATATTATCAGGTACTGTACCGGCTGTACGAATTTATTATTAAGTTCATTCAAATCAATACTCTCAGTCACTCCAGTTCTCTGTCTGTCAATTCCTAGCTGTTTTATGTTTCTCCATACATTTTGAGAAGATTGCTCAGATAGTGCAAGAGTAAACTTTGAAGTATAGTATCTACGCTTTGATGTATCACATATCACACATATCCTATAGAGTTTTCACTTTAGGTACGCTTTATCACGCTTGCTGATCGCCCTTTTAATGTCATTAATTAACCATGGTGTTGTTGGAATCTATTTTAGAGTACTACTCAATTGTCCGGAGTCCGCAGAACAAAATATATCAGAGTATGATTAAGTCTGAATTATATGCACTTTGAGCACCTTACGCCAATCGATTTTAACTAAAAGATTTGCCATCGTTGAGTGACTTTTTCTATACTTTGTATCTAGTCCTTTACGGTAGAGGTCTTTTAAACCAAATTACATTCTGTGTACCAAATAGTAAACAGTTCGCTTCTCAAACTATCTTAATAATCAGCCAACTTCTACGAGCTCTTGAGCATTTTCTCATTGGAGAACTCATTGAGAGGTATCTTAGGCAATACCTACGATCTGTAGTCGTATAATAACTTACGTTTTCATAGAATATTAAATAGCACATTGTTAATAACTTCTTTCGGCTGTTTGGCATAGTCTAATCAAATCCTTTACGTTTACAATTGCCAAGATTTGTTGAATTTTGGGATAAAATCTATGGTGAGCGAAGTCTCAGAATCATGGAAAAAAAATACTTATCGATAAACTATCTCGTGACACGGTTCACATCGAGTGCCTTCGCTTAGGGCGCACGCACACATGCAGTTGAAAGATGAACTGACGGCTGACCGTGATATTTTAGTATGTCAGCAAGCCGAAATACACAAACATGCTAGTTTGATTCTGCAAAGCTGAGCTTATAACTGAATTTTAAAGATCAATCCAGTGCTTGTTGTGCACAGAGCGTGGTTCATCTTTCAGCCGCATGTGTGCGCGCGACCTACGACTTTTTGATTAAGCCTTTCGCTACTTGTGTCAAGACAAACTCTTAAATGCTTAACAATGATTTAGCAAGAATTTCGCTAGTAGGTTTATAACTAGGAATAACTTCGATTTTATTTTAGGTCTTATGTAAAAATCGTATATCATTTGGAGGCCAAACGAGCCTGCCACTTGTGGGGTGCGGGTAAAACTTTAAAATAGAATTTAACATGCCATAAATCTAAATATGTAAATAATTGCTTGCCAGCCAAAAATAATTAAAATATTGCCCGATGCCAAAATCGTAAAGATATAAAAAAAAAAAAAGAAAAAAAACTAACTTGGTTGCACACATGTGCAAGACATATTGCAAAATTTATGACAATTTAAATGGCACACATTTGGTGGACAATTTGAGGCGATTAGCGCAGAAATTTTCGCGGATTTGGCTTAAGCAGTCGTTCATTCGCTTGCCTGCCTTGCCACATGTGGCAGACCCAAAGATTTCAGTGCAATTTTTCATTCCAGGCGACAAAGCCGCAAAAAAACATTATGAAAATGTGTTTTATCTGGGTGCGCCTTTGGGTGCGAAATGAGCAACAATTATGTATGTGCGCGACAGTGACAACTTTATGCGACTGGCTTTCTCACCTCTCTCTCTCCTTCTATTGCAGAGCAACAACAACAAAGTGGAGCCACGCCGGCGCGGCATCATGACAAAGTCAAGAAATTAACTCAAATGCAGTGCAATAGCAATACAAATCAAAACAACATGACAAGCGATGTGAAAAGTGCAATTAGTTGTGGCAGCCACAGCCAGGAACAACAACCAATGCTTATCAACGGCCAGCCAACGCCAGCGCCGCCGGCTACATCAACAGGAGCAGCAGCAGCAGCAGCAGCCACCACGTCAGCTATCGCCGCTGACACGACGCGCTACAAATCGGGATTAAGTGATGTGGCGGCCGACGAGGACGTTGATGGCCAAGCGACGGCCTCCGTGGCCCCCAGCGTTTTTAGCACCGGTTGTGCAACCATGCCTCGTACTCGCCAATACGGAAGCAATGCCGCCACAGCAGCAACTGCAGCCAACACCATGACAGCTGATAAGAAATTCTTGAGCCAGGCGGCGCCGGGTGCTGCCAACACTTCACCTTCGCATCAGGGGCTGCATCATAAGCTGCAATTTGTCGATAAGGCCGAGTCCAAATTGGCCGCATTGGACAATCTGGATTTGGCGCACAGTCTGGACCTAATGGATGAGGATGGTGAAGATCCGTATGGTGCTCTGCAAGATTACTTGGAACGTGTCAAGGTGAGTGGCCAGGCTATTTAGTTTCTTTCTTTTGGAACATGATTGCCCCTCCCGACTGTCAACATGACGTGATTTTGCAAATGATTATTTTGCGTGACAGAAAAATGTGTTAAAGCAAACAGAGTTTGTAATATGTAACGCATACGCCGCGTTGCACGCCCGACTTTCTGTGGCCCCTCATGTTGTTGCTGTCGTTAGAGTTGTCGTCAACGTCGTCGACATAAAATTTTATGTTTCTGTACCGGAAAGCGCAATATTACACACACACACACACACACACAAACACATCAACAATGACGAGCGCGTCAATGGCCGCAACTTTAGTTGCTTTTAGTTTTTATAACTGTTTCGCATGAATTTTCCTCGCAGCTCGTTCATAGCGGAAGCAGCGCACGCACGCGTGGTTCATTAGCATTGCGTAAACGGTTCTACATCGGTCCAGGCCAAGATGCTCTCTTTTGACTGACCACCCGAAGGCAGAGTTTGAGCATGAGTAAAAAATTAACTTGCATTGGAGTTAGTTAGTCCTTTTCAAAGACTTGCATAAATACAATAGTAGAAACTTTGTCAAGTTTACTGACTCCCATTTAACGTCATCTTTTTTGTTTTGAAAATATTTTAAGCTCTGGGAAATTAACAAGGCTGCAAAACCTCTAAAATACTGCAGAAGGTTCGCTACGGAGGTTCGAAGTAAAAGGTTCGTTTCGATGACCGGGTCCAGACCTTATCAAACCTGAGGTTTTGGTTCGAACCTTGGTTCATAACATCCGAAATATTTGAAATATTTTTGCGTTTAAAATTAAAACCTTCTTGGCCTTATTTTTGTTAAAGAGGACACATTTAACTTAATATTTGATATATCTTTAAACTGCTATTGACTAAGGGTAACGCTATCAATCATATGTCCCCTTCCAAAAGTCCCTGCTTCTTCCAATATGTACTCGTACATAGATATGAATAGTTTGATTGTTGGTTATAACTATATTTCCCTTCTCATAGTTGGAATATTCCCAGTTAGGATATGACTTACCATTGGATATTGCCCCAACCGATCCAAGTACTAAAGAATGTTTTTTTCCATTCGTAATACAAAGAAACCTATAAAAGGGTCGGTCTCTAGTTCTCGAGGTAATCGATTTCAAAAGTCCGGTAGATGGTCCGGTTTAATGGACCCAAAAAACTCGAATGGAACCGGTTCTGCGGGGCTCAGTTCCGGATCGGTTTGCAGCCTTGAAAATTAATAATGATTCATGTCATTAAACTTTTTTGTGGAAACACTGAATTATTTGTATTTTTGCTGTTTCTTTTCATACAACTACATGCATGTATCGAGTTAGCCTCCACTTTCAGCTAACGGATTTGTGCCAAAGCTGCTTTCCACATTCAGTTTCACTTGAACAGAAATGGATAACACAAGTACTTTTCTGTTCAATGTTTATCATGACATTATAATGAAGGTCTAAGAATAAAGGATGGAATATTTTAGCGTTTTTCTATTTCACAATACAAAAGATTTGCTAAACCAGATTTTTTTCTTTGATAGCTTACGATTCAACCAAATTGCGAAAAAGTCCCCCAAAACCAACTGCCAGCCTTACAGTCTTGTTTTTGCACCCAGAACCGTAATGTTTCGGTGCTTTTCGATCTTTTCGGTTCCAAGAATATCGGTTCTTGCATATCGGCATTCAAAAAATTAAAAATATGGGTTCCGATTCCGGTTCTGGTTCTGAGTTTTAATCGGTTCTGGTTCCGGTTTGATTCCCTGCTGTAAAAGACTCAAATTCTGTATAAAGTGCGTTTCTGGTGTTCGAACCCGTTGGAAAGTCTAAGGTTCGGTCCGGTTCTTTTACTTATCAAAACTAAGTTTTTTTGCTCGAAGCTCAGTTCGTTGGGTCTAAGATCGTTTTGATGAAAAAAAAACACATTATTGTTGAGATGGCAGCGTTGAGCTCACAAAATTTTAAACGATTCCCAAATAGACCACATTCGTTATAGTTATCAACATATCGTAACGCATAAGGAGAACAACTCCTTCAGCTCTTCTAACGCTCTTCACGCTCTGTTTACTTCACTTTTGGTGGTGCTAAACGATTGTGCCCAAAAAGATACTTTACAGAGGTTAGAGCGAGACGGACATATTCCCAAATGTATCCAGAGAGCGTAAATGAGAGCGAACAGCTGACTAACTTCTGACAGAAGCGATGTCAACTGCGCAATCGGTCAGTCTAGATCTGCCCAAGCCTTAAATGCAAAATCAATTTCATATGCAAGCTCAGCTCTCTTTCTTTCCGAACGAAGGTTTTGTGCAGACCTGCAACAACAACATTATATGTGACTCTCTTCTCTCTCTCCTGTGTCTCTGGCAAATTAAAAAGCAACAACAATGTTGCCTTTAAGTAGTCAGCGCTCGCACGCGTGTGCTTAAGACAGCAATGACCACTCACACACACTCACACACCCAAACAAAAATCGGTTTTCTCTTTCTTGTCGTTGTTCTTGCTTGAGTTGTATTTTGTGCATTTGTATTGGTTTCCACGCGCTCGTAAGCTCATTTTGGCCACTCCTGGTCTAGATATCTTAGTCTATGTCTTTTCCCTCTAAAAACCCCAGCGATTATTTATCACAAATACCAATCGACCAAATGAATACAATAGATACAAAAATACTTATCGACTAAAGTACGGGCTGGTAACTTATTTAAATTCATGGGCTGCCAACTTGTTCAACTTATTTGAATATTTAAATAATGACTGTTAATAAATTCAAATTCAAACTCCTTCACAACATTCACGCCATGGTGAATCTAGCCCGACGGGCGACCAAGGACTCCAGCATTGGTCTTCACGTTCGCCGAACGTACCTGTCCGTCGCGTCCGGTGACCACCTTGATTACCTTGCCCATTTGCCAGTTAGAACGATGAACTGCAGCATCACATCTAAGCACAAGATCGTCGACTGCAATCGGATTTACTGGTTGAAACCACTTGGTGCGGCGACATAAGTCCGGCAAATATTCATCGATCCACTTGCTCCAGAAGGAATGATGCCAGTGTCTTCTCAATGGTTGATATACTTCGTTCCGAGGGGTGGGGCGTTTGACTAGAGTTTGAGATTTAACTGGCCGTTTTTTGCCCATAACTTGAGTATCGCTCATCCGATCTTTATCATTCCTTCAGCAAATCGATAAATAATTTTGATTACTAGATATCTCTGCAAGATATAATATGAACAATCTAACATGAAAACTGTGGGAGATATGACGTTTTTTCCTTCTCCCTGTTACATACTTTTGCACAAACTTAATATACTCTATGTACCTTCGGTACAGAGTATAAAAAGGAAATTTGGAGAGGGCCCCCCTTAACATATTCCTTTCGTATCAAAAATTACACAATTTTTAAACAAAAAAAAATTATTTCAGTTTTAAAGGGCGCGAGGAGGTCACAAAGCTTGAACTAACAAGTCAGAACGTCGGTCAAACCCGACTGTAATATACTATGTTCCCTGCATAACTTCACCAACAAATGCCGCCACTACTTGATTTTTAAAACTGACCAGTAGATGGCGCCACTTCTGCAACCACTGGAACTGACTTTTGGTCATAACTTGAGTATCCTTCATCTGAACTTTATTATTCCTTCAGCAAATCGATAAATAATCTTGATTACTAAATATCTCTGGAAGGAACAAACATTCTATCTATAAAATTGGGGGAGATATAACGTTTTTTCTAAATTTCGGGGGCGGGAGGGGGCGTGGCAGATATTTAAAATAAACTTGATCTGCCTGCAAGTATAAGAAGTATATGTCTTATACATGCCAAGCCTATATCTCTTACCATCTCTGAGATCTGGTTGTTCATACGGACGGACAGACGGATACGGCAATATCGACTCGGCTGTTGTTGCTGATATAGGGTCGGAAATGATTCCTTCTCCCTGTTACATACTCTTTCACAAACTTAATATACTCTGTGTACCTTTGGTAAAGAGAATACTAAGTATTAGCGTGGTGTTAAACTCGGGACCTTGAAGACTGAAACACACACAAGCACAGACGACGGCACCTCACCCCGCTCGACAATCATCCATAAGCAAGACGTGACGTCGAAACCATAGTTGAGAATGTATGCAGTTGGGAATTTGCCGCTCAGCGATCAACACGACAGTGGTCGAGTGGACCTGACATTCGCTTAAAAAACGTGGAGGCCGTGGATCAAGTCCCCGTAGGAGCGATGACTTCTTCACACTCGAAATGTTTAGCATCAAAGTTTTGCTCTCAATAATTGATTGCGCTCTCCTCTCAGTAGTTTCTGCACACACCCCTCTCCCATGAAAAACGGAACTGTGAGGGCGTGCTCAACGCAATTCTCTCAAAGTTGCAATACTTCTTCTCACTCCCCTTGCCTATAAAAAACATAAAATTCAAGAGCGAATTTTTTCAAGAACTTTTTTCTTAGTTTCAAATGGCCGAAATTGGCTATAGTTTTCTTGATAAGCTGTTGAAGCTCCTCCACATGTGTTAAATAAGCACGGGCACGGGTACATTTGACCCATTCGTTGCAAAAATCAGAACAACGCTTTATGGGGGCCAACTAACGTGACATTTGGCATTAAACTGCACTCCCTGTGGGCACATTTTCTAATCAGTGTCATCACCTCCAAAGCCATGGAAAATTGTCGAGCAGTCGTCGTAGTCGTTTGGCGTGGGCTGTCAGCTTATGACTTGGACTCCAACTCTTTGGCCTTACTACCCAGTTATTAACGCCTTTTACAACTAATACATGTCGTGTTTTTTTTTTTTTTTTTGTGGCTAAATTGAAATTATTAGCCGGCAACTGTGGCTAATGATGACAAAATGTGTCACAGCGCTGCCCACGCGGGGGCAGGCCGCTTTCTTTGGTACTTTTGTGCGCATTTATTATGACAAATAGTGCAGCACTTTGGCTGGCAATTGCCGTTAGTCCGCTCTGAGACCACTAAGTCGCTTGTTGTTGGCGCTGCCTTAGGCTTAATTTGCCTAGTTATGAAATGCGTTTGTGGAGGCGGCGATGGTGTCGTGTAATCACTGCGCCGCCTGACCCATTTCGGACGCACCAACTCGTTGTGCTTCGCGCTTCCTGCATCAATTAGCGCTTGCTTTTGCTTTTGCATAGATTTTCCATACACTTACGTGGACCCGGTCGCAGTCTTTTCCCGTTTAAGCAGGCATTAATTGGCGCTCGTCAATGGCTCGGCGATTGGCGGCGGCTTAATGCTTCAATCAAGCTTTCAACGTCTCAAAGTTATGTTTTCCTCTTATTTTTTGCCATTTAAAGATCTGATAGCTAGCGAGGCAAGCCCAGGCCTGCGTGTGTTCTCACAATGATTTTAATTATAGATATGGACAAAGTGGCGATGGGAAATTGAGACGTAAGGCTGATGCTGCGCCCAGGGATTGGCTGGTTCACTGAACCTACGAAATATCGGCTTTGGCCAATTATGCGAATGCTGTTAATGAATGTGGGCGACGGCGACGACTTACCTTTTGTTTATCTATGTATATGGCTTTATGCAATGACTGCAGCGACTCCCAGCCAGGCAATTGGCTCTTGCGCAGCTGCCTAGAGAAAGTTGTCTTTGCCCAATTTGCAAATGACGTTTTTTTGTCAACGTCAACGGGCCAAAACAAACGGCAATAAAAGGCAGCGCCTGTTGGCACGTTACTATTTTTGTCAACCAGGAGTAGACACACCAAATGAAGACAGTCGCCTGTGGCCACAAATCAAACGAAAGTGAAGCGACTCCTTCTACAATTTCACCGGGCGGAAAACAATCATAATTGTAGACAGCAATTAAGCTGCCGTCACTGGCTGTCAGCTACCCATGCTGATCGCGTTACAGTTGCAGTCGCATGTTGTCAACAGCAACAGCAACAGCAGCAGCAGCAGCAGCTGATCAGTGCTGACCGCTGACAATGCGTTGATATTTCCCGACAAGCAAATCAGCTGCACCGAAATCGAGCCAATTTGTTGACCAGGAGTCCGACTCTGAATGGGGACTTTCTTTTTCAACTGCCGTTCGCCTGGCCAAATGTCAAGCCAAAGTGACACAAAGTAGCCATCTGTGAGCTTGGCTCAGTGTTGACGGCAAAACCCATTTGAAAGTCCAAGACTTGCACTTCAAAGCTTTTGCTTTTTGTGTGTTAAAGCGCAATGGAATTTAATTTGTACAATCTTCACTTTTGACACATTCAGTTCAACACAGACCACAAAATGTTTGCCATGGCAGGAGATGGTTTTTCACTTTTATTGCCAAGTGAGAGTTTTGTGTGTTTTGCACAGATGAGACGGAAGTGCACAAAAGGTTGTGTAATACATCAAGGGAGATTTGCTGAAATTTGAAATGGCTTTGATATAGAAGATTTATTTTAAAGAAGTTTCTATTAGGTCGGAAAACGTTAATGTGTTTAATATTATTTGCCTATAAGAATGCTCTGTTTGACACTGATTTATGTACATCCTTGACATCCAAGGTTCACTTACTGTCACTTTTTTATACCCTTGCAAAGGGTATTAAAATATTTATTTTCTGACCATATAAACTATATATATTCTTGATCAAGGCGACGAGCTGAGTCGATTGAGCTTTGTCCGTTCGTCTGTCTGTTTCTACTCAAACTAGTCTCTCAGTTTTAAAGTTATGCTGCTAATATGTCGGAGCCGACCCGTATCAGATGACTATATCTTATAGCTGCCATCGGTCGAAAAATGGGTCTCAGTGAGAGAAACTTTTTTGTTTTCAATATTAGTGTTCTTAAACTCGTTTATTAATAATATTATATGCTTTCAAACAGATTTGCAAATTTTGGTCAAGATCGGATGACTATATCTTATAGTTGTCATAGGAACCATCGGTCGGAAAATGGGTCTTAGTGAGAAAACCTTTTTTATTTTCAATGTTAGCGTCCTCAAGCTCGGCCATTATTGATATTAAATGCTTTCAAACAGATTTGCAAATCGGATGACTATATCTTATAGCTGTCATAGGAACCATCGGTCGGAAAATGGGTCTTAGTGAGAAAAACTTTTTTATTTTCAAGTATTTCGTTCTTAAGGTCGTTGATTATAAATATTAAAACCTTTCAAACTAATTTGAAAAAGTTGAACGACATCGTGTGACTATATCTTATGGTTGCCATAGGACCGATCGGTCGAAAATAGGTATTAGTAAGAAGTAAGAAGTACAAATGAAGAATAAAATGATTGATATGGTGACGGCAAACATAAGAACGATAGCAAATGATGTTACCAACTTCCCCAGAAACTCCGAACCAGAAGTTGACAATCCACTATCTTGGCGGGGAAAAAATAAGTTATGTATCCAAATTTGGCAAAAATATTTGGGCATTATGTGCACATCTGTGCCATCCGAGCGCCTATTCTCTAAGTCGGGAATGATTTTATAAGAGAGACATTCAAGACTTAATCCAGATAAGGCAGAAATGTTATTATTTTCAAAAAGTAATTCTAAACACATGCCTTGAAGTATACACTTAAACCTGTTATGGTACTTATTTGAAATTTTTTTAAAACATACCAGCCATTGATTGAATCACAGTTAGTTATAACTGTTAATACTAATATTTTATACAAATATAAAAATGGTCACATTTAGCAGATAAATCCGATGGGAAATTTTTAGTATAAGGTCCATCATGATCAACATTTTTTTTAAAAATTTCCACGATGTATGTATGAATTAATGCAGAAAACAGTTGGCGGTCACCCGCAGTTCTCTTGCAATTGTATTTCAAAGTTTGCATTTTTGCACATACAAAAAATGTGTAGTCGCATGTGCTTTTTGAATTATGTGTTTGGTTTAAAATAAACTTTGTGCAAATTTTCTACAAGTTTTATATTTACCCTCTTTTTATTCGCTTCCGACTGTGAAAATGGCGCTCGACAGTAGATGAAACTTCTGTGAACTATTTTCCACACCACCACTTTGAGGTATAGTTCAAGGCGCTTTTTCACTGTTTCACTGCAAAATGAATAGTATTGCCGTGTAAGAACAAATATAATTTTACCTTACACATCGTGCACAAAGGATACGCTTAAGACCCTTCTACTGCGTCCTCCTCATCCAATTCTTCCTCCTCCTTCTTCAATCCTCCCACCAATTCCTCCTCTTCCACCGCTTCCTCTTCTCCCTCTTCCTGTGTAGTGTGTTAAATGTAATAGATGCACCACATACGAAGAAGAAAAATTCCGCGAATTTGCGCCGCAGGCGAAATCTAATCATTTACCAATCCGATTAGAAATTACTGATTTACGATTTGCGATGGCCGATGATTCTCTACTGAATGGCAGGCTATACGATTTTCTTATATTTTAGTATTTTTTATCATAACAAAATCCCTGGGACAAATAAACTTTAATATTAACTTACAGTCATATAAATTTTTATGCGAAAACTTAAACTTAGTCATTCTGATCCAGCAATCGGTAAACAATCATACTTTTTTTTTGCGATTCCCTTTCAGAAATTATGAATGTCAAATTATCCAATCGCAATCGGCAATCACTGCATTCAGCAGGTAAAATCGGCCATCATAAATCACAAATCGCAAATTGAAATTATCTGCTGAATAAGCCCAATAACTGAAAAATAGCTGATTCGCCCATCCCATAATTTTGAACATTTTCTTGCCAGTTTGTTATATGGCAACTATACGATATATTCACTATACGATCGATTCCAGAATTCCGTGGAAACGGATAATATCCATAACTGTAAAGTATAAAGACGATACCATTGAAAACAAAAAAGTTTTTTTCACTAGAACTACTTTTTCGACCTATCGTTCCTATGGCAGCTATATGCTATAGTCATCCGAATTGGATCAAACTTGGCAGATGGCATACAATAGTATTGAAAACAAACAAATTTTTCTCACTAAAACTTTTCTATATCTATCTTTTGCAGGGCAGCTACTATATAGTTGTCTGATTTTTATCAAACTTGGTGGAGTTATGTAAGAGCATAGAAAACTTTACTGTATTTTTTTCTTTGAATTCTCCCTAGATATTTTGCTTAAGCATTTAGTCGTCGCTGTCTAGGATAACCAGGATTAGCTCTTGATTTGAAATAAATTGTCATTTAAGTTTCACAGTGGACACTGACAATAGCTTTTACAGACAAAAATCTTAAAGTAAAACAAGAGTTTATTGCCCGATATACTGAAATTATAAGAGGGGGTGTGCGGTTCAAGTGAGTCCCTCTCTCTCTCTCTCTCTGTGTTGCCTAACCACTTTGAACTGACCACTCGAAATGTCATTGCCCAGCCGAAACTTGACTTGCTGCATTCATTTTTCCTAGATGTGGTTGCCCTCTCTCGTACTGAAGTGCCATTGAAATTACAATGATCTTCATACACATATGAGTTTAAGTTTTTGGACCGATCGCAACCGTCCAGCTACCAAAAAAAAAACCCGAATCGATGACGCGCATCTGCTTAACATTTTGTCTGTGTGCTGGCTGAGTATTATTTAACCAATTTGTTGTGGCCCGCTTGGCTGGTATGACCTTCAATGGTCATTTGTACAAAGCCAAAGAGCTGGCTGCCTGGCCCGCAGACTTTGCGTCTCTCCACAAATATTTGGACGTCGTTGTCGATTTGGTCAATGTCAATGTCAGAAATCGGTTGAAGTGGAAAATTTCAGTGGCGGCTTACAAAAAATGGTTGTTTATGGTTTCCCCTGCTCTGATCTTTAATAAGCTAAAGACGCATGATTGATGGGTGTTTGAGGGATTACAGGTACCCTGACCTTTGCACTCCCTGGGCCCAGCTTTTGTCAGGGCTGTTCTATCCGCCTGCATATCGGAGTTGTGGCATCAACCGCGTGCCACGCCTTGCAGCTTGCAGCTTGGAGTCAGACTGCCAGCACAATGCTGATTGCATTTAGCGATAAATTAACCAATGAATACAATTAAAAATCCAAGTCGTCCCCAAGGGCAAAAGCCTCCACAGCATCTCAGCATCAGCACAGTTCTGGAAAGGCCCCAAGGACAGTAACTAGACGGTCGGTCGTGTGACCTTCGATTGTTCGATTTTTTCAAAATCAATTGCAGGCTTTAGTTTATTTGGAGCTAGAGATTATACATGGTTGGAGGAAGCAACAGGAAGCCACAGTAGAGCAACGATTCGTTTAAGTGTTCAAATTGGGGTCAAAATCAGAGTCATGGTTAGGACTGGCACTACCCATGTGGGCAGCATCGTTAGACCAGCGCTGGGAGCGCACCTGCTGGCGCATGGCTGGACTCACAATGAAGCGGACTTGCTGCTGCAGCTGGTCCAGCTCCGGCAGCAATCGCTGCTGCTGCAAGTTTGCTGACATTGATCTTGTCGAGTGCAATCTATTAGCCGGCAGTCGCCAGCTTGCGCCCTCAGCAGCATCCTCCTCTCGTGACATTGATGGCTTGACTGATTGATCGTAACCATTAAGTTTATGTGTTGACATTCTTTGCGGCCAGTTGACGTTTAGTTTTCCCCCGCCTGCCGCCGCGGCTCCTGTCAAGTGTCGCTTGCCGCGATTCGGAAAGAATGGATCGTCCACGTTGTAAAGATCGCGCAGCTGAAACTTCTTGCCGCGATTGGGGAAGAAGGGGTCGTCTACTTGGAAAATGTTGCGATGTTTCTTGCCGCGATTAGGAAAAAATAGATCATCATACTTGAACAGATCTTTGATTTGGTCGCGCTTGCCGCGATTCGGTACAAAAGTCTCATAGCGATTGAACAGGGCGCCCAGATCGGGTGAGTTGTGCTTGCGTCCCCGCGGCGGAATGAAGGGATCGTCCTCCTGGCTGAATGCTTCACCTGCAAAACACAAAGGCAATGGCACGTGAGACTATGTGGCCTGGACAAGTTCTAAATTAAGCGAAGCTGCCAATTTCAACACCACAGCCACTCGACACGCCCCCTTTGGAAAACAATATTTATGTATGCAAACTTACCGCCCAGATGATAACCATCAAACACCTTCTCACGCCGCACCAGAACATAACGCGGCTCGTCCACAACCATTGGCGGTTCCAAGTGCCCCGACAAATTCAGCTTCTTCCAAAGAAACATGCTTGGGTGATAGAACTCTGCACCATTCTCACTCATATTGGACTCTAGTCTCTGATAGGGATACAGAAGCTGCATGGCCCAGCGCAAAAATTTGATAAGTTCCTGTTCGCCGGTGAGCAGCATGAACACCTCGTTGCTGTTGTCCGCATCATCATCATTATTTGCTGACTCTGGAGAGGAGTTCTCATTGGAGGAATCAGAATCCTGCATGGAACTAAGCTGCTGGTGCAGACGTCGCAAAGCTTCTTTGTTCCTGTGCATAGAACAAACAGGGGGTAATTAACTAAGTGCTCAGAATGTGGTGTTGAGATATTAGTGAATTATCCCTTCACTCCCGACTTGTGCCTTGAGGCATTTCTAGGGCTAAAAGAGAATTTTTGGTGCTATTACATTTTTCTGCATAGAAACTACAATAAAAATTGAATTCAATAATAAGTTATGGGACGAAGTGATGAACTCTGAAATTCAGCAGAAGGTTCGAACACTGTATGAAGTAAGAGGTTTGATTCGTAGACCCGAACTTATCAAACCTGAGGTTTGGTTTCGAACCTTGGTTCATAAATCGGTTAAGATTTAAACCTGCTCGGCCATATTTTGTTAAAGAAGACTCATTAAATTTACCCAACTATTTTATATGTTAATGTCTAAAGTAGAATGGACAATTATTGATACTGCGATCGGTCATACGGATCGTTCCAAAAGTCCCCGCAAACTTACATGATATGAGTAATTTGTACTTTGACTATTGTTTTATTTCCATTCATAGTCGTAATATTCCCAGTTTGGATATGATATAATAAACGGATCGTCATTAGAGAACGCATCAAGCGATCAAATACTAAAGATTGATTTTTTTCAGCTTAAATATAAAGAAATTAGGAAAATAAATGCTTAATACTCGGGTTCATGTTCTGGCGGTAATATTTTAAATGGTCCGGTCCATGGACCCGGTTCGATGAAACCAAAAAACCCGAACCGAACCGGTTCTGCGGAATTCGGTTCCAAGCCGGTTTGCTGCCTTGGTTTTCATACTTTCAGCAATCTTTACAAGCATGGTGAAAAACTGTACTTCCTTTTTCCATTTTTAGGTTGTATTATTATTGGGTTCAGTTTGTGAAAGCATATGAGACATATCTATACCACACGGTCTAACTAATTTTTATACTCTGTACCGAAGGTACATAGAGTATATTAAGTTTGTGCAAAAGTATGTAACAGGGAGAAGGAATCGTTTCCGACCCTATAAAGTATATATATTCTTGATCAGCATCAACAGCCGATTCGATATAGCCATGTCCGTCTGTCCGTCTGTCTGTCTGTCCGTCTGTCCGTCCGTATGAACGAAGAGATCTCAGAGATGGTAAGAGATAGAGGTTTGACATGTATGAAACAAAAACTCATTATAATTGCAGGCAAATCAAGTTTATTTTCAATTTGGAAAAAACGTCATATCTCCTACAGTTTTGAAGATAGATCGTTCGTACCTTTAAGAGATACCTTGAAAACAAAATTATTTATCGATTTGCTGAAGGAATGATAAAAATCGGATGAACGATACTCAAGTTATGGGCAAAAAACGGCCACTTAACACCACCCACCACCCCACCAATAACCACAGCAACATACCCTAACCGTTCAACACAGGCAATCTTAGTACGAGAGAGAGAGAGAAACTTAGAGAGCGCACCGCGTTGTGCGCGGGGTGTTAACTGGCTGTTTGACTCCTGAGCAAATGAGAGTGTAAGGGTACAGAGTATGTTATAGTCGGGCTTGACCGACTTTCTTTCTTGTTTTTTATGTCTTTAAGTCACGATTTTCACTTTAAAAAGTAAGGTTGCCTTATTAGATTTTTCTCACCTTATCCTTAAACTTAGCTCAGTTTTGAATTGATTTAAAACAATTTACCTTTAAAACAAATACTTTTTTCTTTCATTAGTTGACAAATAGACTATGGGTCGATATCTCATCTTCTAGTTACAAATAATGGAATAGATTGTAAGTTCATTTGTCACACAAAATCTGTATATAAAATGCGAAAGAATGCGGCACTTAGAAGGTCTTCGACAAATTCGCATTTGTATACCCTTGCAAAGGTCAGCAATGCATAAAACTATTGGTTTTCAAACCGCTTATATATATTCTTGAGCCGGCCGTCGCACAGTGGCGCTATTTGTGTTTTTTCGTTACAAAAATCATAACTTTTAAACCAATTGAGACAATGAAATAATATAAATCGCATATGATAGATAATTGCCCATGTTTAAACAAGCTACTCATGTACGTGCGCTTTCTAGGTGGTTATTTATGGGATTTCAAAGTTGAAACTTGTTAAAATATCATTGTTATGTTACCTAAAAATTATGATTTTATATTTTTTATGTTTTAAAATTATTATCTTAAATAATTAAAATAAAAAATTTGTTCGAATTTTTTTTTTCAAATTTCTCTACTAGTTGGTCATTATAAAGATCATATTTTTATGCCGTTAAAAAATTTCAACTTTGATAACCCTTACGTAAGCATCTAGAAGGACCAGCACCTTGTTTAAACACTTATTTTATAGGTTGGTCAATTATCTATCTTATGCCATTTAAATTATTTCATTATCTCAATAGGTTAAAAGTTTTGATTTGTGTGCAATTTTTGTAAAAATTACTTTTTTTACTTTTTTACCTCGAGCGGTCGAATAAGCAGCTGGAAGCAGCTGGACTTTGTTGGAATAGGTAAAGAAATAGTCAAAGAACATATTTTGAAAATATGGCAGAAATAAAAACAAATAAAATTTTTTTTTTCCATCAAAGCTCAGTGTGTGGTCTAGAACAATCTAGAAAATGAAAACTATTTTATGATGATTTTGTACTTATAAGGTCGAAACATAAAAAAAATTGTTCTAGAGAGGGGGTCGGACATGCACCGTTCGTTAATTAGGGGGCACTTAAAAATTAGAGATGGATTTTTCATGTAATATTTTAATTATGAAAGTATTTATCATTTCTAAATCGGAAAGAAAAATTATTTAGTTTTAACGTAGAAGTATTGGTGAATTCCAATTTTGAGTGTATCACGGCGTCAGACTCATTTGAGGCGAAATTTTCTAACCACACATCGAACACCAACTTGTAATTAGACTTGCTGTCTATCGAAAAAACAAAACAACTTTGTGCAAATCGGTGCAAAACAAACTTATGCATTTTGAAAAGACCTTGAAACGACCTTCAATTTCGCGTCACGCACAAATTGAAACAAGCCGAAACTGTACACTTTCTATCCCACTCTTTGAAAACAAAAAAAAACAAAAAATCGTCAACAAAAATTCAGTTTTTAAAAGCTTCACAACATTTTTAATCAAATAGTTTTATGTCCACTTTTGATGCAAAATTAATTAAATCAAAAACTTTATGGCGAATATACGTTTTTATTTTCAGTTCAATCAATTAAAGTTGGCTTGATGGCGCCACTACTTTAAACATTTGCTTGACAGTTTGTTATATGGCAGCAATACATATATTCCCCTCAAAATTGTGTGGAAACTGATTAAATTCACAATTGGAAGGAATAAAGACGCTACCATTGAAAGCAAAAAAGTTTTTCTCACTAGAACTTCTTTTTCGACCTATAGTTCCAATGGCAGCTATATGCTATAGTCATCCGATTTAGATCAAACTTGGCAGAATTGTGTGGTAGCATATAATAATGGTTATTAACAAGTTTGGGAGAGATAGCATTGAAAACAAAAAAGATTTTCCTATTAAGACTTTTTTTCAGACATATCTTTTGTATGGCAGCTATACTATGCTGATTCTCATGAAACTTGGTGGAATTATGTGAAAGCACGGAAAACTTAGAAATACGAGGTTTGTGCACGTTTGCGTTGAAGACAAAAAAGTTTTTCTAACTAAAACTACTGTTCCGACCGATAGTTCCTATGGCAGCTATATGATATAGTCATCCTATCCGGCCGATTCCGACAAATGGCTTCTTGCAAAGTTTGGTTAAGATAGACGGAGGAGATAGCATAGAAACAGACGGACGGACAGACGGACATGGCTATATCAACTCAGCTCATCATGCTGATCAAGAATATATATACTTTGTGTGGTCGGAGATGCTTCCTTCTATGCGTTACAAACATCTGGACAATTTTAATATACCCTCTACAAGGGTATAAAAATTCCGATTTGTTACCTCGTTTTCTTGATATTCTTCCTGAAACTGGACCAAACTGCCTAAAAATTGTGTGTTGTTTTAAATACTGAAAATCGGTCAACTTTGAAGGGTTATATCTCCTGAACTAAAAATTAGATTTTATTGAAAGTAGAAAATTTGAAATATTTAAAAAATTTCCTATAAAATGAGTTTATTAAAAATATCGTAAGCGCACATGAAAATTTTGATTTTTGCAACATCATTTCTTCTTAGGGCGCCACTGTGCGTCGTTTTGTCAGTTTCAACGCAGACGAGTTTGAAGCTATCGATTTGAGTTTTTGCAAGGTCTTCTTTTTACTGCACGCTACTATTATGTTGGAACCGCCGGATGGGCTGCCATAAAACCGATCGGTCGGAAAATGAGTCTAAGTGAGACAAACTTTTTCGTTTTCAATTTTATCGTTCTTAAACTAACTGATTGTTAATTTTATATGATTTCAAACCGTTTACAAAATTTGAACGAAGTCGGATGACCATCGAACGGAAAGTGGGTTTCAGTAAGAATACATTTTTAATTGAAACCTTAATTTTTCTAAACTCGCAAAGCCTTAACGTTTGGGATGATCTCTGAGATGTTAAAATTTTGGAAATGGTTAATCTATTCATACTTGGAAATATTGTTGAATTAATCACGTATTTTTAGTATAAATCTAACTAATTTGTATGCTTTAATTTCCAAATAAATTTCGAAATTGTTGGAAAATTTTAAAAATGAATTAATCTATAACCGATATCAGAAACCCACTTCTGCCTTTGACGAAATATTTTGAAAACCTCCCCGCACACCTCCAGCAGAGATTAATGGTTTCTCATTTGTTCACCCAATGACAGTTTAAGGATCGTCTTGAGGCTGCATTTTGTTTGTGTACATTTCTCTTTCAAGTGCGTGGGCTTTGTCTGGTTTTCCATTACACGTGAACGCGCTCGCGCGCGCTCCTCTTCTCGGGTAGATCGCTTTGTCTCACAAAATTGATGAACACATCTCCCATCAATACGTGGGACGTTTGACCCAGAAAAGCACTCACAACTGCCATGCAGAATTAGCGCCTAAACTCTTTGGCTGGCTTATCGGGGCCTGTCATGGCTGATCAACCAATCAAAAGTCAATTTGAGGCAATCCCCAGTAAAAAATTGCTGTGTAAAATTACAAATTAAGCGGACAAAACAACTGAAACCCATGCGGGCTTAAGGCCAATTAATCAAACATTTAACAAATCAACGAGAGAAAAGGCTCAGAAAGAAAACACCACAAACGAATGATTAATTGTAAATTAATAGCAGAAAAATTTAAACACACAAATTACGAGTACAAAAAATATTTCTCACTTCTGGAGCGGTGTTTAAGCCGAATGAAAAGTGAAACTCGAAATGCAGTTTTCGCGTCGGTGCTCTGCGGTTTCGTTGGCGGGGCCATGAATTTGCTGACAGTTGTTATTTTATAAAATAAATCAACATACAAAGTCGCAGAGGCTGGGCTGAACCCAAACTGCAATCGTTGAACTGAATTTTTTCACGCCCATTAATTGGATTTGCGTGTTTCTGGCCGACAGCCAAATTGCCGACGATTTGTGGCCAGAGCCTGGCGCCTGGACGCGATCACAAGGGAGACTTAAAAAGGGCTCACTTGGGAAAGTTTTCGAGCACTTTTACCCCGAAAGCAACCTTGAACCTTCCGCACTCGAGATTCAGATTGCCACCCACATTTTCGGCTGCTCACCTGGCTGCCAGCATGGCGCGATAATATTCCCGCGGACACAAGGCAGACGGAGCCCGACCCTGGCAGCGTCTCTCCCAGTACTTGTAGGGCGTGGCATACTTGTGTCCAAGCGGCTGCGGTGCAATTTCCTGCCGAGCCTGTGCCGGTGCCCCCACATCGTATGCCTCGCTCAGAGCTTTTTGATTAAAATCCGCGGACTGCGGTTGCTGCTCCACATCCACTTCCATCTCTTCGGGCTGCTCCCCACTATTGCTAAATTTGCCAGCCGCTGTGGCGGCCGTCTTGCTGTGCAGCCGCATATCGCGCGGCGCATCGTTGCCGCTGTCAAACAGGACGCGTGCATCCTTTTTCCAGCGCTGCGGCTGCCTCAAGGCCGCCGCCTCCGTGGCCGTGGCGATAAGCGATGGTGGCAAAGATAAGACACCATTGCCTTGGCCACCGCAATAAATCGCCAGGCAGACGCAAAGCCAGGCGAGCGTGAGCCTCATGGAGACTCGGGGAGTCTGTGTCTTCTGTGATCGCAACGGCGGCTGTTCCAATTTTTTGTTTTCTTCTGTTGCGGCACTTTGAAGCGGCAACCGCTGCGTTTGGCTCTTAGAAACTGAAACTGAAAGTTGCTGGCTGGCAGCTCCGCTTTTTATATCCAAGATGCTGGTAGAAGTTGCATGCAGAGTTTTGGGAATACGCCTGCTGGATGCTGGACCCAGGAGGACCCATATGTGTGTGGGTGTGTGTGTGTGTATGGCCATTGTTTGTCCAGCGCGTCGTAGCATGAAATTAAAAAAATATTGTAGAACGAGGCCTGGCACACTGGGAAATAGAAATATGAATGCCACTTGAGATGTCCTCAAGCATTGGTCATTTAGGTTTAAACAAAGCCGTTTTTTTTTGTACAAAAAATTGTAGTTACACTTACAAATTTCAACTATTCAAGTTGTGCTGATTTTGAAAATACTGAGCACTTAATTCGTTTTTTAATTTGACAACCCAGAGAACGCCGAATGGGGAAAGTATTCCATAAGTGGCTTAAGCGGACACTCGTTTTCAGATTTTTCTTGCACAGACCATTATATTTTCCATATCATTTTAATTCCCTTCTTCCTTCAATACCTAAAGCCTATCTGATGAAAGTGTTGCCACGGAAAATTAGGATTCTGGTTCTATTGATAATAAGAAAATGTTTTTTTCTCCTGTTTTTCCCATTTGACAAATCAGATTAAGCAAAAGGATTTTTGTTTGTTTTGTAACTTATCTGGCGACCTTTCTCATTCCTCAATAATTAAATTGTCCTCCTCCTTTAAGCAGTTGGATTTCTGCTTTAAAAAAAGGTATCGTTAGTAGACTGATTCTGCCTCAGAAGAACAAAACACCGTGAGCAAAAGCCACTCGAGGCAGCAGATCTGGGAAATTTCATAAATTTCATACTGTCGCTTAAAAAAGAGTTTTACCCTACTGAAGCTTAAGTTCGTTCACAAAACCGGAGTTAACCAAGTTGTTGGCCAGGGTGTAGCGTACCAGTAGTATGTGTGGCTGCTGCGCCTCGCACCATTTAATAGAAAAAGTTTTTTCTTTCTTTAGAAAAAAGCTTTTATACATCCGGTCACCTTCACCAGCAATTGGCGCCAGCTGTGAAGTAACTAGCCATGAAAAAGCAAAAATTCTCAAACTATTGCCGCTCGGACTCTGCGTTAAACTGCAGGTCCCTTTCTCCTGTGCGAAAAATTATAAGCACACACGCCAAGAGATTGAAAGAAGCTTGGCTCTGGCCCTCCTTTGGAGGTGCTGTTTGAGCCAATTTTACATTTTTTACCAAGTTGTTAGTATCTACCACGACATATATGTATGGACTGATCAAGGTCCTCTTTTTGCATATGTTTCTGTCACAGCTGATCAATTATGGCAACTTAATCGATTTGCTTAAAAGTTAACAGCGTGAAATTTAATTTGGTAGATTTTGAAGGTCCATAAGAAAGCTGTTTTCAACTGTAATACATTTTCAAAGTAATGAAAGCGAAACAGTTCGAGCAAATTCTGTAGATACTTTCCCATTTTTGGTCAACGAAACTAGGGCAGGCCTAATGGAGAGGACAGAAAACAATACCTGTCTCTCTGAAACTCAGTGATGCATGGCATCGGCAAGCATTCGTTGTGAATTGCCGAGTGACTAGCCCCCGGTGGCTATGGTTGGCCGGATGAAATAGAGAATTTTTTACTTGGATCAAGAATGATCGAAATCAGACGTACGGAAAGAATGAAGAAAATTAATTTCTTGGTTCAAGTATAAAATTTGTATACCGAGTTTTTATACTCTGTACCAAAGGTACACAGAGTATGTAAAGTTGGTGCAAAAGTATGTAACAGGGAGAAGGAATCATTTCCGACCCTTTAAAGTATATACATTCTTGATCAGCATTAACAGCCGAGTTGGTATAGCCATGTCCGTCTGTCCGTCCGTAGGAACGAAGAGATCTTAGAGATGGTAAGAGATAGGATTTGACATGTATGGAACATATATTTCTTATACTTGCAGGCGGATTAAGTATATTTTCAATTTTCGCCACGCCCCCCCTCCTGCCCCCACAATTTGGAAAAAACGTCATATCTCCCACAGTTTTGATGACAGATTGTTCGTACCTTCTAGAGATATCTAGTAATCAAAATTATTTATCGATTTGCTGAAGGAATGATAAAGTTCGGATGAACGATACACAAGTTATGAGCACCCCTCGGCATTCCAGCCAACCACCGCTGTATGCAAACAAACACAATCTATGGGAGAGAGAGACTGAGAGAGAGGGCTTGACCGACTTTCTCTCTTGTTTAATCTAAGAGATTTGAACGTATACTCTCCCAAATCTCTTCTTATACTTGCTGGCAGATCAAGCAGCAGCGCTGCTTCTGCAGGTACAGAATATGTTAAAGTCGGGCTTGACTGACTTTCTTACTTGTTTTTTTTTTTTAATTATTAGTGAGCTTTACATTTTCCTGTTCTCAATTCCGAATGAAATTGCTCTCTTTAACTTCTTGCAAACCATCG
Organism: Lordiphosa magnipectinata; assembly: GCA_037044535.1. Taxonomy (NCBI): domain Eukaryota; kingdom Metazoa; phylum Arthropoda; class Insecta; order Diptera; family Drosophilidae; genus Lordiphosa; species Lordiphosa magnipectinata. The sequence continues at coordinate 171,172 of JBAMBO010004059.1, forward strand.
GTGGAAACGTAATTGGTACTGAATACATAAGAGAAAAACGACAAGAAAATGGAACAGTTGGAAATGAGAGAGACTGACTTTTACGTTTTAAGGCCTATTTCCAGAACAAATAATAATTTATGTCACGAACTTGCCAGTTATTTATGTTAAGTGGATTGTAAGCTATAGTGGGACCACAAAGTCTTAAAAAACAATAAAAAAATACCCAAAACGGCATGCCGCGGCAGCCAAATGGTAGTGTCACACTGATTGACGACTTCGTGATCCTTGATAGAGAAAATCTTAAGGCACTTAAAATTAAAAAATATGAACAACTAATGAAAAAGAGTGCTTATTTATGTGATAATATATTTATTATTTTTTATCCTTTTTGGTTGCGCCTCGCTTTTGCTTCCAATTTGTTCGATGTTGTCCGGAAAAATGTGCTGCAAGTTATTTATTTTCAATTTAGTTCAGCAAACCGGCTCTGCGTGCAATCCACACAAGCTATCGATGTGGCAGCGCTATGTTTATTTAGTTTCTCTTGGCTCATTAGATGTTCGAAGCTGTTTTTTTATATGAAGTTTAACATAGAAATGTATTTTCGTGAGTTCTGGAAATAGGCCTTTACTTTTCGTTTTTGCTGGCACTGCCAAATTCTTGAGCAGCAAGCATAACTAGTTAAACTGACAATCCTTTTTGGTTTGAGGGTTGCGAGAACACGAATCCAGTCCACTTTTGAAAAGATGCAGTAGAAGTGGTATTAAGAATAAGCCTGAATCTGTTTTTTGCTTGTGTGGAGTAAACTGAAATTTAATAAAAAATATGCGCGATGAAAAAGCAATCTTAACAATTTGATCAAGGACTCAACAGACTGATGAATGCTTCCATTGACATATAAATACTATACAACTATGAGTTTTTTTTTGTGAGTGATAAATAATTGCGTATAAACGCAGAGTTAATTCGTTATTTGCTATGTCACGAAAATAATTACTGATTAATAGACTTATTTGCAAATATTGTGCTAGGCGTTGCCACTCTATTCAGTCATTTTGCTGTGTTCAACTATCTGGTAGCACTGCTATATTGTAATTGACATTCAAATCAAACTGGAAAATGGGTTTAAGCTAGTGAAAAATTACGAAATACTTTAGTAAAATGGACTCAACATTTATTTAGCTAAACACACAAATTATGCAATTCTAAAACTTGTCTAAGCATTTGTATTGCATACTTATGGACACCAAAATGTAATGTACAAATGGCTGCAAATCGAAATTGTGGGACAAAAATATTGATCTTCAATGATTTCATTAAAAATTTAAAATAAAATGGTAAAATGATTAATTTTGTGCCGACTTGATTTCGCAGCCTAAAATAAAGATTCACTTATCATAGTTGGCGGAGATAAGTTGGCTTTCCCAAACTGCTTACGGGGGTATATGGTAAAAGGGTATATTACAGTCGGCCATTTTAAGTTTTTTCTATTCGACAGAAGAGTACTGTTTGACTTACTAATGACGTACATATGAGCAATCTCTCACAAATTTGTCAGCGCCCTACTCACTCCAGAGGACACAAAAAAGCCAAAACATTTCCAGCGATACAATCACAGCAATAGCAATTGGCCAGAAGCAGAGGCGGCTGCGGCGGCGTTTGCTTTCATGCCCCTTGGACCAATAGATGAGGGCTACCTTTTCAGAATTTATTGCCTGCTAATGTTCGATCGCATTTGTCTGTGGTAAGGGCTGCCCTTCTGGCCAGATAGCCTCGCTGCCAACACAATTGTTGAGTAATGAGCACTGCACGTTATTAATGTCACTGGGCCTGGGCCGGGGTCTGGGCCAGTTCTGGTTCGGGGCATCTCTGGGCCACGAATTTTAATTAAGTAATTCGCTGACTTTGTTGTGGCCCTGTGGGCTCCGCTGTCTGATCTTCTTTAGAGACTGCACTCTGCACTCTCCGCTGGTGCTGGGTGCTGCTGTTGCTGCTTTTTTGTTTAATCTGGCTAACAAATTGCTTCATTTCAATTTATTTGCATTTGTTGTTGTTGCTGTTGCTGCTCGTCGTGGCTGTTTGTTGTTGTTGTCTTGGAATTCGTGGCAGCAGTTTTTTCATGCCTTTGCGGTCGTGTTCTAATTTATTTGTCTTTGATTGTGCCCATGTCTGTGCCCTGTTCCTGTGTGTGTGTGCCTGGTCGTGTCTTTGGCTTTCTTTTTCCTTTTCTGTCGCTGTTTGCTGGGCAAATTAAGCAAACATACATCATAGTCTTGGGCCCATTAGAAGCTGGCGCTCCGGGCTTGATATATGTGTGCAATTAGGGTGCTAATCAAAACCTAATCGCAGGATATTTATGTGCCACTGGAACTAACAACTTCGATTCTAATTGCAGCTGGAAATCAACGAGGTCTTCGAGCTGCGCAAGGCCCAGCGACTGCAGCAGCAACTGAGGGAGCAACTGGAGGCCATCCGGCAGAGCACGCAGCTTGATGAATTGTCTCGTTCCACGGAATCAGATAGCGGATTTGACAGCAGCAGCACAAGCAAACCAGTGACAACTAAACTAAGGGCCCTGCCGCCACCGCCACTAAGTCCAAGCTCATCGGTGGCATCCTCACCGGCTGATGCCGCTGTCGCTGCTGCTGCGGCTGCAGATGATGTGAACATTTGGGCCTGCAAATTTCTAAGAGATTTGGACAATATGATGTCTGGCGATAAGCTGCCACCACATCTGGCCGCCTTGGCAAGTTCTGCTACAAGATCAACATCGGCCAGCAGCTCGCCCACATCCAGGACGGCGCCCATGTTACTCTCAGCGGCGGCCACAGCGGCCATACAGAGCCGCTACGGCAAGAACTCAGCCAGCGGAGAGCAGCAGCAGCAACTAGTCCTGAAACCGGAGAAGCATGTAAGTAAATTAGAAGTCTAAGGGCCGATTTCACATTTTCTATAGAGAGAGAGAGAGCCGTTTGTCTCATAAACTAAAAAATAACTGAGTAAATTCTTAGTTTATCTGACATTAAGCAGCAATCTAGAAGACAAGAAATCGGCCCACAAAGCAGCTATCTGGAAGAGTCTAAATTCTGAAATATTGAAGATTTTGTTTACAACTTACTTAAATTGATCATTTCTTTGTTGCAAATCGAAACATGATTTGCTAAAAACAATCTTTTAGTTTAACCTATATGCCTCACCAATTTTGAAACAATTTTATCATGATCTGTCCTTATGAACAAACAGATCTCAGAAATGGTAAGAGTATGAAACGAATACTTCTTATACCTGCAGGCAGATCAAGTTTATTTTCTATTTTTGCCACGCCTTCTAAATCATCCGCAATTTGGTATGAACGTTATAACTCCCATCGAATTTTTGATAGATGGACTCGGTCCTTTAAGACAATTATAGTAATTAAGGTTATTATTATCAAGTTATTAGCAAAAAATGGTTCACTGACGCTCCGCTGCTACTGCAACAACTAAATACATACTGAGCATACACTTTCGCAGGTACAGAGCACAGTACAGTCGGACTTGACCGACTTTCTTACTTGCTTTTACTTAGACTGATTCCAGCAAATATTTAGAAAGAAAAGCATTTCACTTTTGTTCCACAATAGCAGGGATCGGCAATGGGAGCAGAGACGTAGTCAAAATTTCAATCGTTGCAAAAGTTTTTGTAAGTCAGCAATAAAAAGTTGTCAATTCGTTGAGCACATTTAATCAACGAGCTCTCTTTAAAAAACAATCAGCGCTCTCTAAATTTGAAAATTTCCTCAGTTGCCAGTGGCAACTTCTCTGCTGCCGGTGCCGATTCCTGCCCTACAGCGAAATTTGATCGAGTTTGGATAGTTTCTTCGCGTAATGACTACAGATCAATAAACAAACCATATTTTGTTTTTAGAAAACCACATTATCTGACTCCAAAATCCTTAAATGATTTTCCTTCAAACTTTGACTATATTGGAAACTGTTCGCCTTTGTTCAAAAGTGGAGAACTTTGTTAACATTTTTTATTTATTTATTTAGTTTAAAGCTTACATAAAGGCTTATTCTCAGATGAGATAAAAAATATATATTTTCTCATTTTCTCATTTTCTCAAAAGCAATCAGTTTTCAAACTGTTCAAAATTGTTTCTATTTATATGAAATATAGTGCAGAACTAAATTTTATCTCATCCGAGAATAGGCCTTAACAATTTTCTGTCCAACTTGGAGAGGGCCTCTTTTATTACATAGAAGCCGGTGTGAGAGGAGAAAGTATGATAATGCAAGTTATAGCTTAAACAAAGGTTTCGGAAGGGTTCGTGATGAGCGTAGTTTGTTAGGCAAGGCTGTAGGTAAATAGTATAAAAGTTTCTAATGACGGGTTGTGGGACAGCAAGACTTATATTAGATAACAAAGCGATAGAGTCGATTTCTCCGAACAGGAGTTTATGAATAAAAAGGACACCATGGCAAGTTCTGCGGTTCCTAAGAGAAGGCAGGTTGATTAGGAATCGTAATCTGTCCTCGTAAGTAGGAAGATGGGTAGAAGGATCCCAGTTTAAGCCTCGGAAAGCGAAAATTAAGAGCTGCTTCTGAACCGATTCCAGTTGATCTTGATATTTTTAGCAGTATGGATACCAGACACACGACCCATTGGTCTCATTAGGGACACATACAGTTGCTTACTGATGTAGGGATCATTAAATTCCTTGGACCATCGTTTAACTTGCCCGAGAACACCCATTGCCTTCTTTTGCGATGAGCGCTATAGAACTATTACCCAAATCTTCCACTTTATAGGCCTAAAAGACTACTTGGGGAACACCAGATAGTACATTAATGGAGCTGGATAGTATTGATTTAAAACGAACTCGTTGAGATCGATAGAATTCAGAAAACCGCACGTGGCGTGCAAAAAAGCAACACGTAACATGTAGGATTTCAATATCTAAACGTCGCGTGTAGAAAAGCTAAATGCTGCGTAAGCAAATGTAAAATTTACACTACTTAAGAAAATCAGCTTATTTCCAAGTAACTTCTACATTTTTCATGCAGCAATCTGAATACCACACGAATGTGTAGTGCGAACGCGTGTGTAAGTTCTAAACGAAAAATGTAGCTCTAAATCAGTACTGAGTTCTTACATTTTTCGTTTAGAAAACTGATCTCCACCCGCGACGTGTAGGTTTTTTACACGCCGCGCTTAGAATTACAAATGCTACATGTTGGAAATCTACACGAAACGTGTGCAAATTCTAGTTCCGTATATAAATGCTCAGAGCACTGAATTCGAACTTATGAATTACAATAAAGCAAAAATTGGTGTATGTTTTCAATACAAGTACTTTTTACTCAATAACAGTAACACATTAGATGCCTTGCCTCAGAGGCGCTGCGTAGCTCAGCCGTCCAAGGCGTCGTTCCAACCGTGTTTTTCAGTCCAAGGGCCCTGAGTTCGAATCCCCCCCATTTGTTTAATGTGATATTTTTCGGTCGAAACGTGTAGAAATCATCCTATTATATACATTTTCGTGTAGGTCTTGCATATTTTTTTCTCTGTGTACTAAAAGCCCATGATTGACAGAATCAAAAGCCTTGCTGAAATCAGTATAAACTCCATCAGTCTGCCGCTTACTGACAAATCCATTGTTTACCAGAGTAGTAAATTCCTGTAAATTCGTAGATAAAGAGCGAGTCTTCTTGAAACCAGATTGAGATTTGGATATTACCGAGCGACAATAATGTTCTTGTTGGGAAGTCCTTCTATTGTCGGTTCATTGGATGCTTCTCCCCAAAAAACAAATATCGACCATTCACATTTAACAAGGATCCAAAAAGCAATGAACCAAAGATCAAACGGAAAATAAGTGTCGAGTCTCCGTACCGAACGGCTTGCAACCGTTTGTACCAGAATAAATCTAATTCATATTGTCAGCGTTTGATTTAACTTCAAAACTTATTGGAAATTCTTGGAAAATCGGCTGCTGTTGCATAGAAGAAAAAACCAAAATCTTGATTCATAACTTTTCATGAAATACAAAATTTTTGGGTTGCCACTTTGACTTCACTTTGTCTCAAATCTTAGGGCGTGTATTTATAAAATCTCTGGCTAAGATTTCCTAATGTCAAATCGCTAAAGTTCCCTTGTAATCTCTCTGGCATGATTTCGACATGCGAGTAAACAGCAAAGCATGAATTTATGAATTTAGGTTAGATAAAATAAGCTTAAAACAAAAGGCATTTAATATGAAGCACAACAATGTTGACAACACACACACACACAACTGAGAATGCCGGGCCCACACGCAACTTTGCCCCTCCCCACTTACCGCAGAAGCAATGCCGAAAGAGACGAGCCGCCATGCAGGAATGTTCCCTCAAGAACTGCCATCTGTTCCATATGCTGCTGCTGCTGTACCGGATGCGCAACTGAAGCGCGTGAAATTTATGAACAAGAGGATGGGGCAGGGCCCGAAAGCGGCGATAGACAGTCGTCACTCTGCTGCTGCTATGGCTGCCACTTGAATGAGTTAAACTTTGAACTGCTGCCTAGAAGAGCAGCCAAAGTTTTACGACTGCCAGTTGCATTTTGCTTGATTTGCAGCTCCATAAAATGTGTAATAAAATTGTCTAATTAGTGCACTTCTTGAGTGGGCTATTGAAAGACAATTGTTGGATTGATTGCCGCTTTCACTCTTACAAAATCCTGAACTCCAACCACCTCCCCGCCCCCACCTGTTTTGTAATAAAGCATATTAGTTACACAGTTTCCATCCTCTGCACGACTCTGTGACCCACTTAAGCCAGCCAAAAAAAAAACAAACTCGTTAGCTGTCACTAGCTTATCAAACCAAATAGATCTAATTAAAACATTTATAAAACCAAAACAGCTCATAAACGGCACCGAGTTTGTGGTCTCTGTTGCATATGCTTAGCGATTATCAGTGGAAAAACCTTAAAAAAAAATATTAATTTTCCAAGCGCGTGCCAGGCCAATGGCACTATGGCGCAAAAGTCAATTTCATTTGGCATAAATGGGAAAATTTAGGTAAATTGTGTACACAGAAAGAAAAACAACGTAAATCCAACGATTTATACTTAAATTTAAATATATTTTTTGTCAATAAAACTGCACCATAGAGGGTTTTTTTTCCTCCCTTAAATTCCATTGGTGAAGGAATGGGGAAGGGCATAGTCTCTTTTCTGAAAAAAGTAAAATTAAACAAAAAATTTTGTAAAATACCTCAGGACTTCGGAGACTAGAACACAAAAGCCGGCGTCTTAGCGCATCTCAGCTAAGAACTCAGCCAATTGTTAACCATGTTCAACATCAAATGAAATATTTCTCATAGTTAAATTTAACATATTTCATATTAACTATGGGACATTTTCAATTTATTTGTTTAAAGTTTGATTTCAATATGTTTTTCTTATACATGGAAAAAACTAATATTAGATATGAAAAATAGAGGAAAGCTAACTTCGGCTCGACCGAAGTTTATATACCCTTGTAGGTTGTATAATTTATAAAATTAAGGTTTTAAATGATTTTCGTCTAACAATCTTAGCTAAGTTATTTCCCAAACTCAGCTATAAATGGCTCCATTACTTTGATCATTTGTTTGCCAGTTTGTTATATGGCTGCTATACGATATTTTCATCCGATTTTGACCAAACTTCCCAAAATTGTGTGGAAACTGATAATAGTCATAATTGGAGAGTAAAAAGACGCTACCATTGCAAACAAAAAAGTTTTTCTCACTAGAACTACTTTTTCGACCGATCGTTCCTATGGCAGCTATATGCTATAGTCATCCGATTTGGATCAAACTTGGCAGAATTGTGTGGTAGCATATATTACTGATCAGTAACAAGTTTGGGAGCGATAGCATTCTAAACAAAAAACTTTTTTCTATTAAGACTGTTTTTCAGAACTATATTTTGTATGGCAGCTATACTATATAGTTGACCGATTTTCATCATGCTTGGTGGAATTATGTGAAAGCTTAGAAAACTTAGAAATACTAGTTTTTTGACCGATCGTTCCTATGGCAGCTATATGATATAGTCATCCGATCCGGCCGGTTCCGACAAATGTGCAGCGTATTTGTACCAAAAAACTTCGTGCAAAGTCTAGTTACGATAGCTTTAAAACAGACGGAGGAGATAGCATAGAAACAGAAGGACGGACAGGCGGACATGGCTATATCAACTCAGCTCGTCATGCTGATCAAGAATATATATACTTTATGTGGTCGGAGATGCTTCCTTCTATGCGTTACAAACATCTGGACAATTTTAATATACCCTCTACAAGGGTATAAAATTATTTCACTTATATACGGAGGTGCACGGAAATCTCTTCCACCAAATTGTTTCGGTTGGTTTCAAATCTCTCGTGTTTTGCTGGAGACTTTGTTTTAAAATTGTATTTTTCTTAAGTTTCGAAATTTGGTCGAAATCAGATGTTTATTTGTCGAAAAATAAGATTTAGTTACAAAATTTTTGGAATTTTATGTAAGCGTTCTTAAACTCTGACATATCAAGGGTTAAAATACTTTGGCACAGACAAAGTTAGCTTGGCCTTCTCGTTATCCTTTGTTTTTTAAATAACTTGAAATTTCAATGGAGTTCCTTAAGTTTCAGTATTACCTTGGTATTGTCAGGGAAGCAAAAGATTTTCGAAAACGTTACTCATCACAGTTGGAGTTAGGCTATTGAGGAATGGTAAGGAGCATCAACCCTAAAAAGTAGGACAATGGGTTAAGTAAGCTTAAGGTATTCACTCTAAGTCAGCGATAGCTCATTGGCCCTTGACGCCCGGCTCGTTAACATCGTCTCAAAACATCGACTCTGCGAAGTAAAGCCCTCTTGTTAGATTTTGGTTACCACTGAAATAAATCGAACCGCAACGATCTGTTATCTATTGCGGTTTCAAATCCAACGAACACATAAAATTTATTAAATTTTAACCAAAATACGCCTACAATTGAACCATAGTGCAATAGACATTCACGACATCGACACCGCAAAAACCCACGAAACCTCAAGCAATCGGTGTTGAGTTTTCCCTCAAATCGTTACTCGGAAATCTCTATAATTTCCATATATTTCGACTGCAGCTGATGTGAGTCTGCTCGCTGTCATATTTTGGCAATAATCGCTTAGGTAAAAGTTTCAATAAAAATCCGCTTTAGCTTAAGCAACAGTACAGTGGCCACTAATTAGGTTCAAGAATGTGACCATCTCTCTCACTTTACTCATTCCATCAGTCAGTGTGCCAGCACGATGGCATAAATCAAAGACAACATCAACCTTATCGAGGACACAAGTGCGTGCCTGGTTTGCCAAAACGGACAAACTGTCAACGAAAGTAAAGCAGAAACAGATGTTTTTTCCCTGGCGGGCCAAGAGAATTGGGTCATTATGCCGCCCAAAACCGAAACCCAGTTGCCCGTTCCAGACCAGCACAGAGTACTTCACTGTTGTGCTCAGCTGTCAACACACAGAGTTGTGGCAGGCAACTGCAGTCCCAATTTAGGTGCTCGCGGTTCGCCTGCGAAAGTGAATCTTTCCCTGTGCGTTCGCTTAATGATGATGAACCATGCAGAACGGGGCAGACAAAAGACCCCGGTACAAAAAGCTTTTCACGCAGCTCAACGAGCTGCTGCCGCTGCCACGGACACTTTTGACTTAAGTAGAACTTGCAAATCACTGCAAGGCAAACAAACACGACCCAACGAGCGAGAGGGGGGGGATTGGGGCGAGCAGTGCGAGACAACCATGGGCTGGGCAGGCGTTTAAGTGTTTTGATTTGATAATTATTATCAGTGCGCATGCGTGACCGCAGGCAGGAAGACAGTCGGTGGGTACCAGGGTGGGCATGTCCAATCGATTGGCGATACACTGGACACACACTCATACATACTCGCTTATGCACTTTTCTGGGTCACACATCAATAAAACTGGCACGATGGGGAGTTGTCCATGGCATTTGTCATTCCGCTTTTATATCGCAACTCTATCCGAAATATGTATAAATATTTTTACGATCAATTAGAAGTATTTACAGTTCCCTCCCCTCGATAACAGAAATCGTTTTTATGTGTCAGTTTGTGTTTCAGTTTATTGCAGTTTTCATTAACTAACCGAGGAAAAGCATTTCATTTATTTCCATTCCAATTCATTTCGGGTTTTCGTCTTTATGACATTTAAATTAGCTTTTGGCATCGTTTCGGATATCGAGTTCTATGGCATCAAATAATAAAGTTGACTTTGTTGTTGCTTTTCACATGTGTATGTAAAACAAGTCGTTTGTTTGCATTGATAAAATCGCTAAATTAATCGAGAGATTCGATAGACGCGACAAGTTCGTAAAATGTAACTGTCGATCTACATGGTCGGCGCGTCCGGGGCTGGACCCTGGCGCCCGCTTGGCTATAAATAGCCATAAGTAGATGCCCATAAAAGACGATCTCTGGCTGACCAATTAATGCGTCGCCGGCGAGAGTTGGCGGCTCATTAACACGCAGTTGGTTTGGATTGAAATCGGGCATCAATAATTCATAGAGACTGCCGTATCGGGCAAGAGGGGCCTGGGCATCATTGAGACAGCTGTTCCATAATGCATAACAAATTCGATTGCAACTGCAACAGTTGTTGTTGTTTGCTTTGTGCATATTCCCAAAGGACCCACTGTCTGGCTGGCAGACATCCGCATCCTGTGTGTGAAATAATTACATGATAACTTGGGCATATATGGTGAGGCGTCGCGCACACACAAAAGTGTGTTGTAGTTCATGTAAGCATGTAATTTAGACCCTGTTTGGGTTCACTAAGAGATAATTTATAAGATTTGAATCATATTTCCCTCCGTTGCAGTTTATGAGAATCCCTGACTGATTATTCACAATTTGATAGTGTGCGTCGAACGACAAATGTGTGGAACTCACTTACGACTGGACAAGCCCCCACACCATGTATCATTTCGTACATGTGACCTTGCACTGAGTTCTATGTTGATAGAACTACAAATAATTGGTATATTTATAAAAATTCGGCAAAGACCACTTATTATTATCCTATTCCGTCCCGATTCAAGCCCCACAACTTAATTACTTTATTTTCCGAAAAGTAGGCCGTATCCACAACAAACAATTAAATGAATTTGATGTTGTTTGTGTATTTCGCATTGGTTAGTGCGAAGTGCATGGTATCTATATTCATATCAGATATGCAAACCACTCGGAAATCGGGAATGTTTCTGTTCAATGGTTCACAATAGATTCAAGCCACCAGCTCGGTTCATGTTATGGGATTTTAAGCTAACTAAACCACGTTTTTGGTTCGGTTTAGTGGTGCACGCTTAACATTTATATACAAACTTTTCACCTTTTGGATGACTGTTTTTATTTTCAAATGTTTAAAAGTTTTGGGTAAACTATTATTGTAAAGAGCTAACAAAAGTCACATTTGTTGTATCAGCTGTTCCTGCAACACAAGAATCAGTCAAATTTGGTTCAGTAAGTTAAATTTGTTTTATATTTATAATTAATTTAAACAAAGCTCTTAACTAAATATTCCCAAACCCCGCACAGTGGACGAAACGTTCAATTTAGCGGAATTAAATTAATATCTTCCAAACTAAATGAGATATTCGCAATCTGTTTTTATTTCATTTTAAAGGTAGAAAATAAAAAAATACCGAAAAAAACGAAAAAAAAATTTTTTTCATATTATCTGAAGTTTTAAATCAAAAAACAATGTTATTCCGAGTCTGAACTATCCTTAAATGCAATTTCAGACTGAACATAATTGATTTTAAGGAGATGAAATTTTAAGGGCATGCAATAGGTCCTCCATTGTATCAGACCTTGAAGTTTTCCGAGTGTGAAACTATCGAAAATTGCGAAGGTCCTTGTTCCTAGCTTCCAGGGCTTCTTCGGACATCATGAAAATTGATGGTCCAACATTGCTTATTATGTCAGCTCCATGTATTAAAATTTTGTGAACTGAACTTACATGCCGAGGTAAAACCACGAATATTCATTCTCAAACATTTTCGCTGTTTCGAATTTGCAAATTGCCGAAAAGCATCTACATCCATCGCAGAATAACTCCAAATCTTTTAATAGTTGCTTTACTAACCCTAGTTATTTCAGAAGCCAGCTTAGGTTGTTGAAAAATCCTACTCGATGTGTTGCCGTTGTTTGTATTTCCACAACCGGTCATAGGAATGTCAACCAGCAAATTCATTTTTTATACCCTTGCTGAGGGAATATTAAAATTGTCCAGATGTTTGGAACGCATAGCAGGAAGCATCTCCGACCACACAAAGTATATATATTCTCAATCAGCATGACGAGCTGAGTTGATTCCGTCTGTTTCTATGCTATCTCCTCCGTCAGTTTTAAAACTATCTTAAAAAAACTTTGCACGAAGCCTTTTGGTACTAATACGCTGAAGATTTGTCGGAATCGGCCGAATTGGATGACTATATCATATAGCTGCCATAGGAACTATCGGTTGGAAAAGTAGTTCTAGTTAGAAAAACTTGTTTGTTTTCAATGGTAGCGCCTTTATACCTTCCAGTTGTGAATATTATCAGTTTCCACACAATTTTGGGAAGTTTGGTCAAAATCTGAAGAATATATGTATCGTAAAGCTGCCATATAACAAACTAGCAAGCAAATGCTCAAAGTAGTGACTCCATCAAGCTGCAAGGGTATATGTATAAACTTCGGTCAAGCCGAAGTTAGATTTCCTCTATTTTTTCGTCTTGAGCTCTGTTTGAATGAATGCTTTTCTTTCTTCAACTAGGTCTTTATTTGCCACGTCTTAATGGGGAGCCTGTAGGAAATTTGTATGACACACTCAAAACAGCGAATCTACGCATGTAGGTTCGATAAGTCATATTTAAATAAGTTTTTCTGGTAGTTTTTAGATCAAATCCAATTCATTCATTACTTTCGCCGTCACACTACAAATTCCACAAGTTTGTGATGAAGTATTGGCAATGGTACCAAAAAATTTTGACATCTGTCATCGTCATGTAGAACTGATGATGAACCTTAAATTCGCTCAAACTCTTCGGATTAATATTTGTTATTTGAGGTCGAACACTCTCAATCTTGACATTTACGACTTCAGATGATTCCTTTTGACAGCTTACTTTGATTGGTCTGCAGTAGCGAGTTGTAGATGGCCGTGAATTTTACCAAATTATGTCAGACTCCAATTGCACTTGCAATGGAACAAGGCAAACTACAAGCATATGCTGATCGATCATATTCTTTTAGCTAGAATGTCCACTGCTACCATCATATCCCCATTTGTGAACTGCAACTAGCTTTGAGCTTTTTTCATCGGCTACGTTTTCAAACAAACTGGAATATGCTTCAATGATCCTAGCGATAGTGTGGTCAACCAAACTTTGTAAGCTGTTGAAAGCACTTCTGTTTAGCCAATTTTAATGCGTCATAGCATGGATAAGTTTTGGCATTTCGAGCTTTGGGTCCGGCTTGCTTTAGCTTAAAAGAAGGCTTCGTAAAATCTCCATTGATTAAAAGACTCAAGGCTTTGTCTGGAGTATATTTTACAGGAAGTTCATTTTCGCCTTCTAAACATTTCTTAATTTTTGCACTTATTTCATCATTATACTCTGTACCAAAGGTACACAGAGTATATTAAGTTTGTGCAAAAGTATGTAACAGCCAGAAGGAATCATCTCCGACCCTATAAAGTATATATATTCTTGATCAGCATCAACAGCCGAGTCGATATAGCTATATCCGTCTGACCGTCTGACTGTCTGTCCGTCTGTATGAACGCACAGATCTCAGAGATGGCGAGAGATAGAGGTTTTACATGTATGGGACATATATTTCTTATACTTGCAGTCAGATCAAGTTTATGTTCATTTTTTGCCACGCCCCCTCCCGCCACCGCAATTTGGAAAAAACGTCATATCTCCCACAGTTTTGAAGATAGATTCTTCATACCTTCTAGAGATATCTAGAAATCAAAATTATTTATCGATTTGCCAAAGGAATGATAAAGATCGGATGAACGATACTCAAGTGATTAGCAAAAAACGGCCAGTTTACGCCCAGAGAGAGAGAGAAACTTAGAGATGAGCGCGTATAACTCGTGAGAAAATGCGAGCAGCGACATTAAGGGTACAGAGTATGTTATAGTCGGGCTTGATCGACTTTCTTTCTTGTTTTTATCTAATAGCGATTAAAGTTTTGGATGCGCTTCTTTTTCCAGCATTGTATTTTTAGTGAAGCATATATCAAATTTTTTTGCTGTTCGTTCAATTTTCTTTGAAGTGCTTGGATCTAGCAAAACAAAGTCTCCATCCAACCATTCTCCGTTTTTCTCATTTGATTATGTCCACCTTTCCATTAAATGGGCATTAAACGTTCTAAGTTTTCTACCGATTTCAGCCAATTGTTTATGGGAACATTCCGATTTATCAATAATGTTATTAAATAGGTGCACTTCCATTGCGAAATATTTGTTAGAAGGCATTACCTCTTTATGCCAAATGGAAAAAAGGCACCTTTTTGAAACCGACATTGCACCTGAAAAAAAATTAATTTTTTCTAAAGCATAACTTGTGTTGTCCAAAAGTATTCCAGCTAAGTTTTCGTTTTTTTAGATAGTTTTGTCTATTGTGAATGTAAAACAGTTGTCATCTTCTGCCAGTTTTCGCCATTCTTTCTAGAATATATCTATAATTCCTGAAATTTTCATCAAGATCGGTTAATGAATAGCCGAGTTAAGAAAATGTTGCATACTTTTCGGAACACAGGAGGCTATTAAACATTTCTTTCCCTGAGTAACGGGTATATCAAAGTCGGTTAGAGCCGACGAAGAATACAAATCATTTAAATAAACTTAAAAACTAACGACAACAAGAAATTTTCTGAGTAATTCCCAAAATTTACGAATTACTTTGTCTTAAGGTAACGACATTTTTGGTTCGATTTAGTAGCTTTGAAAGAACTCCGATTCGGTAAGATTGGTACAGAGTCTGCTTGCATCACAGATGCGATGCATAGGAGTTGGGCACCTCAGAAATAAAACTTGTTCCTCGAACTTGAAATAGCTCATGCTAGTGGGATTAGTTATACCCACTGTATATTGATCATTTAACTTGAAACATAAGCAACAAAGTTTTAACCAAATTGTGTAGCCCCCCCCCCTACTTCGTGTGGCTTGGCAATTTCACTGGCACTTCACAGTACCCAAATGCCCCCAAGGAATTGCGCACTCGCGTCAACAGAATCAGAGCAACCAGAGCCACAACCTGCTGCAGCAGCAGTCCCAGTCCGCAGCTGGAACGTCACACACACACACGCACACATTTTTGCACCAATAAATCATTTAAATCAATTTCCGCCTGTTGCTGTTTTTTAAATGAATTTTCGCTGCAGCAAAACAGCAAATTGTCAATCGCTTGCCAAAGGCTTGTAAATCGAATTGACATAACAAACTTATGCCTTTGCAAGGCACGGCCATGTGACATGGAAATAGACATGACCATGGGCACCTCTTAGTGGCTGTGTGGCAGTTGATTCTGAGAAGGTTGCAACCATGCAGATACGCACATAAATCATAAGCCACAACAATAGCTCTGCTATCAAGTGAATCGACTCTGAAAGCACCCTGTATGCTGGATTCCAAGTGTTGTTCTCCTCTAAAACTTCCGTGTTTTTTGTACGATTTTATAGAAATTTTTGAGTTGGGTCTAGACAATTCTTTCAAATCTGAAACAAACGACTCGAATGTTACCCTTTTTTTCAGTGGGTACAGGATACAAAACGAGTTGCTTTTGTGCGTGGCCGGCCACTTTGAATGGCTTGGTGGGGTTCCACAGAAATGGCTGCTTGAGATTTGCATAAAATACAAATTCTTCTGATGCCGCTTCAATTGCTTCGGCCACTTGACAATGTCTAAAAATTCCGCATTGTTTTTGTGCGCCTCCCAGCCAGGTGAATAGCTGCCTGGGCCCCAGCTCCCAGCGCTCTCAGGCTCATTATACATTCAAGGTCCTTCATGCAAAGGTTGAATCTGTCAGCGGCACTCTGTGTCGAGTTCTCTTTATTAAACCTGACTGACTATATTTTAATACGTTTTGGTCTCTGTTGCAGGCAACCATTCCACTGCAGTCGTTTAACCTTGAAGCGGCGACAGCGGCGGCGGCAAGTCCCAAATCGAATGTTGCCTACATGCGCACGCTGTCGGCACCGCAAGGCGGAGGATCGCCACCAGCTCAGAGCCAACGCAAAAGTCTGGCTCTATCCGGCCCATCGCCAACTCATAAGCTGACAAATTTCCAAAGCTCATTGAAAATCGAAGAGCTGGCAGCGGCTACAGGTGAACCGGCGGCGACCACCCTGGACGATTTGAAATCTAGGCGACAGCGTCAACTGAACCACGACATGGAGACAATGCTGGCATCCATGTCCATGCCAAAACGGGTGGGCATTAATCAGGCAATAGTCGCTACCAGCAGAAATTCCACCACCCCGCCACCGGCCGCTGGGAAAGGCGCCGCTGCGCCTGGCTATCTGGTGGATGTGACCAAAAAAGGCTCCACCTCTACCATTTGGACATCGGAGGAGTCCATTCTGCGTAGTGTTGGCGCCGTCGATGAGGACAATAAGTGAGTATTCGAGTGGGGCGAATGAAGCCATTAATGTGTCAACCATAATCTCTGCCTGCAGCTCCACCTCATCGTCGTCGGCCTGCGAGGAGGCAACTGGAGTGCTTAGCTCGGGCAAGTCGGGCATCTCGCTGGACTCTTCGGGACTGGACAATGATAACAATGAGAGCGGCATAGGCACAGCCACTCCCCCCAAAGACATGTCCCACTGGAAGAGCCACCATCTGCAGCATCACCATCATCATCATCATCATCACAGACCCGGCGGCGGCAGTGCCCCGGATAATGAGTCGGTGAGCAGCCTGGAGGCTCTGCGCAAAATGAAGTTCCAAAAGAGCGGCTCAGTGGCCTCCTCCGATGATCCCGATCTGCTCGAGGTCTTAAGCCAGTGTGGCAGCGGTGGTGAGGCTGCCACTGAGTCTCAGGATGACATGCTGCTGGATGAAGAGGCCGTGAAGCAGAATGAGTGCGCGGATGAATTTTGTGACTGCGATTGCACTGATGGCGATGCCAGCAGTGCCAGTGGCGGAGGCACTGCTTCCGTGGCCACACCCGTGGTGCTGCGACGCAAGTACAGTGCGGCTCCACCCATACTGGTGCCATGTGTGGCACGTCGCAACCAACGCAGCCACTCGTTGGACCACCAGCATCAGCTACATCTGATGCAGCCGCGCAAGCTGCTGCCGCGCCACAACAACAGCAGCAAGGAGCGTGCCCAGCTGTCGCTGGCTCTCCGCCAGGAGCCATTCCAGTCCCTGCTCTCGCCCACGGCCACAACAGTCACGCAACTGCATCACTTTGTGGAGCTGCCCTCGCCCAGCAGTGCCTCACTGCACAGCGGCCTGGGCGACTCGGGTGGCATACAGGAGCTGACCACCAAGTCCAACTCGGCGCCGTTGCTGCTTAAGGAGCGCGAGCGGAGTCGACGCTGCGATGACTTTGCTGCACAGCATTTGGTGGGTATAGGTCCCAGAGAGCGTGGCTCCCAAGGCGACAGCAAAGTACGAGGGTTGCCTTTTATACTTTGGGAATAGTTTTCATTGGAAGTTTTGACATTTCTGATAACTTGGGGGTTCCTGTTTTGAGCTCTCAAAGTATTTGCGTCTTGTGAGAGCACTGTATAGAGCAGAGCACGAGTATAATGCCGAATGCTTGCCGAAGTCATGCATCACTGTGTGTTAGAGAGAGACGCAGTCACATTTTCGCGCTCTCTGCTTAGAGAACCCTGGTATAGAGCAGCGTTTGTCAAGAAGTGCGAGTTCAAAAAGTGAGAGTGTATAGGTGTGCGAAAATAAAGCGACCCAAACCAGCTCTGACCGACTTAATCGACCGTTGGCCTCCGACTGAAAAGCTGTTTGCTCTCTTGGCACAATTTTCGACATTCTTTCGGCTCGTGTCGATGTGAACCGCGAAATGTCGCTGGTATAGAGTGATCCGAATTATGTGGTTGGGTTTTCTCAACTCTCCAAAAATTTCTGGAAACCCGTACCCATTTACTTCAAAACTCTCTGTTCTCTGCCTTTGCTTGAGAAGAGTGAAGCTTTTAAAAGCTGTCTGTCCGTATTCTGTGCATTGTAAGCTTAGAGCTTTTTCTGAAAGCTTGTGCATATAACATTTCTCAGCACCTTGAAGACTTGCAAGCTGAAACAGAGAGCGAGCTGAGAGCTGGCCATTCCTTATTAGTTGTATCATATATGTATACCAGAGTTTCCCAGCGGTAGCCCCTGGGGCACGAAAATACTCGCCAATTCGCACCGAATGCTTGCCGAAGTCAGGCATCACTGTGTGTTAAAGAGAGACACAGTCACATTTTCGCGCTCTCTGCTTGGGGAGCTCTGATGTACACCAGCTTTGGCTTAAGAGTGTGCTAAAATAAAGCAACGCAAACCAGCTTCTTCGAACTCTAACCAGCTACTGAAGGGCTGCTTACTCTTTTGGCCTCAGCTTCGGCATGCGTTCAGCTCGTGTATGTGTAAATAGCGAAATGTCCTGGGCCTCGGGGGGCGAAATTCGCCAGAATTGGTTGAAATTGTGGCGTCGTTTTAAGTAGGTTTCACTTCAAAAATGTCAAACTTTCGAATGGAAATATCAAATCAAAACTGTTTAAACTTAAAGTTGCGCATTCCCTTAATATTAAAGCTAACCCTCGTACATACTTGGCCAATACTAAACGAGTCACCCTCGCATAAACTGGATTATCATCAGACCTTAATGTGCATTCTCTTCCTGTTCTTCTCTCCCCCACACACACACACACACACACAGACGTTGCGCTATTCTCGTTCGCAGAGTGATCGCTATTTAGCAGGTGAGTGAATGCCGGCCAACAAGTTTTCCATTCCTTCCTAGTCCCAACTAAATGAGTTATTTAAATGGCCGTGGTCCGAGGCATCGGCATCAAGGCTGCTGCCTGATTTGATGTGCTGGTGGTCCTGCCAGCCAATTAGCGGCCTGTTATTAAGCCTGAGTGGTTTATAATAACAGTGTGCGGTCGCGCAGTCTCATAATTTCTATAATTTTGCCAAAGGCTTGCTTTGCCTGAGCATCACCATCAACTTTTGTTTTCATTTGACCTTTTGCATAATTCGATTTCGTCCCCAAAACCAAAACAATTGCACCCAATCAAGGACCGGCCGCTTCGCGACATTTAAATTACTTTTATGTTCTTTTGGCCCACGAGATTATCAGCAAACCAGAGCCACCGTCAGCCGCTGCTCTTTTGCAAATTTCCAACACTTCCGTCAACACTTCCATTCAAATGGCCTGGCCCAAACCAACATGGCTGTCAATCTGTCAATGTGCACGCCACAATCTATTCACATATTGGGGTGGGGATGATGCTACTCTTTGTGCCAAGAATGGCGTATAAATGAACAGAAATTGAATCAGGAGCTTTACGAAGTGACTGCTGGACCAGAGTCCATTCAATTTCACTTTTGCTGCCTGACTGCTTCATCCAAATCCAGTTCAGCCTCGAACAGTGACGTCAGCACATGTTGGTCATGACGATTAACTGTGTTTGTTGACCATTTCTCTGACTGACGTCATTACATTGATGTGTGAATCCAAACCTGCCCTTTGAAAAGGTCAGGCACATTTATGTTCTTATCGCAAGGCCATGTCAAGTTGTCGCAGTAAATTATATGTTCAGTACTTGCCATTCCCACTGGGGTTTCATAACGGAAGCAAGCCTCACAAGTAGGTGGATCTGTTCTCTTGTTTACTTTATTGAACAAATTAATACGCAGTATATTTTATGATTTATGTCTGATATTGCACAAATACAAATTACCAGCATTTTGTGTTGTATTTATCTTACGCATCGTCCGAACAAATATATGACTATGGCTCAAGCGAATATATATATTTATATATGGATACGTACGGAACATGTTGATGTGCAAGCATGTGTCCATGTCGTGTTGTCTTCCGCACCATGTCACATCCCTTCCATAAGATACGATTAATGAGAAAAATTGTTAATGTAACTTGCCATGATTTTAGTCGGAATTTTGATGCTTTCACAATTGAGACAGTTTCCACGAAATAAACACAATCGAAGTGCAATAATTGCTCAAATTGGTACTGAATTTGTCCGACTGCAAAAATGTTAACTATGTTAACTTTTTATAAACTTGCAGAGGGCAAATTAAAATTGTCGTGATGTTTGTAACGCATAGAAGGTAGCATCTCCGACCACATAATTTACACTAGGCATCAAGGTACTGTATAAATATTGAAGGATTGGTGGTGATTCTAAATGATGTGCTGAACACAAATCATAATCAAATTTTTGTTAAAAATATAAAAAATAGAGGAAAGCTAACTTCGGCTCAACCGAAGTTTAAATACCCTTGTAGCTTTTAGCTTAATTTATATAAATTAAGGTTTTGAATGATTTTCGTCGAACATTCTAAAATGAGTTATTTCCCA
Source organism: Lordiphosa magnipectinata (assembly GCA_037044535.1). Classification (NCBI taxonomy): domain Eukaryota; kingdom Metazoa; phylum Arthropoda; class Insecta; order Diptera; family Drosophilidae; genus Lordiphosa; species Lordiphosa magnipectinata. The sequence goes on from JBAMBO010004059.1 coordinate 191,746, forward strand.
AACTCAGCAATAGATGGCTACATTACTTTGACCATTTGCTTGCCAGTTTGTGGAAACTGATAAAAATATAAAAAAAACTGTCAAAAAATATTGATTTTCCTTTACTTTGTGATTAAAATATTTGCGATGGTTGAACTGGAGAAAAAAACCGCCGAAACTTAAGAAAAACTAGAACGCCAGAACCCTTGCAAATGCAAATGTCACAGTTTAAGAACGCTTACATAAAAATCAAAAATTTTTCTAACTAAAGCCCATTTTCCGACAGATAAACATCTGATTTCGACCAAATTTCGCGAATCTTTTCCAAAACATATCACATTAACGAACGCCGAGTTTAAGAACGATAAAAATGAAAACAAAAAAGTTTTTCTCACTAAGACTCAATTTCCGACCGATCGGCCCTATGGCAGCCTTAAGATATAGTCATTCGATTTCGACCCAATTTTGCGAATCTATTTGAAAGCATATAAAATAAGTCATCAGCGAGTTTAAGGACGCTAACAAAATAAACAAAAACAATCTTTTTTTTCGACCTTTCGGTCCTATGGCAACCATAAGATATAGTCACCCGATGTCGATCAACTTTTTCCAATTAGTTTGAAAGCGTTTAATATTAATAATCACCGACCTTAACAACCATTTACTTAAAAACAAAAAAGTTTTTTTTCACTAAGACCCATTTTCCGACCGATCGGTCCTATGGCAGCTATAAGATATAGTCATCCGATTTTGACCAAAATTTGTAAATCTCTTTGAAAGCGTATAATATTAATAATGACCGAATTTAAGAACGCTAACACTGAAAACAAAAAAGTTTTTCTCACTAAGACCCATTTTCCGACCGATGGTTCCTATGGCAGCTATAAGATATAGTCATCCGATCCGGTCGGTTCCGACATATTAGCAGCTTGCAGTAAATAGAAGACTCTGTGGAAAATTTTAGCTCGATAGCTTTAAAACTGAGAGACTTGTTTGCGTAGACGGACGGACCAAGCTCAATCGACTCAGCTCGTCGCCATAATCAATAATATATATAGTTTATGGGGTCGGAAATGATTATTTCTATGCGTTGCAAACTTCTGGGCAAAATTATAATACCCTTTGCAAGCGTATAAAAATGTAAATCGCGGTTTGTGGAAAAACGGCCACTTTGAGATTTTTCAAAAGTAATCCTTTGGATATTCTTAGTACTCTAAAAAAGGTTTCATGATGGGAAAGCCATAAGTTTCCGCGAATTTCCCTTGCAAAGAATGAAATAAAAATTTTATATTAAACGTGCTTTGACATTGAGCATATATTATAATATTGACTAGCGGTACTTTAAGTTTTAAAATTTGCACGATGGGATGGACATGCCTTCATAGAGTTCTTTTACAATGTTATTAAATGAAACAATAGTAATATAAAATTAAGCTTTATTTTTTATTGGTAATATTTGTATTTGATTTGATCTTCTTTCTTTTTGGAAACACATCGAAGTCATCAGCGTAGGAATATTTCTTATACATCAGATGATCATTTTCGATTAGAATGACGCTGTGGTATTTGTGAGTACCTGGTACCGTTTTCGCATGGTTAAAGCGGACGGTCAACTCCTCTGTTTACTTTATTATTTTCAATTTTTGCCAAGCCCCCTCCCGCCACCGCAATTTGGAAAAAAGTCATATCTCCCACAGTTTTGATGGTAGATTGTTCGTACCTTCTAGAGATATGTATCTACTAATCAAAATTATTTATCGATTTGCTGAAGGAATGGTAAAGATCGGCTGAACCCCACCCCCCTCGCCATTCCCGCCAACCACCGCTGTATTCAAACAAACACAATCTTTGGGAGAGAGGTAGAGTGAGAATCTTAGAGATGAGCGTATAACAAAAATATTGCACGATAACCGCGTGACTCCTTGGATGTATGATAATATTATAGTCGGGAGCAAATGAACTGGTTCAGAGCATGTTATAGTCGGGCTCGATAGACTTTCTCACTTGTTTTGTTATAAGAACTCTATAGATTCTAACAAGCGCTTATACTTGTTCAATGTTTTCATGTCCATCCGTAAAATCTTGTAAGTTTTAAAACTTACTTAAAATATTGAAAGAATATTTCCAGAATTTTTTCAAACATCGATTTCCCGCTAGTCAATATTATATATGCAAGTGAATTTCGAGGAAAGTTATGGCTGTCCCATCATGAAACCTTTTTTAGAGTACTAAGAATATCCAAGGGATTTATCCTAATTTTTTTAAAAATCTCAAACTGGCCGTTTTTCCACAAACCGCGGCTTACTTCCTCCAGTTCAACCATCGCAAATATTTTAAAGAAAAAACAAACATTTTTTTTGAAATTTTTTTTATTTTTAGACCCATCCAATATTTAGTTATAAGCAAATTTAACAAAAAAAATAGACGAAAGGTAACTTCGGCTTGACCGAAGTTTATATACCCTTGTAGCTTGATGGCTCCACTACTTTGAGCAGTTTGTTATATGGCAGCTATACGACATATATACCCGATTTTGGCCGAACTCCTCAAAATTGTGTGGAAACTGATAATATTCACAACTGGAAGGTATAAAGACGCTACCATTGAAAACAAAAAAGTTTTTCTCAATAGAACTTCTTTTTCGACCTATCGTTTCTATGGCAGCTATATGCTATGGTCATCCGATTTAGATCAAACTTGGCACGATTGTGTGATAGCATATAATATTGATCAGTAACAAGTTTGGGAACGATAGCATATAAAACAAAAAAGTTTTTCCTACTTAAACTTTTTCTCAGACATATATTTTGAATGGCAGCTATACTATATAGTTGTCCGATTTTCATAAAACTTGGTGGAATTATGTGAAAGCTTAGAAAACTTGGAAATTCGAGGATTGGGGACGTTACTAAAACTACTTTTTCGACCGATGGTTCGTATGGCAGCCATATGATATAGTCATCCGATCCGGCCGATTCCGACAAATATACAGCGTATTTGTACCAAAAGGCTTCGTGCAAAGTTTGGTTAAGATAGCTTTAAAACTGACGAAGGAGACAGCATAGAAACAGACGGACAGAAGGACATGGCTATATCAACTCAGCTTGTCATGCTGATCAAGAATACTTGTACTTTGTGTGGTCGGAGATGCTTCCTTTTATGCGTTACAAACATCTGGACAATTTTAATATACCCTCTACAAGGGTATAACAATCGCTATATCTTTGCATCACACAATAGTCAAATTCTAAAAAAAAATTTTAAAAATCGTAGAAAACTGCGGTTATAGCCTGACAAAAAAATTCAAATGTTTGGAGACTATGAAAAAAAAAGTAGTTGCCCACTTCAGAAATAATTCCCCATATATAAATATGATTTAAAACGTACTCCAAAAATACATTTCAAAATTTAGAAATAATTTAGCGCCAATCAGAAGGTTGTACTTCCCAACTCTGGCCAGTTTCTTTTTATACAATTTTCAATTTCTAAAACTTCCTAGTCTGACTTATCAAAATGGTTTGGCCGGTGAGTTTACTTAAATCTCTTTCCAAAACACGAGGGATTTGAAACCAACTTAAAGAGATTTCCTTGACACCGAGAATTCGTTTTGGGTTAGAATTTCGTTGATAGAGATTTCCGTGACACCTCCGAATGATAGTTTTAAGTATAGAGTATTGCCATGTTTGTAGGTGGGCTTGGGTGTCCAACTTTTGTCAAATAAATCATAAATTTCAAGTAAAACTTCAACTGTGAAACGGACAACTGTGCCGCCGCCTCCGCCTCGCTCAATGAGCAACAGGTGCGGCTAGCCAGTTCAAGGCAATAACTGGAAGCTTTCGACTCAATTCAAACGAACAAATGTTCGAGTTTTAATGAATGTCCATGAAAACACAACGAGACCATAAGCTCTGCCTGAGTGTGTGTGTGTTTGTGTATGTGAGGGTCCTTTTTGTTGACATGAAAATGAAATAAGCATCATCAACGACGGACAACATGCCAGTTATTCATTTATTTATTTATTTGTTCGCCTGTCCTGGGCCTGTAGCTTTGGCCCTGGCCAACTAACTACAGAAAATAATAAGCGATTGTGGCGCCGATAAATCTAACATGGACAAGAACCCAAGGCAAGGCTCTACCGGGCCCTGCCTCTTGCGTTTAACTACAAGAAGCACGATAACAGCAGCCGCATACAGCATAAGCAGCCGCATTGCTCATACGACCCGTGCTCGCTGCCACCACCCGATGCTTCGTTGTGCCTCGTGCTTGGCTCGGTGTCGGCCCTGCCTCGCCATTTTGCCTGAACCGAACGTGTTGGCAAATTCATTAGTGCTCTTACAGGCGCCGTGCACGGTCGTGGTTTTCGTGGTCGCAGCGAGTCTATCGGGCAGCCAATGGAAGCGCGTCGACGCCGCCGACTCATTTTCAATTCCGGTGCAGTGCGTGAATAATTCTAGACGCAGCCAGTGCTGCCAGCTTCAGCAAAACGGCGCTGCCAACTCTAGCCAATATGCAACGCCGCATGTCCATAACGATACGCGAGTACAAGTTCTTTAGGAGCTTCTCGCAAAAATTCGAGAACTGGCCCAAACGCAAGGCCGAGGCGTTATGGCGGAAAATGCGCGAACGGAAAATTGCAGGTAAGCCCCAAGGGCAACAAATTATTAAATTTATATCAGAGTTGTAAACAAAAACACTCCAAAATAAGCGCGCGCGCGCCTCTGGCTGTTTATTGTGTTTTCGCACCCTCCCGCCCAACTATTTTTGGGATTGGGAATGCGTAGCGTGGCTATTTCCAGCTGGAGCAGTGCACAGCTTGTACTTATCAGTCGACGCTTGGCATTTAAATGGGGAATAGGAATGGCAACAAGTGTGGCTGCCATATAGCCTGTCCACAAGTGGCCCGGCCATGTCTGTCAGTCAGTTGGCTGACAGTGTGTCTCAGTGTTACGTTAACCGTCGTCATCATCAACAATTTCGCTGAATTTTGTTTACACCCAAGTGAAACTGCGCGCCAGTCAAGCAGAGCCATTTATTTAAATGAAAAGAAAATTGTTTTGCTTGTTGCAATAAATGGGAAAATATTATTATACAATTAATATGGCACATACTTGTTGTACCTGCCTCCACGGTTCATGCCTCCTCAATTGGTGTGCTATGGGGGAATGAACAAGAGCGGCAAAGATTTCACAGTTTGAATAATTTGGACGGTTTTTTGGTGGAATACGGTCAGGCAAGTGAAAGCAGATTGCAATCTTAAGTTTCGAAACAAAATAACGCTTAGCCAAGGAGCCAGATGTACACAGTCAAAGAATAACTCAAAATTTTAATATCAGTCTAAATGCCCTTCAAAGTATGCAAGCTTTATTTCCTTTAATAAGTACTTTTTTGAACGGGATAATTCATAGTCAAATATCGCAGAGTCAACATATCACTGTTGATTCTCTTAGAAAGTCGAAGCGGTTAAAAATCTTCAAAATAAATTTAAGTTAAAGTAAATATGTTTTAAACAAATATTTTCCTGAATTAAGAATATTCCTAAACATTGCATACTTTGAAGGACATTTATCATATTGTTTGGTTTTTGATATTTAAACAGGGTGAGAAAGTACCTGTCGTTATCTCTTTTCTACGGCTGTAAACAAAATACTTCTTAATCTCACAAGACCTTATAAACTTCTTTATCGTAGAAGTATTTCCCTTTTGATTTCGCCATTTATGATACACTGTTTATTGGCTTTACATTCCTGTTTTGCAGGAATGTAAATACTTATCATTTCTATTTGACCTAAAGGAGTCGAAAACATAGAAGCTTTGAGTGATCATGAGGTATTTTGGTACACGCGGCATGTCAGAATAACATTTTGTACTTAAAATATTACAAACGTTGAACATAACGTTGAAGCCAAAACTTTTTCCATACCGAAATAATTGATTTAATGCCAGGAATGTGCAAAAGTTTCTTATGGCCTTTGTAAATTATTTAGCGACATTTCTAATTTTAAATTAGTGAGTTTAGCTGGCTCTAGGTCCGTTTCTTCACAACTGTAAACATCTAATGCATTGTACATCAAAAAGAGCTGGTTGCCTATACAGTACTGTTTCATCCTTCTCCCGAAAGGATCTTCAGAAGGCTTTTCGCTGAAGAATGCATGATTGCCAGTTGGGAACTGCAAAAAGCAATGATAGACAACAATAGACAAGCAATGAGTACTTTCAACTTTTTGGTGGTAATGCTTAAGCTTTGAGGCTGAACTTTCCAAGTGCACACACCCATATATAGGAAGAAAATCATTTGTCAAGTAACAACAACCACAAGAAATATATAAGGGTACTGTCCAAGAAAGCACTTTTAGTTTGAATTAGTCTAGAACCAATCCCGAATCACTCTTAAAAAAATAATTAAAGTTTTCAGTCTACCCTCAACTTCCCATCGGCCCCTGCTGCTTTCCTTTATCATTGCCTCTGTACCATGTACAAAACTCCTGTTTTTATTCCCCACTTCTCATGAAATCCCCATTAAGCCGGTGTATGCCTCCGTTGTTGTTGAATTGAAAATAATTTTCCCCCAGCCATTTTCGGGTTATAACAATAAAGCACATAAATTTTCCGTCTTGTTTTTTGCACAATGATTTCTGTTTTTGTGCGCTCTTCTCTTTGGCTTTGATTGTTTTGTTTTTTTTTGTTTTCAAATGTAATTATTTTTGTATGCGAATTTTATTTTTTTGCGTTTTTCTTTTCGCTGCGGGGGGCAGGCGGGGAGGGCGACATTAAAAACGCATTAAAAGCTCAATGATCTGTTTTTATACAAGATGGAAACATTTCAAACAAGTTGCGACCGAGTCGCCTCTGATTACAACGTAGTTAGGCATAAGCAACTATCCAGATTGCTTCCAGCACTTCCCTGGCAACCAGCCAACTCGGAGTTCACAGTGGCTGCCACTTGTTGCACGCGGCCAAAAGAGGGAGGTTCGCCGCCAGCCCACATGTACACATTTTATAAATAACTTGATCCTTTGGCTGCCAAGGCTTAGTGTGTGCTCAGCGAAGAGGAAATTCGTGCAAAGGCTCCAGCGCAAGCTATTTATAGGCCACGCTTTAAGCCTAACAATAGCCCAAAACCTTTTAAGGATTATAAAGTTTTATTTTTAGTTTTTTCTTTTTTTGCAATTTCAGCTCCTGAATATAATAATAAATAATAAATTCTTATTACATTTTCCTTTCATGACTTGGCACAATAAGAGCTTGTCAACTATGAATAAAATTTATGTTGCAAATGACTTTTCAGTGCAACAACAAAGGCAAAGAGACTAGAAGGCCAGCAGCTAACAGAAAAACAATTAATTAATGGCAAACACCCGCATTTTTATTTACAATGGGAAGTCGAAACTATTTGCATACTTTTTGAGTTATTATTTTACACATTTTCTTATTATGATGAATGATAAATAGCGAGTTGGGATTATTCATTGGTTTGCTCTTGTAGTCATCTAGTGTTTATCTAGAACACTGTTCGCTTAAAAAAGTCTTTGTTGTGCATTCTGGTTCAAAATAAGGAACAAGAAGCTCCCTAGTTCATACACTCAAAGTATCAATCCCAATCAGTAATGACACAACGTAATCCCGAAAATTATTGACCCGATCCGAAAAATGAGTTGATCTGACTTTTCCTAATCCTAAAAAGTATAACACTTAAACTTCAAGACCCACAACAGTTTTGGTTTACTTAAAACTTCTGAAAAACACAGAAATATAACAATTTTTTGGGTTCCATTGGTGAACCCACGACCATGCGCACTGATCACGAATGGAATGGCATCTCATCGTTCACGAACATCGCCATCGTTTGTTGCCTCATGTCAAAAATGCTACTTAAATTTTGTCGCTCTCGCTCTCTTAGTTATGAACATGTGATCTCAAAGGGGATTGAAGTAAGCACATTTGAAATGATACATGTTCGAAAGGCTTGGGCCCATCCCAGAAAGCTTGAAGTGTGTAGTCGAGATTGAATTTTCAAGCTCATGTCGGGCTTACTCCAAGATTGAAAATATCCTGACGTATTTTTTTCTTTGTAGACGACATAATCGTTATAGTTCTAAATTCGTTTAGATTTTATTGTAGTTCAGCAAATTAGTTTGATGTCAATGTCATAACTTGTGTAAATGGCCACCGAATTGAAAAAGCCCTTACATTTTCTTAAAGACCTGTTCTGAGATGTGCCGAAAATTTATGACTCGAAATTGCCCTTTATTTATTAAGAATTCACATAAATTTGCAGTGTTACCATAAAAAAACATTTTAAAGTGTTTTCGTTTTATTACTAAAAAAGATTAGTGTTTTCAATGAAAAGTGAAAATATTTTGTAGGACAGCAAGAATACAGATTTACTGATGATAGTTTGATATTTTGGTTTAAATTTTATTTGTATTTATGGGAAAGTGATATGAATTTATCTTGGGATTTTGTTTATTCAATAAGATATAGCATGATAATACGTTGCAAGCAATCATTGTTCAATTTATGTTGGCGAAAAAATGTGCTGCACATTATTTATTTTTGGGCAGCAGCTGTCCATTTAATCCACACAACTATCAATATATCATATCCAACCTCTTTTAGTCTGAGTTTTTTGTGACGCTTTTGTTCAGTTCCATACGATTCATTTGTTGAGAACCCCATATCACTCATACTTTTGCGGAAAGAGTTTTCAGATTTTCTGCATTGTTTATTGAACGATCGAGTTTTGTATCGTTCAGATAAAGGATAATGAGATATATAACATAATGGTGAAAAAAAGAGAGAGAGATTATTGATGGGAGTTGCCATGTAACGGATATAAAAATTCGAATGTCGGTGAAGCATATTGACCCAAAAGGACCACAAATCCTTCGTATGTTTGAAGTGTTCTCTAAGCATTCAGTCAGAAACATTCCAAGCAACTTTGCAAAAGAAAATCTTCCAAAATATTTGTGGGTATATTGGGACGCCAGGTACGCGGCAAGCTCTCTACGACGTTAAATCTGATTGTAAATTTAAGTAAGGCAAACAAACACATTTTGAAATCGTTTGGATAAATTCAACTTTCTGAAATATAAAAAATATATCCCCACCCCCTCTTCCCCCCTCTTCACCAACTTCACACACCTCTTTCCCCTACCCTCTTCCACTGTTCCCCACTGTTACTATTACTGTTAAGTCACTGTCAAGTCACTGTCAAGTCACTGTCAAGTCACTGTCAAGTCACTGTCAAGTCACTGTCAAGTCACTGTCAAGTCACTGTCAAGTTACTGTCAAGTCACAGTCAAGTCACTGACAAGTCACTGTCAAGTCGCTGTCAAGTCACTGTCAAGTCACTGTCAAGTGACTGTCAAGTCACTATTAAGCCACTGTTAAGTCACTTCCCACCCACATCCCTCCCATTTCCCCCCCCACGTTCCCACCACTTCCCACCCACTTCCTCCACACACCATCCCACGGCACACACAACCCACCTGCTTCTACGGCAATGGTAAAAGCGGCTGATTTTGCTAATACAAAATCCAAAGACAAAGGCATACCCAAAAGAATCTGTCGCAAAGTCAACATTTGTCTAGTTTTAGTCCCCCAGTCGGACGTCCTTAAATGTGCTTCGCTCTAAAAACCAACACCGTACAAGGGCCTTAAAAGACAAGTGTTATTTACTTTGATAAAGTTTGATTCCTAGTACCTGAAATGGGGAGAATCTGTTGATTTTGATTATGCTTTTTGTTAACTATCACAGTGCTATCCATTTCCTTGCTGGGAATCAAACTTCAAACGAACATCAAGTTTATTATACATTTTGAGCGCACGCCCCCAGCCCTTCCTACAAATATTAACCATATTTCTAGCCAACCAAACCAATTTTTTGTGGGAAAATTCTAGTTGGAGTTACTCCGAGACTCCTTTGTGTAATTCAATCTGAGTCACTCTCTGTCATTTACATATTTTTCATAGCCATAATGCAATTATAATGCCCCCTTCCCCTATTGCCTTGCTTGTGCTGTCCTGATAATAAGAACTTTGTGTAAGCCATAGCTTTAGTTTGCCTTACTCCTTGGTTGATGCTGTCAACGCGCGGTTATGTCGATGCTGTTGTTGAAATTTTCAATTAAAATTTGCATTGATTTCGACATCCCACAGAACCACAATGATGAGCTCTTTGCTGCGAAAGTGTCAATGAAAGCAAAGTTCCTAATACAATTGCTAGAACCTTCCTCTGAACAGCCTTCTGTTGCCTGAATTATGGCTAGCTGTGCGCGTGTTAGTGAGACCATTTGAATGTGTGTGTGTGTGTGCTCTAGAAAAAGTTAAGTGAACCGGCAATGTACACTCACACACACACCGCGTGTAAAGGGTTGTCTTGTCAAGGCAACACAAAAACTTTGCACTGCGTTGTAATTTCAATCTCTGTGTCGCAATGGCATGCTGTTGCATGCAGCGTATGCGTAACGCACTTTATTTTGTTTCAGCATTATATTAAATTAAAACTTTCTGGGCTTAAAACCACTAAAATAAGTTTGACCTTTTATAAATTTCCTATGTGGTAAATTGATTTTTGGTGTACTCTGACACTAATTGAAAGGTAATTTAGTTAAACTTCAACTGCAGTGGCTGCGGCCAAAGGCTAGTTGCAGGCAGTTGTTGTTGGTTCTGGTTATTGTTGTTCAGCAATTTTGTTAATTTTTGCGCTAAACGCTATTTACAATTGACTTCCATTGGCCAATTATGCTGCCATATAAAGGTTGATTGCACAGCCGCAGGAGCAAAATTACTGCCATTTTAGTCAATTTATAATTGAAAAATGTTTTGCTGCTCTCGGCTGGCAGGCAGGACTTGCATAAATCTGAAAGCTCAGCATGAAATGTGCTAGTTAAATAACAATAAATTTTCGAGCTTATTTCATTCTGATAAGGTAATAGAATAGCACCTGCTGAACACTTGCAATTGAATAAACGCCTTAAATGTCGTTTCCGAAACACGCCACAAATAAGAAATTTGTAATAGAGGCATATTTGTCGAGTTACTCGTAGAGTAACAAAAACACTTCTTTATAACTCTAAGAGGGAAATACCCAGATCAAAGAATAAGTAGCCTTCAAATCATAATGCGAACCAAACTTTCTCAAAAATGTTCCAAATGTGCATAAATTGAGTACAATTCAACTTGACTTAACTACCACACAAAACTGATAAGTAGAAGTTTAGATTTGTAGCTAAAAATTTTGTATTACAAAAATAGGCAATGGGGGAATGTGCTAGCATGCTATCCATACGTTGTTCGTTAAGTGCGGAGGGACTAGGGTTCGATTCCCAGTCAAGCCTGAAATAATTTTTCTACGTTTTTCTGAAAGACTTAAATCTTAAACCGGGTCAGGTGAAGTAGTGGTGCGTCATTGAAATTGTTGTACAGCGTTGTCTCTGATCCTATGGAATATGGGCGGGAGCAGCAACATATCCAGTGCTTGTACATAGTACAATTGGTTAAGGTATCGACTGTTCAAAGCAGGGGTCAAGCCTAAGTTCTTGAATATCTAAAATCGATATTTAAGACGGTATAATAATCTGTTACATGTCCCTAAGAGCACGCGCACACAATGCAGCTGAAAGATGAACTCCGTGAATTTAAATTTCAGTTGTAAGTTCAGCTTTGCGGGTTCAATCAAGCATGTTAGTTCGGCTTGCTGACGTACTAACATATCTTGGTCACCCGTCAGTTCATCTTTCAACAGCATGTGTGCGTGCGTGCGGCTAAAAGATGAACTGACGGTACAACTTATGGCTGATGACAAGCAGAACACTCCATATGTACCATTAACCTGACCCAAAAATAAACCGAAATGCGTTTTCAGTTCACCAACGGAGCTTTGATTTGTGAATTATAGGCATTGTCCTACACCCAAAAAAAAGTAATCATCAAAATTACACTATTTAGTCATCAATTTGAAACTATATAGTATCAAATTCTCTGTAATATTCCTAGTATCAAATTGATATTTTCAAAAGTTTCGAGAATAAAATTGATATTTTTATACTCTGTACCGAAGGTACATAGAGTATATTAAGTTTGTGCAAAAGTATGTAACAGGGAGAAAGAATCGTTTCCGACCCTATAAAGTATATATATTCTTGATCAGCATCAACAGCCGAGTCGATATAGCCATGTCCGTCTGTCCGTCTGTCCGTCCGTCCGTCCGTCCGTCCGTCCGTCCGTATGAACGAAGAGATCTCAGAGATAGAGGTTTGACATGTATGGGGCATATATTTCTTATACTTGCAGGCAGATCAAGTTTATTTTCAATTTTTGCCACGCCCCTTCCCGCCCCCGCAATTTGGAAAAAACATCATATCTCCTACAGTTTTGATAGTTTTTATAGTTTTTATAGTTTTTATACCCTTGCAAAGGGTATTATAATTGTGCCCAGAAGTTTGCAACGCATAGAAATATTCGTTTCCGACCCCATAAACTATATATATTCTTGATCAGGGCGACGAGCTAAATCGATTGAGATTTGTCCGTCCTTCTGTCTGTCTGTCCGTATGTTTCTACGCAAACTAGTCTCTCAGTCTTAAGGCTATCGAGCTGAAATTTTGCACAGAATCTTCTATTTACTGCATGCTGCTAATATGTCGGAACCGACCGGATCGGATGACTATATCTTATAGCTGCCATAGGACCGATCGGTCGAAAAATGGGTCTTAGTGAGAAAAACTTTTTTGTTTTCAGTGTTAGTGTTCTTAAATTCGGTCATTATCAATATTATATGCTTTCAAACAGATTTGCAAATTTTGGTCAAGATCGGATGACTATATCTAATAGCTGTCATTGGAAGCATTGGTCGGAAAATGGGTCTTAGTGAGAAAAACTTTTTTGTTTTCACTGTTAGCATCCTTAAGTTCGGCCATTATGAATATTATATGCTTTCAAACAGATTTGCAAATTTTTGTCAAAATCGGATGACTATATCTTACAGCTGCCATAGGACCGATCGGTTGGAAAATGGGTCTTAGGGAAAATAACTTCTTTATTTTCAAGTAAATCGTTCTTAAGGTCGGTGATTCTTAATATTACACCCTTTCAAACTAATTTGAAAAAGTTGATCGACATCGGGTGACTATATCTTATGGTTGCCATAGGACCGATCGGTCGAAAATGAGTCTTAGTAACAAATTTTTTTTGTTTATTTTGTTAGCGTCCTTAAACTCGCTGATGACTTATTTTATATGCTTTCAAATAGATTCGCAAAATTGGGTCGAAATCGGATGACTATATCTTAAGGCTGCCATAGGGCCGATCGGGCGGAAATTGAGTCTTAGTGAGAAAAACTTTTTTATTTTCAATTTCATCGTTCTTGAACTCGGCGTTTGTTAATTTGATATGTTTTGAAAAAGATTCGCGAAATTTGGTCGAATTCAGATGTTTATCTGTCGGAAAATGGGTTTTAGTTACAATTTTTGATTTTTATGTAAGCGTTCTTAAACTGTGACATTTGCATTTGTAACGATATAAAAACTTCGGCACAGACGAAGTTAGCTTCTCGTTTGTATTAATTTCGTAGTATCAATTTGATGCTAGGTCTTATCAATGTGATATTTCAATTGTCAAACTCTTAGTATCATTTTGATACTAGCTTTTATCAATTTCATATTTTTTATTATCAAGTTTGTAGTCCCTTTTTAGTTCTCCATAAACTGCAATTTAAATTATAACATAATATTTTCGAATGTTTTTACTTTTATTTTGAACTCTTTCAACATGTATTTTATTTATACTAATAAAATGAAATCGTCAGGAGTAAGCGCTTCACTATGGGAAACATTGTTCTCTCACTCTTCAAGCTCCGTGTCCACGCGGATGTGGTTTAAACAGAAATCACTGAAATGGTGCGATTCTGGCTGCAGCCAATCCATGTAGAGCATGGCACGGCCAAAAATACATGACCATTTTAGCGGGTGTTTGTTTAGACGTTCACACGAAGTTCATTTTGCTCTGCTCTGTTATTTTCGAAGCAGCACATCGACAAGCTTATAGACTCGGTGTGTCGGCGCACAGTGGGACCTTTTCCCAAACCACGTTTCAAAAATCATAACTTTTGAATTATTTGTGTTATCCACACAACGTCGCGACGTCGCTTCCGCTGAGCAGTATTGTACGCTCACTAATGAGGGACGCGCCGGACTCTGATGTAGAGCTTTACGCCTTCGCAGAGACCCCTCTGCAGCTGCCTTCGTTTCGAAGCTCTAGCAATGTTCGTCATCTTGTGGCAGGAAAACAGTTTATATCGATATATTAAATACTTCGGTTCAAAGCACCAGACATTTTTAAATTTAATTTTACTTTTTCTTGCTGCCAAGTAAGAATTTTACTCTTAAGATTAAGTACATAATTTGAGTGAAACTGCTAATACCCAAATGGTTAATGTTGTTCAAAGTCAATTGCTGGTACAAAAATGACCATAATCCGCAAACCAAGGCTGCTTTGGTGAAACAGCAACAACCAGCAATAGATGTTGTATCTGTATGTAAATATAAAATTGGCTCAACAGCACCAAAGAGGGCCAGGTAAAGCTCTCACTTTTTTTGTATGATATTTCCATTGTCAAACTTTTAGTATCATTATGATACTAGCTATTATCAAATTAATATTTTTTCGTATCAAGTTTGTACAAATGCCACATAACTTGACCACAATAGCTTAAGGCTGAATCGGAAAGGCAACGATACAGAACTTTGTACCCTCCCTCTCTGGTTTAAGGCACGCAATAAACTTAACCGTTTTTTATATGAATTTTAGTTCAATAATGCAAGGACGGAACTCCAAAGATCGCCAATAATAAATCTTGGACGACTCAGGGTACTTGACGACTCTCCGCTTGGCTGACGCAATCTCACTCTCATTCTCAGTGAGAACTAGTTCTTTCCATTTCTGAGTGTATGGAACAGTGCTGCATGCGAGATATATCGATAGTTAACTTATCGGATTACAGCTCCTACCGCTTCTGGTGGTTCTTCCAGATCCCACCAAAGAAGATTTAGCATAGAAGCATAATTTGAGTGATGTTAACTCCATTGTGACAGAGGAATACTTCATTGTGAGAACAAGATACTTTGCTCAAAATTATTGTCGACATAGCAAAAACACGGTGATTAGAGGGAGACGGACATAGTCACAAAAATAACTCAGACAGTCGAAAAATAACTCAGAGAGCCAAAATGACAGCGAACAGCTGACAAATATCTGATTGAAAAGTTGTCGACGCAGCAAATTGGGCTTCTATATTACATTTTCTTTGATCCCACATTAAATGTTTCGGTAGTCGAAATTGTGCAAAAGAAATCCACACATATTACATAAGCTTAACAACCGTTTTAATTCACTTTAATGTACGATTAAAGCATAAGTATTTGTTTTCAAACAGTTGACGACCCTTTACATTTTTAATTTGCTGCTTAACAGCGTCTTGACATTGCATGTAAAATGTTGATCACCTTCCCGACTTGTTGGTCGACCCCTCACCCAGTTCCATTAAAGCGCGTGCACACACACGCACACATGCATACAGGGCTCCATCAGCATAATAATTATCCTGTGAGCAGGGAACTTCATGAATTTTGCGAGTCGCTTGTTGGCAAATGTTTTAACAGCGACGACGACAACGATGGGGAGGAGAAGTACAAAAAGGGACAACATGTGGGCGACGGCATTGTGTACCAAACAAACAACAAATATTGACCCTGACGCCATAAGCAGCCACCGAGCCGCGCAACAATTGTGTGTACGCATTAAATGGCTTTTAGATGAGAGCCACCAGCAACGACGAATACGCGGCGTATGCGCAATTTTAATAATGCTCAAGTGGCATTCCCAAGTATTGCTGCTGTCTGTTGTTGTCGTTGGCAGGATAATTAATGTCCCGATAAAATATATTTTATTTTTCTATATGTAATCTCAGGTATAAAACAGGGCCAAACTGTAGTTGTTGCATTCCGCTGTGCCCTTTGACCAACAGCATAAATCGATTGCTGCAAATGCAAGCGAACGGGTTTGCTGTTATTTTGAAAAAGGAAACCAAAGACATCCCCCTCCACTCACAGGAAACGGGAAAAGGGTTGACTGACGGCCAGGCAGGACCAAGGCAGGTGCCAGTACGCCTCAGTGGCCTCTTCCGCCTGTCGTGCAAGTTAATCGCTTGCGAAATTCAATAATAATTCACCCCCCTTAGCCAGGTTCTGCTGACAGTAAGCAGCCGGAAACTGTTCCATGTTGTCGTTCTATGTGTGTTGATTAAAAATCAATAGCCATAGCCGTCACCAGAGCCACGTCCTGAGCTGTAGCTCAAATTGGGTTATTTTGAAATCCAGTGAACGATGTGAAACACCGCACAGATTAGCATTTAAAATAGCCGCCCAAGAGGCAGGCATTGGCTAGCCTCAAATCGGTTTGCCATTCTCGTTTGTTCGTCGGCTGCTGGAAAATTGAATACAATTTGAATTCATTACCACCCAGATGGGGCTTTGACTTAAAAATCAGGATTTGAAGTTGCACACAGATTCAAGTTTAACAATTCAATGCAGCTAACCCCCAAATGTCTAAGGCCAGTAATTGGAAAGCCGTTATAGATGTGTATGATAAATTTGAGACTGTCATGTCTAGAATTGTAGGTGCTACACACGCTTAGCTGTTGCTGTACGCTAAATAACAAGGCAGCAAGCCGGCTCAGAACAGAACCATTTTGAATCGATTAGATTAGAACTTGAACCGTATCTCAGAATGCCAAAAAAAACAACTTAACTGAGTTTTATAACTTCCGGTTACTGGTACCGTAGACGGTACGGAAAATTAAAGTTCAAGGTTTCTAGCAGAAAGGTCTGGATCGAGCCTAGGTTTTGATGATGCGTCGTTCAGGACCTTCGAACCCGTTGTAAAGTGTAAGGCTCGGACTGGTTCCTGTATTTATCGAAACTAAGGTTTTGGTTCGAATTTGCGTTAATAGATTGTAAGATAGTTGACAGATTTTGATACCCGTAGAGTGAAAAGGGTATACGAATGTATGTAACAGGCAGAAGAAAACATTTCCGACCATATAAAGTATATATATTCTTGATCAGCATCAACAGCCGTGTCGATATAAACACCTAGATCTCAGAGACTAAAAAAAAAATACCAAATTAACACATTTATATACCCAACATCTATGATCTCTCAAATTTTCGTTAAGATCGGTTAATAAATAGCGAAGTTCTAGGAATATCGCCGTTTGTCTTATATTTGGAATGGATGGCAGTTAATAAAAAAATCTGTTGCCTACTTTGAAGCTTTTCCTTAAATGAAAAACTTTTGTCAAATGTTTGTATTTCGAGACCGGGCAGGGTCGACTTTAACTTACGCTCTCGTTTCCTCTACTTTCGGTCAAAATTTAGACATTTTTTGTTATGTTATTTACCAAGTCGAATTGCCCTTTCAAAATGCTTTCAAAAGGTAGCTCCATCTTCAACGTAACTAAATGTAGCGGACTTACTTATTTCCTTACTTATTTCCTTCTCGGAATCGCAAAATGGTTAAATATTTAAAGGGTTCGGGTGCCGACCAAACCGTTTCTTTTGGGTTCAGTTCAGGACCGTGTAACCGTGGTAACCTCCGCGGTGAGCGGACAGCATTACTGGGAGCATACTCTGCCTACACGTGCCAGTTTTTGCTCAGGGGAAATGGGGTGGGTACTTTTGCACCCTAGTAAACTGTATGGTTACACAGACCAAAGGGAAAAGACTGAGTTCCGGGAGAGGGAAGGACAAAGGATTCAATCTATACGGGGTCTCTAAATCGATCACGCAAGCTTTGAAGAAGGAGGGAGAACAAGATGTTAGTGTTCTCTTTCTATTACCCACCGAACCTAGTAAAGGTCAATTAATCTTTGTGCCTTTACCCATATTGAATGCAAACCAATTATATCAGGTGCCCATTATAAAGGATTTAACGCATTTTAATCAAAATTTATTAAGGTCAGAAAAACAAAAATTATAAAACAAATCAAGTATATGCGCACTAATTCGATGGGTAACTTCGAAAGGAAACTTTTCTTATTTGCCATAAGCAACTTATAATTCAAAAGGCAGTATTTCTATGTGAAGTTTGCGTACATATCTAAGCCTTGCACTTGTAATTTGGGTAGGCATATAACTCTGTATGAAGAGGTTTCTTGACATATATATTTATACTTCGTTTCGATGGACGGTTTTAGGCGGCTATGCCGTACTTACAATACTACAGCTTCTCTCACCGTTGTCGACAGGCCTGCTGACTGATGGCTGTATGGGTGTTGGAATGTTATCATAAGTAAATGTATATATATGAAAATGCAGACTACATACCATACCACATAATAGCGCAGAACAGCATATATGAACTGCAGAAACGAAATATTTTTAACTCGCGATTGGAGTCACACAGCTTTGCATACCTGGTCTTAGCTTAGGTCGAACAAATGCCAAGAAATTAATTTTGCAAAAGGAATTGCGAACGACAGCGGCAAGCTGATCGTCGCAATCACTAGATCACCAGGATGCGGTTGTGGATGGATGAGTTCTGTTCTATTATATTAACTTTTGGCTCACACACAATGTAACTTTTAATTGAAGGCACGTCTGTCGTCTTTGACCGGAAGATGGAAAAGAATGTGTGACCGCAGCTTGGCTCTTTAAGCGAATCGAGCTAACGCCACTGTCGGCTGTCGTGAGGATCTGCACTGCTTGTCGTGGCAGTTAAAACCGCCCACACGGCTATTCAAATTCAAATAAACGCACCCCTACAACCGGCTTGCAGACTTAGTTTGAAATGATTCTGCTGAAATCAGCTTAGCGAAGCAACTTGATCAATCATGACAGACAATAAAATACATTTATTGTATAATCTTTGATTATGCTCAACTCGAATTTCTCATGGGGTTCAATAACAAAAACGAATAGATCAAATAACTCATAGACTAAATGTCAAAAATACAACTCAATTAAATAGGCAGCCGAAAATTATTGGCATTTTCAATTGTTTGCAGATTCGGTATTGGAGTAGTTTGTTGATACGATTTAACAATAGATGTGTGGACCAACAATGAGTTGGTTCTGACTTACATGGACTCCATTAAAGAAAAATTTATTTAGCACTGAGCGGAGTCAGTGAAACTGCGCTAGAATGGAGGACAACCAAAAAAGACCCATTTCTTCTTCGATATAAAGCATTCCTCATCTTCTTTTGCCTGATATTAAGATCACGGTCTCGGCCGCTGCTAATTTATAGCCACCAGTCGTTTCTGTTTTGATTGAACAGTTATTCACAGCATGCTTGTCAATGGGTTACCTTTTCATCTCAGATTCGGTAGTCCCTTTCTTCCGACTTTCTTAGAGTCTTTCGCTTTCCGACTGCTTCACTGGAGATTTTTTTGGTCCATTCATTTTTTGACTTGTCTTGATCTGTTTGACGTCATTAGGAATATAAGTTGACTTATTCAAATCAGAACAATTTTAGACTTGACTTACTTGAACCTTCGGATCCGTGTGCGTATTTATTTCCTAGATGGGTCCAATTCTATTCTTTCTTTCTATTCTTTCGAAAGCTGTATAAGAGGACCATATGAAGGATAGCAATCAGGGATGAAAACGCTATCTCTGATCTGTTTCGCTTCTGCGTATAAACGATATGAAGTCATCTTTATGAATAAAATAAAGAAAATATTACCAATATTGTTGCCACACCCACTTACTACGCCTAACTTCCCTGGGCTTCCCAAGACATCAGCCCGTTCAGCAGTACGGTGCCTGCGCTTTAAGATTATTTTTAACAGTGTCTTCAAAATCTCTTTTCTATGAAATAATTGCTAAAGTGTAGGATACCAGTGTCTCTCAATTCTCGTTTTTTTATCGTCCAGTATACCATGCAGCTCATACTTAAAATTTTGTTGAATAGGCCTGATGGTGTAATTAATAATATATCTTATTGGTTTCGTCCTTTCATCGTTTTCAACAAAAATAAAAGACAAGCGAAATTATGAAGAAATTTTTTTAAACTTTTTCTTGAGCATAAAGTGTCAAGGAAAGTCCAAGTAGCACTAAAGTCCTGTGTATGGGCCGGTACGGTAACTGAAGGCTCGTTTGGACCTTGCACTCCTGAGAGTTGGAAAATGAACACAAAAAAAAATTATATTGTTGCCCATTTGTTTAATTTTGGTGACACCTCATAATCCTTATAAAGGATAGTTAAAAAGCGGAGGTCGCAAAAATCGGTCAGAAAATAACATTTTTCGCCCGGCACATTCAATAGGGGTACCAAAACGACCTTTAACTAAGCTCTCTGCTTCTATTTGGTTGTGGGATGAGAGAAACACATTTTTTTTGTTTTATTTTGGCAAAATTCACGCATTCAAAAGGTCTTCTTCGTATGTCTGCATCGTCGTGTAAGGCTAACAATATGAATGTATGCGACAAACTACATATATTATATGCGCTCTCTCGTTCTCTCTCACATTGACTCTCTCTTCTTCTTGAGTCTGCAACCTTTTGAACCAACATTTTGACAGATTGGTCTTCAAGAAGCCCGTATGACAAATTGACTGACTTGGGCCTGTTATAGCAGTCAAACATCAGTCAGACCGATCCGGAAAGATGATTTATACTCCAAAAATTTTATTGTATAAAAATATTTAATAATATTTAATGAAATTGAAGTATTTATAGATAAAACTCATGCTTTAAGAGTAGGGCAAAAAAGAAGAAAAATATTTAAGTATGTACAACTACACTTTATTTGTGCAAAGCAGCCAATGTATTCTTTTTGGATGGATACAGATTATGCAAAAAAAAAAATAGTCTCTATTTAGTGTGGTATGGAAGTTATTGTTAAGTAGTTGAAGAAGTATGAAAGAATATAGCCACGAAATCGATTATTACTCAGTATTTGTTAGAGGTTGCGATGGCGTTTGGCATTTACAAAATATAAAAAATAAATAAAAGGGAAAGGAACAATTTATCAGCTTATTTGGCAGGTAGGTCTGTTTGAAACCAAAGCTAGAGGAAAACTAAATTCCCAGTCTACATTTTAGAATAGGAACTTTGAAAAGCCTTAAGCTGCCTTTACACTTTTCATATATCTCTAAATAGTCGGTTGTCAAACTTCTCTAAAGAGAATCTCTTATCAAATTGAACCTGTCAAATTATTTTAAAGAAGGCTAAATTTTCTAAATACTTAGAGTTATTTGCTTTGCTATTACATTATCGTCAGAGAGTCTCTTTAGAGATATATGACAAGTGTAAAGGCAGCCTAATTGATTCAATATAAATTGTTTATTGTAAATTGACAGTTCTGTTAGGCAGCCTTCATACTGATATTTTACTGGAACCTTTAATTATATTTTTAGACTGTTAAGGGAGGGTCTTTCCTCTGGTAGTAGCTCAAACTTGAGCAAGCAAGGCAATCTCCATTTCAGCCACTTCTAAAAAGTCAGTTAGGATAAGCTGACCGTGGACTTAGTAAGGTTTACTATACTCCTGGTATAGTAAAGAGATTTCTTAAAAGGAAATTGATCTTCATGTTTGAGCAATAGGCTCTTATCCGTTAGGAGCTGGGAGATAGTGCCAAGTCTAGCGAATTGTTGCCTTAAATGAGTGCGTAAACAAAAATGCATATTCATACCGTTAGAAGTTTAGTAACCTCCCGGACAGCTTTAGCTCCAGCCTGGTATTGTATATGTACAATAAGTTCGTCGCAAATTGGAGCCTCATTACCTGCGGGTTCTGACAATGACTCGCACTCGCATCATCTTTAACCTTATGCTCCACGGAAATATTTAATTTTGTGAAATAAATCAAGCAGTTGTGGGAATCGGCCTCAACTTGAAGTTTACTTACTCAATTGCTTCACTTTCAAGCCTCGCAAAAATTCTTCGAAACTTTTACTTTTATGTCATCCACAAAAAAACAAAAATGTTTTTAAATCAACAACCGCCACAAGGCAAAGGCAAAATACAATTTAAAACGCCGTCAGTCAGCGGTAAAATTCGCGTCTGACCGCAGCTACATAATTTTTAACGTCGACATCATTTGGACAGTTTACAGCATAATCCATCAAATGACCATGAAACGACGAACACAATGGACAAAGGCTGACCGACCCACCCAGCGGATACTTGGCTAAGAATTTAATTGGGTTTTCTGGTGGGACAAAATGGACTTACACAATTAACTGCCCTTACAGCATATTATAACTCGACTAACTCCACCTTTGTTTTTATCGTTGCAGAAATTGAAGCCGTGGAAGCTTGCAAATGGCTGCGTGCCGCAGGTTTTCCGCAATACGCACAGATGTACGAAGGTAAGTTCAGGTCCCAAGTATGCACGCACTTCCGTCTCCCTATGTCGTGTTAACCTGCTAGCCCCGGGGGCGTAACAGGAGGTTTAACTGGCGGATAATTGAAGGTCTCTCTCTCTCTCTCTCACACTCTCCCATACTTCTGAACGCTGACGACTTGCCCGCCATTTAGTTTTATTTTTAACGCTTCCCCAAGTGGTGTTTTATTAATTTTATGACACGAACTTTCACTTTCGCCTGGCGTTAAAATAAATAGCAATGCGATTGCCCCCTTAAGTTGGCCGGCATTTATGACGTGGCAACATTGAGAACATTTTAAGTGCCGCATCATGCTTAGCAGCGTCTAAGGGTTACCACACCAAATGCAATGCCCAAGATATGTATGATAGGGAACCTGATATTCAACGCACGCTGCCGCGAACAACAATTAGGCCCCAAGATCCTTTCAAGCGAAAATGAAAGCAAAGCAAACGCCTCTACAAGATCGTTTTTTTTTTTTTTTTGGTTTTTTAAATATAGAAAAAAATAAACAAGTTGAAAGTCGAATCTTGGATGCACTTGCTATAAAGGAAAACTATTCAAATATAGAATTTGTTGAGAAAATATATAGTTTTTTTCCAACGAATCGTTTTCAATTTCTTTAGTTTATTTGCGATATTTTAACGAAATGTTTCACCCATTGTTCGCATTCAGGGTTTGAGTATAGTTTTTATCAAATTCCAATCCAAACCAATTCAGTGGATACAAAGATTTTTGAGAGAGATGCCACCCAAGATATAAAAATAGAAGATACCCAATGTGTCGTCACAGACTTACAATTTTGTGTTTGTTAACATTTTTTCAAAAGTGTGCTTCGGTAACCAAAATGAAAATGAATTGAAATTATATTAACAATTAAACTTAAGTTAAAACAAAAAAAATCAACTTCCCAACCAAAGACTAATCTGTCTAATGACGTCACAGACTCACAAAGTTATGCGCATGCGAAATGGAGCAAGTGGTTGCTCTACCTTGAATTCATTGTATCATGAATGCCATGTATCATGGATGCCACCCCTCAAAAAACCATATTTTCACAGTGTGCCTAGTTATTGGCCTAGAAGTAAAGACCTGTCAGTTTTTTCATTTGCTGTCTTCAATCTCGAAATGGGTGTTGCAGTTGAGCTGCGTTTAAGTTTTTGTTACGGTGGACACTATACGCTAGAACAGCGATGCCCAGCCGTATGCTCTTTGGTACGTTTTGTTATTGTAATTGCACGGAACATCGGAAATCAATGATCGTATACATGCAGGGCGCGAGGCATACGAAACGACACACATGCTAACGATTTCGATTGTATGCGACGCGTAGAACAAAAACCGGTTTTATTCTCTTCTTTGATTGGTGTTTGCGAGAGCAAGCAAAACTGACCAACAACAATTTCATTATTGGTATTGGTGCTTATCTTTGTGAGTATTGGTGAGAGCTCTGTCGTTTGCTGCTTTTGGGCATGCCTGCGCTAGAAGGTCAATTTAGTTTTGCCTAGTTTAGTTTTGAGCTAGGCCGAGTGGAGAGACAATGGCACTAGAACTCACAAAAATGCGTAACGCAGTACAACAAAATGCCACAAGGCATCAAGGCATTTGTATTTCTATGGGTGCTTCAGATGTTCGATAACGAACACAATCACGAATGGTGGTGGCGAGAGGGTCTAGGTTCTAGGGCCTGTGGTAAAGACCAATGGGAATTTTACATTCCCACAAGCTTTCCGGCACCCTTTTTTTCATGGTGTTGACAATATTGTCTGAGTACTAAGCTTTAACAACGAATATTTTGCTCGCTTTCCTTTTCTAAATGGACACCAACGCATTTCTCATAGTCTGTACCAAAGTTACACACAGTATTTTTAGTTTGTGCAAAAGTATTTGGGTATTCACCAGCCTTCGTAAAAACGTAATGTGGAAATTTGCACCATAGGAGCTAGTGAGCGCCCCCTTGTGATTTAACCTGGTAATTGTTGTGGTAAATCAGCTGTATTTGACAGGCAGTGAATTTGGCTGTTACTTGAGAGTCAAAACTGAATGCGTAAATCAAAATAAAAAAGCTCTTTGTTGTATAACAAGCACTGATTAGGCGAAAAATGGATATGGCGCTTCATGAAATAGAATGCATCGATGGTCTTTAGGTTTGAACCAAGATGCAGTCGATATAGTGATGGACGAGCTTGTGGAGAATCTAACTGCAACTGCATGCTTTCGGCGAGAAACCAAGTTTTCTGTGCCCAAATCAGTCAATTGGCGAACCAATAATGGTCGCTTTTTCCAAATGCTCTGTGTCACTAAGAGTCAGTTCGCTTTGATTGTCGAATTGTTGCATGCTTTGTGTCGACTGTATTTCGACCCCGCATGGAACTTAAGTTATAGGTAGCGTAGTACCTGACCATCAGATTCCAACCAACCCCACCTATCATTTCATTTCCCTGCCCATCACTCGGGGTGAAATCGGCCTAAGCCGAGCTGCCTATCTAACCTTACAGTAACCTATAGGTAGCGATTGCAGTTTTTTGTTTGGAGTCGTCAGATGAAAATGCATCAATAAGAAAAACTGCAACTATTCTAGGCAGGGAATCAAACCGGAACCAGAACCGGAACCGTATACCGAAAAGAACCAATTAAAACTCAGAACCAGAATCGGAACTGGAACCCATATTATTAGTTTTTTGTATACCGGTACTCGAGAACCGTTATTCTTGGTACCGAAAAGACCGAAAAGAACCTTAACATTGTACCGGTACAGTTTCGGTTGTGAGCGTAACAACTAGACTGTACAGCGAGCACTTAATTTTGAGAAAGTTATCCTACCAAAATTACCTGGGTAACTATTTTGGCGGATATTAATTTAAGCATTTTATCCATGTCTTTTCAAGTCCAACTGAGTGTGGAAATTAGCTCTGACACTTTCTCTGAAAGTGGAAACGAAGTTGAGTCATATTTCGCGCACTTGCAGCCACATTATCATACCTCAAAATAATCGATTTTGGAAAATACATCTTTTTGTTTATATTCAATCCAATTCGAAAATATAACGTCTGCACAGTAAGCCGAAGGATCTGTAACGATATCGTCTGTAGGACAACTCTGATATTTCGCTCTTGTTGGATCATGAAAATGAACCTGTAAAATGAAATAACCTATTTCCAGAGAATAAATTATATCAATATGAAAATTGTACACCATATAGAACACAATAAGGGTGTCCTTGAAATCTCTCGAGATTTTCGTATAAACGATTGCACTTCGAACTTAACTTGGAGTACTTTATTTTTGAAGTGAAAAGAATAAGACCGGCTACTAGATCATATGGAAGGGAAACCGTACGCATTAAATCTCCTTGGCTTTGAGCAGGCGGTTTCAAATCTCTCAACTTTCGTCATCTAATCTAGTAGCCCGGCATATTTGTGCCCCTTTGCATATAAATTCAAACAGCTATTATATGAAATGCTAACGTTTATACGAAAACCTCTAGAGATTTCTGGGACCCACCCGATAATGGTGAATATTTCTGCATCATTAACTCAAAAGTCGTAACAGTCTTAAAGTAACTGAACGATATGTATTTATATGAAAAGAATTGGGACAATACAAATAGTTCAGTATCTTCACAAATCAGTTTAATGGCATTAAACAAGATTTTCTGAGCTTATATCGAAAACAAAGATAAAAGTCGACAAAGTTTTCGGAATTGTAGGAGCTATCAAAAGATCTTCCTGCTGTTCCAACTACGAAATTGAGCGTAAGCTCCGCTGGAAGTCGCATGGACGCTAAAACAATAGCCGATACAAAAAAATACTAGAAAATATTTTATGAAAACATGCTTCGAATGCAATTGAAAATTGATGTGAATCGAATACATCCGTATCTGTGTGTGTCTAGATTGCATATCTACTTTGTCCGGTCTTAGTCTAAAAATTTCTTTAAACTTTAACGGTTCGTACCGGTAAACCGAAATAAAAATCAAGGTACCAATACGGAACCGAATACCCAAATAATGTTGGACCAAAACAGAACCTTTTACCGAAACATAAATTTCGGTATGTACCAAGACCGGAACCGGAAGCGAAAAACGATTCGGTTTGATTACCTGATTCTAGGTCTTCTTAGAGAGTGTTTGGAGCAATTTTGAAGAAATTGTGTCAATTTATTTACTGGCCAGATGCAGCTAATGGACAATAGATTTGTTATGAGAGTTATGACAAGTAATGAGAAAAAGTAAGTTCTCTGCCGCTGCGCTGCTTTCTGCTGCTACTGCATACACCTTCACAGGTACAGAGTACCTATATATTACAGTCGGTCTAGAACAGCGTTGGCCACGATAGTGCCGCAGAGGCCGATCACATTTCGCAATTCACACCGACACAAGCCGAACACTTGCCCTGGTTGGTACTAAGAGAGCAAATAGTTTTTGAGTTGCTGGTCAGCGTTCGATCTGGTTTGCGTCGCTTTAATTTTGCTCACCAATACACTCTCTCTATTTGTGGTCTCGCTCTTCTTTGCGACAAACCCTGGTCTAGACCGACTTTCCTACTTGTTTTTCTCGAAAAGTTGGTTCGGTTCGGGAAGGCAATAAATTACCTCAGCTTTTGCTTCCGGATAGGTTTGCAGCCCTCCAATTTTGACAGTTCGAGTTCGAGTATCACAAGTACTCTAAAGCATTTTGTTCTTCGAACATATCTTTAAGAGAAAACCCAACTGTAGATAACTATTGCTACATAAAAGAGCATTATCAATTGATTAAATTTATCTACATTCTTCTGGCCCAAAGCCATATACCCGTCTTTTGCAAGCGTATATGAAACCATCAAGCGCAGATAAAATATAATAAAAGGCTAAAGGACACGCACCGCACAAATTTATGAGGACCACCTTCGTATTAAAAAAAAAAGAATATACACAAAACCGAAATTAAAATGGTTTCGTTTTTTTCTTTTTATATCTCATTTCTCTTAAGAAAGGGCAAAGTCCCCGCTGGTAGCTGCAGTTCATTGAACTCGGCCAAGCTGCGAATTTATTTGAATTCCTTAATCGTCATTGGACGAAAACTGAGACCCTTGTTTGGGTGGGGGCATTTGTCGCTTTGCATTAAACGCCTGAAGGCCGCTCAGATTGATGAGCTACCCAAATCTGCAATATCCAAATCCGACTTCATTTGAATTATGAGCACGGAGGAGGCCCCAAAAAAGTGAATCTGAAATGGAGAGCCTGCAATTTGGCCCGAACGGCTGTCGCCGACCTTGAAATATGCCCATTGTGTTGCATAAATTCATGCAGAAGAATCCAAAGCCAAATTTTAAACTGAGAGAGCCCCACCCATTCCTGCGGCACCATGATAAATGCGTATTTTAATGAGTTTCGTGTAAACAAGGCAGCGGCGCAGGCGCAGGGCAGGATTTTGGGATTCTTTTGGGTTTGGTCTGCAAATTAAAATGCCGTAGGAGTTTAACTCCGGTTTGCTCTGTCATTTGGGACCGCTGAAAGGAGGTGTAGCAGCTGTAAGCGACTGTTAATTTGCTTCAGGCTGAAAAGGAAAAAGAGGGCAATGTCTGTTTGTTTCTTACGCACATTACTCAGCAAAAGAAGCAGTCGTAATTCGTGTTCCTAGATTCGCCAGGTTTTTTCCCGAAATTCCCATAGATGGCGTTGCATTACCCCACAAAGATTAATCATATAATTAATTTATTTCGGCACAATGCCCCACAAACTGCTACTGTAAACTGTGGAGAGAACCCCAAAATTATGCTGGTTTCCAAATAATTACACTCTGACGTCAACGATGGCCGCCCATTGGGATGTGTCCATTGGGAAGTGGCACACACACACGCACTCTCCATGGCGCGCACCCGCGTTATTTTGTTTATTTCAGCAGCATCAAAGTGCATTCAATTAGAAACTAAACATACAACATTTAGTGAAACATTAAATAACATTAAGCGCTGGACCCAGCGTAAACAAAAGACTATAAAAAGCCACAGCTAAGTTCAACAAACCATGAATGACTCTCCAAGCAGACGGCTTACTGTGGTGTTGGTGCAGCAGGCCGCTTTTCCAGGCTTACATCCTACGGATCTGTGATCTGTAACTCGATTGCCTACGTGCAAATTGGTCAGGCAAATATGTGGAAAAACGCTGTGAAAATATACCCGTTTAATGGGCGCCACATTCGCTGGCGCCGCTGGGTGTTCGATATTTCTGGTTTCTCAGTTAGAATTTCAGGCAACGCTGAGACGTGCAGACGTTGCAACGAGTAAAGAAAACATCAATAAGTTCGATTTCGGTATCAATTTCTGGAGATTGTCTTAATTTGAAAAATGGTACTCAAAAGTTTCAAAGTTGTTGTGAATTCTTTAAAATTGAGTAACTAGTAGCTGAGTGAGAAGAACTGAGCGCTTTGTTGATGTATCTATTGAATATATATAAGCTGTGCTTCGGCTATTTTTAGGATTTTGGTATCCATTTGGAATGGATAGTGTTAATTTGGTAAAAAGGATATTAATAATATCCATTTAATGTTAAATTGATCTTAGATTTTCATCCAATGGAGCTGAAAATAGTTCAAGGGATATGAAAAATGGATATTACAATATCAAAACAAGAATCTAATGATAAAACTATCCATTCCAATTGGATCTTTTTTCTGTGTAGGCGTTACTTACAAGTCTTAACCTTATTCTCTTGTTTCAGATCATCAGTTTCCGATCGATCTGACCAATGTAGCCAAAGATCACACAAATCTCGAGAACGATCAGCTGCAGTCGCTATACCGGCGGCTCTGTGTTCTCAATCGCTGTGCCACAATGCGACTGGATCAATCGCACAAGCCGCAAACGCCACAGGTAAGCCTAGATTTCGCTTGGTCCCCAAAAACATTTTTTCACCCTGCTCCCACTCACTTTCTGCAGAAGGAGGAATCGGATGATGAGAACTTTGCCCTGAGCGAAAACTGGACATTCCAACCCCATATACGACGCTGGTCGCGCATAGGCGAAATGGGCCTGGAATTGCCACCTCCGGGCCTGCTGAATGCTGCGGAAAAAACTGAAAGCTCGTCCAAGGAGTCTAGCCCCGACCGCTTCGATGATGATGGCTATGACGTGAGCGGCGCTGGCATTACACTCATGATACCTGGCTGCAGCAAGGCAGCTGCCACAGATGATGGCTCCGATGGAGCAGCTGCTCGGCTAAGACGTACCGGCAGTGAGCGCTTTAAGGATGGCGCCAAGGCCTTCCTGCGACGCGTGGAGTCCATTAAGTCGCGGCGACGCAAGCGTCAAAATCGCGAGAATGTCGTAATTAGTGGACCACAGGTGCTGGATTTTACGCAGCTGGGTCAACGCTGCAGCCAGCGTAAGCCAGATGCCATCTACTCCACTCCGCCCTCGCCCTCGGCCCTGAGTCCCATGCACACATTCCCCAAGGCGCCGTTCTTTGGCAACGAACTGAAGGTGCCCAGCCACAGCGAGAACTTCCTTAGTCCGAACCGATCCAGTCCCAAGCGCACTCCAACCACGCCCAGGTCGATGCGCACCAGCCCGCTGCATTTCTTTACCAATCCCATGACACAGCTGAAGGAGGGCAAGTCGGACGACTCCTCCTCCTACTACAGTGACAGCCAGGAGTCCTCGACAGGTGGCAAGCTTACGTTGCGCAAGCCCTCCAAGGCGCGACGCTTTCTCCAGCGTTCGGGCAAGGTAGACGACATTGGTACGCACTCTGACTCGGAGTGTCACCAGGGTCGCAAGCTGCTCATCAAGGACGCCAACTCCAATACCACCGAGGTCAAGGTGAAGAAACTGACCCGCGGGGGCTCGCTTAACCTGGGTAAAGACCCCAAGAAACGAGATGGTTTCCGTTCCACCTCGTTCCGTTCGAGGAGTACCACGCGCAAAGAGCCGAAAAACGAGGACGAACATGGCGGCGGCAGCTCCAAGCGACAGCCGGTGGTGCGCTGGCATAGCTTCCAGATGGAGGAGCGCCCCAACATGATCTTCCGCAAGTGTTTTTCCAAAAAAATCGAGGCGCAGCAGGAGGATGAAGGCATTCCGTTTGCGGCCATGTCGGCTGGTCAACTCCAAATCATTCGCAAGCTGGCCCTAGTCACGCTCACCGGTCACATGGAACGGTACTGTCCATCTCATCGCTCTGGCTGGAATTGGGAGTTGCCCAAGTTCATCAAGAAGATCAAAATGCCCGACTACAAGGACAAAAAGGTGTTTGGTGTGCCTCTCCTGTTGATCCTGCAGCGAAGTGGCCAAACCCTACCCCTAGCGGTGAGGTCCGCCCTACGCTGGCTGCAGCTTAATGCTCTCGATCAAGTGGGCATCTTCCGCAAGAGCGGCGGCAAGTCCCGAATCATTAAATTGCGTGAGCAGATCGAGGTGAGCGATACCACAGCCGAGTGCATGGAAGTATTTGATCTGCAGCAGGCATATGATGTGGCCGACATGTTGAAGCAATATTTCCGCGAGTTGCCCGAATCGCTGCTGACCACCAAGATGTCCGAGACTTTTGTGGCTATTTTCCAGCGTAAGTGCTTAGAATCCCTTGAGAGATCTTCTCCTTTTAACTCTTCTCTTCCTCTGCAGATCTACCGCCTGAAGTGCGTCTGGATGCTGTCCAGTGTGCAGTGTTGCTGCTGCCCGATGAGAATCGGGAAATTCTTTATGTGCTACTTGAATTCCTCACCATAGTGGCTGCCAACTCGCAGCTGAACCAAATGACCAGCAACAATTTGGGCGTCTGCCTGGCTCAATCCATTTTCCACTCGTCCATTTCTACGGGCTCTGCCTCGGTCTCAGCCTCACCCCGACGCAAGGGCAAGGGCTCCGGCATGCCCGACATGAAGGAGCTGGCCGAGGCCAAGGCCTCGCATGAGTGTCTGTCCTTCATGATCGAGCACTACAAGTCCATTTATACGGCCGCCAAAGAAAAGCTGGGTAAATGCAACTTTGGCTACATGGAGGAGTCGAAACCCGTTCCGCTGGAGGCGCTCGGTGAGGGTATGCAGTTCCACAATTGGCGCGGCTATCTCTATGAATGCACCAGCGCCACCATTAAGGAAGGGCGTGAAAAGTAAGTGAACTTCCCTACTTCTGCATGGATTTAGTTAGTAAAGGTTTCCAAATCCACCAACAGAACTCGCGGCTGGTTTACCATTACCTCGCTGAACGACAGCAATGTGGACATTGCCTACAAAAAGGTGGGCGATGGTCATCCCCTGCGTCTATGGCGGTGTTCCACTGAAATTGAGGGTCCGCCACGAGAAGTCTTGGAGTACATAATCAAGCAGCGGGCCTCCTGGGATGCGAATCTGTTGCAATTTCAAACAGTCAAGAAGCTGGACGATCGTACTGAGATCTATCAGTATGCTTTGGATGGACAGCTGACAACGGACTTCTGTGTGTTGCGGTTAGTATGAAATGAAGTCTGGGTGATTCGGAGGTAAAATAAATGTTCTATTTTAGATCCTGGCAAACGGACTTACCGCGCGGCGCCTGTGTCGTTGTGGAGACTTCCATAGATCATGCCAAGGCCAGGTCATTATATGGAGCAGTGCGTGGCGTTATATTAGCGTCGCGCTATCTCATCGAGCCCTGCGGTAGTGGAAAATCGCGTGTCATGCATTTGGCCAGAGTTGATGTCAAGTAAGTTTTGACGAAGGCAGCAGCATTCTATCTCTCTCTGATGAACCAACTAAACTGATGTCTCTTTTTAGGGGCAAGACACCGGAATGGTACAACAAGAACTATGGACACATCTGCTCGCACTACTTATCCCGCATTCGTTTGGCCTTTAAGCATGTGGCCGATGGACCCGAAAGCAAGGTCTAAACTGACCCACTATAAAAGCCACAATATATATTTGTGGCATATATCTATATACATATATGGTGTATTACTCAAATCAATGTTGGATATTCGTTGTACTCGTTGCCTGTCGCAAACTGGACGCATTTACAAAACAAAAATATCAAACAACCAACCCGCCCGATGTACCCAACGACTACACAAATCCAAAACCTTGGACCACAATGAGCTTGAGCCGCACTTCACAGTGCGGTGAAGTCTTGTAAATACTTAGTTATCATAGATCCCCCCCCGAGATGCCCCCCTTTTTGTACCATCTTCAATACGTTTTCGGTTTAACTTTTACACTAATTTACTGTATTATATATTTATACGTGGTCCTAACTTATGCATATTTTTGTACTCTACGAAACAAAATCTAACATTCAAAATACTCAACACAGAAATATCACAAAGTATATTTATGACTTCGTTGCTAAAGTTTACGACACCCGAAATGTCTCTAATGTTAATTAGTTCGTAGTCCTTGCAGTGGCAGAATCCAGAAGAAGAGCAGAAACAACCTTAAAATGTGTAAAGCAAATTCAACTAGTCAAATTCTCTAAGCCTAAGTTTAAGTACTAACACATACACTCAGCCGAATGGTTTAAAACACACACAAGACCCGTGTGTGTCGAGAGTTGGAATAATTTTGCAAATATGATTTGATGGTTTGATTGAGTTTAGTTTTAGGTATATGGAAAGCGTGTGTATGTTTCGAGTAAGCCAATTAACTACAGATATGATTTATGAATCGGAATTCATTCAGTTTTAGTTTAAGCTACTGCATATATGTTTGTATGTATGTTTGTATGAACAACCTTACGATCCTTGATCAATTTATTGTACATGCCGGTTTTGGCATCCTAGTTTTATGTGAATGTATGTGTCTATCTGCTAATATAAATGTAAATGTACACCTGAATCTACCAGTTATCCAAACAACTATTAAAGGCGGCAATGAATAACCCATGTCGAAAGCATTATATATAACATAATTACAACAGATCCAGCATAAAGGGATACACAATAAAAATTCATACGTATTATGGAATGAAAAATACAACAACAGTTTTTCAATTCATTTGCCACACTTCGTAATGTTCGATGCGGATAAAAAAAGGCCGTTGCTTTGGACAATCGTTGCCAGATTGAAGAAAAAACTTGACTCTTGCTGCTCGTCGCTAGATGGCGGGCACAGGGCAAAGCTTTCTTGTCATACCAATGGATGACGCCACTTAAAGCTTAAGGTATATGGGCAGAGCTTTAAGCTATTCAGCACAATAAAAGTTTTACAATACCACTTCCACTCTGGTCTAGACCGGCGTACGCCGCATCACAGTCTACTGTGCATATGCATACAAAATTGCTCAGCGGCAGCGCAGTCACACACCAACAGTATAACAGTATAACACAGTGCAAAATTCACCATTAATGCCAAAATGTTCGTGTGTTTTTTGCCGGCCCCTGGTCTAATTTCTAACAGATGCGGAGTCGACTGCGCAATTCTTCAGTCTAGATATCCTAGTCTATGTTGTCTGTTAATCAACTCTACTCGCCGTCCTGTTGAAGAATGTTTATAAAGCCTTGTTCTTAACCCGACTTTCACTAAAATTGCGTAATTTGAAGCCTGTTTTGCATCAGATTTGGCATTTAAATCTCAACACTTTTTCGAAAGTGGAATTGAGACCAAGGCTGATAGATTGTTAAATGTGTCCAGAATTCGGAAGTGTCATCAAAAACGAAAAAGTAAAACGAAGAAGTTAGCCTCTCTTATTTTCGATCGTTTCGCATGGACTTGTGGTTTCCCTCTTATGTATCTAGTGCCATTCTCGTTTGGACCGGTAGTAAAAAGTAAAAAGGGGGCTATTTCATTCGAAATTGAGAACACGAAAACGAAACCGAAGCGGAACCTGCTTCGATTTACTTTTCAAATAGTAGTGGAATTGAGAACATGCCTGTACATATACTTTACGGGGTCGGAGATTCTTTCTTCTGACTGTTACATACATTTCCACATTTTGTAACTTTGGTACAGAGTATAACAAGAACCCGATCATTTTGTCATATACAGGGAATAATTATTATACTATGTACCTAAGGTACACAGAGTATATTAAGTTTCTGCAAAAGTATGTAACAGCCAGAAGGAATCATCTCCGACTCTATAAAGTATATATAATCTTGTCCGTCTGTCCATCTGTCTGTCTGTCCGTCTGTATGAATGCACAGATCTCAGAGATGGTAAGAGATAGAGGTTTGACATGTATGGGACATATATTTCTTATACTTGCAGGCAGTTCAAGTTTATTTTCAATTTTTGCCCCGCCCCTTCCCGCCTCCGCAATTTAGAAAAAACGTCATATCTCCTACAGTTTTGATGATAGAGATATCTAGTAATCAAAATTATTTATTTTTTGCTGAATGAATGATAAAGATCGGATGAACGACATACAAGTTATGAGCAAAAAACGGCCCGTTACCACCCCCGCACCCCTCCACCCGTCACCACAGCTTTCCATTGAGAGAGAGAGGAAAGAGAGAAGGAGAGAGAGACAGAGAGAGTGAGAGAGAGCCTTATAATATTACAGTCGGGGCCAAATGAACTGGTACAGAGTATGTTATAGTCGGGTTTGACCGACTTTCTCACTTGTTTTATTATAAACACAGTGCTACAAATTTCAAAAATAGTAATAACTAGGGTATTGACATAGCGTACGCTGTAGAGCAGGTCGCGTCTAGCACTTTCTCACACTTGGTTTTCCTCGGGGACTCCAAAAATCTGAAGGTATGGCTCAAAAACCGTTTATTGAACATTTTGCTCACTTAACTTGAAATAACTCGCGAATGGACCATCTGATTTTATATAACTTTGTCAATTCTAATAGTGACGAGAAGAGTCTAATATATTATATTCAATAGTTTTAGAGATTTAAAGTTGGTTGAGAAACACGGGTGACAGAAATGGTATTTTTGGTAATTTATTCTTTGACCACCACTGGATTAACTATTTTATTCTATGCGATTTTTCATTAGAGTTTATTATAAAAGCCCATTTAATTCTCCGTTAAACAAATGTTCTCTCGATGAATTTGGTTACCTGATGAAGAAATTATTCGCGGATATCTGAGAACACTTCGACAATCTAGTATACTTTTTAAATGTGTTAACAGAAAATCGATTGATTTAACATTAATGCCCCTAAAAGTATACTTTGCTAAAGTTTGATGGGAAATTTAAATATAGTTTTTCATATAATCACACAATCATATAAATGCGTACATTTGAGGTCGTTGTTCACTGGCCGTTTAATGTCAAAAACTGGTGACTCCAGATTCCTTTTTGTGGGGCTATTTAAAATCAATAAGCCAAGGACCCTGGAAGACCAGAAAATCAATATCCGCCAAGAAATCGCCGCCATTCCGGCCGAATGTCGGCCAATCTAGGTCCTTTTGTATAGGGTACACGAATTGAGAATAGAACTTAAATAAACGAGAGCGTAAGTTAAAGTCGGCTCTAACCGACTTCGATATACCCGTTACTCATGGAAACAAATGTTTAATAGCCTTACTGTATGCCTGAGGTGGGTCAGCCGAAAAGTATGCAACATTTTTTAACTCGTCTCTCTCTCTCTCTCTCTCTCTCTCACTAAGATTGCTGCTGAACGCAATGCTTAGGTTATGAGTGGGGTGGGTGGTGGGTGTTAACTGATCGTTTTTTGCTCATAACTTGAGTATCGTTCATCCGATCTTTATCATTCCTTCAGCAAATCGATAAATAATTTTAAGAACTAGATATCTCTAGAAAGTAGTCAAGTAAGTCAGGATTCTCGAATGTATTTTGCTGCCGCAGTAGCAGCAGAAAGTAGCGCTGCCGATCGTTTCCAATGGATCGATATATAATGCTAGTTACTTTATATTTCAAGAAGGTACGAACCATCTATCTGTGGGAGACATCAGGTAAATTCCAAATTTAAAATAAACTTGATCTGGAACAGAAATAATCCAAGTCCAATATTGTGAAACAAACCCTTCTCAAAGGCTTGCGTACAATTGTGAGAGCTTTGTCGAGTTTTCTGACCACCATTTAGAAAACATCTTCTTTATTTTGTAAACGTTTTTAGCTCAGGAAAATTTATAATGATTGATGCCATTAAACTGTTTTGTGAAAATACTGAACTATTTGAACCATTGACCAGTTTCTTTTCATACAAATACATTTACGAAACGAATAAGCCTCAACTTGTAGCTTAAGGATTTGTGTCAGAGCTGCTTTCCTCATTAGGTTTGACTTTGACAGAAATGGTCTAAGTAATATAGGATGCAATATTTCCAAAGAGACTGATCTCGCGTTTTTCTGACTGAAATGTTGTCGACGCAGCAGCTCGTATTTCTATGTTAAATTGTGTATGTTTGTTAGTAGATTGTTGGGGCGACATGCCGAAATGAAATGTGGAGTTCCAGTTCGACAGTCAAGTTACTTAAGTTATTTACAAATGACCAGCCTTTTTCACGGTGTTAAACAAGCGAAAACATATAAGAGTCATCACCACCCATTGCATACTTTGGGGCAGCAACAATATATGGGATCTTTTGTGAATTCGAGTACAAGTACTTAAAATGGTAAATATTCATTTTGAAAAAATCGTAGAACTGTTTGGTATAGTTTATTTCAAAGTTAAGGTGCAGTACTTACCGATAATACCAAAGAGAGTCAAAACAAAATTATAGGTTCCCCACAAAAAGCGTCTAACTACAACTTTACGCTTAAATTACTGAACATCACGACAGAGTCGTCCTCTTCTTCATTATTGGCCCGATAGTTGCATCACAACCGCTTGACGGACTCGGCCTCTACTATAAATGCGCTCCAGTCGCTTCTGCTCTGTGCGAGCTTGCACCAGTTGTTCACACCACGGTTTGGAAATGTCTTTCCTCACTAGGTCCTCCCATCTTAGAACTGTTCTCTGTTCATTCGAATGCGGAATCCATCGCCAATCGCCTCCTCGTCCGCTTCTTTCAATGTCCATGCTTCTGCGCTATTTTTGTTCTTCTAAAGAAGGCTCTGCTCTTGAACTCCCTACTGAGCCTGTAGTAGCATCGGCTTGCAAAAGTAATTCTTCTTCGGATTTCCAGGCTGATGTTGTTGTCGCTGGTTATCATCGTTCCGGTGTAGACAAAATACTCTACAACCTTAAAGTTGTACTCTCCCATTGTAACAGATTGTCCAAGACGCTTAGACTTTTTGTCCGTGGATACTAGGTACTTCGTCTTTTCCTCGTTTACCGCAAAGCCCAATAGTTTTAGACTGCTTCTCGATCTCTGAAAACGTCGATATCTTCGGCGTATGCGAGTAGCATTAGATCGTTATAAAGAAATGTGCCCGATCTGTTGGCACTTGGACACTGGCGCAGTATATACTCCATCAGCAGATTAAAGAAGTCACACGATAAAGTTTTACCCTGCCTAAAACCTCTTGTGACGAGCTTTTCTTCTCAACGTCATCATGCAATTTCGAACGTACTTTGCTGGTATACCAAAGGTAGATTAGGGCTTCGGAAGAAGCTTGTCCTTATCGGTGTGTCAAAGACTTATTTATAATCAATGAAAAGGTGGTACACTCAAAAAAAAAAACCAAGAACTTTGTACTTGAATCAAGTACAAACGGTGTCTAGTACGGTAAGTACGAAAATACTTGATTCAAGTACAAAAGTCTGATTTCAAGTACGATTTTTCAATCCCGAAATACTTGTTTCAAGACTGTTTGTTATTTTAAGTACGTTTCGAACTATTATAAAATCTTTTTGGTCATACTATTAGTTTGTTATGGTCTTGAGTACAGCCCGATTTACTATCAAAATAAGTGCAAAATGTTCTTCATCGAAGTATTATAAATTCTAAAGTTAACAAAACATTCTACAAAGTTATTGGTTTACAAAATGTTATTGGTTTAAGCCTGTACAATTCTAGGCTATTCCCAATTTGTTCTTGAAACTAGGTCTCTGTACTTTATCGAAATCCAAAGGAAATGATGTTTTTACTGTAGGTCAGAAATCTACCCTCACTCCATAACCAAAGTACTAGAACCAGGAGGGAATTTTAAGAACAGACTCGAATTAAAATGATTCGCATTTTCCGCAGCACAGTTTTTGGAGCTTGCATTGTAAGTCCATTTTGTTCTCTATCCAAGAAAGTTTGTACTTGAACTAAAAACGATCCTTTTTTAAATTTTTTGACTAACTGTAAGTATGAAATGTTCTTAATTCAAGAACGTTTGTTCTAATTTTAATTATATTAAAATTCGTTTTTCTATTCTAGAATGTTTCGTACTTAATTTAAGTAAGTCCAAGAACAAAACATACTTGAAATTTTAAGTACAAAACGGTATAAATTCTATCCCGATCGATGTAGAACTCTGCCGGTCGTTTTTTTCTGAGTGTAGGTTTTGATACCTCTCTTATAGGTCTTTTCCAGGGTTTGTTGTAATGTGAATATCTGGTCTAAGGTGGATTTACCAGGTCTAAAGCCACACTGATAAGGTCCAATCAGTGTGCTATTAAGTGGTTTTAGACGTTCACAAATAATGCACGACTGAATCTTATATGCGATGGGAAGGAGACGGATCCCACGGTAGTTGGCGGAAACTGCAGGGTCTCTTTTTTTTATAAAGTGGTCAAATTACTTTTAG
Source organism: Lordiphosa magnipectinata (assembly GCA_037044535.1). Taxonomy (NCBI): domain Eukaryota; kingdom Metazoa; phylum Arthropoda; class Insecta; order Diptera; family Drosophilidae; genus Lordiphosa; species Lordiphosa magnipectinata. The sequence continues at coordinate 230,658 of JBAMBO010004059.1, forward strand.
ACTCCAATCTTCGGTCATGCTCTCGTCGGACCATATTCTGCAGAGTAGTTGGTGTTCTTGAACTATTCAGTCTTAAACTATTCAGCGGGCAGCTCATCAGCGCCAGCTGCTTTGTTATTCTTCAGCCTTTTTATGGCTAAACAGATTTCGTGATGGTCCGGTGGGTCTTTTTCAATATCGTCGCTTGGTAGCATTGCTAATTGTCCAGAAGCGGCATTGTGATTGTCGTCGCCTCCCAGCAGGTTGACCAGAAACAAGCAAAAAACTTTCAATTGATAACGGTATTAATACCATCCTCTTCATGATAGAACTCTAACAGGAAGGTTTTTATTGCGTGTACAACCAAACCAACCAAAACTTAAGTGCAATAACTAAATCTGGCCAACACTCTCTTGAAGAACAAATCTGGTGCAATACAAGTCGCTTATCATCCCAGCCGTGATACGATAGAGAAGGACTAAGAGTGGGTGTCATTTTCCCCCCATCAGTTGGCTAGCCTGCTTTGTGTTTCTCGCCATTCCCATTGCACATTCCTGCAAAAGCATATTTACATTTTCATATTTTATGAATTTATTATGCGTCTGTTTTTTTTTTTTTTTTTGTCAATCAGTTCAGTGCTTACTTGTTGCAAATTATGTGTAACAAATGCAACATGCCAATCCAAACGTTGCTATTTATGATAATTATTTTTCGGTTCATTTAATTATTGTTGAAACTGTTGGGCAGGTGATCCACATAGAGCGGGTTAAGTGGGCCGGCATCATGGCGCATAATTAATGGCTGGCTGCATTCAAGTAGCATACTTGCTTCATTATTTCACAATTTACACTGAAAGAATTTCGGTGCACAAATGGGCAATCGCATTCCCACATCGAGTTGCATGTCCAATCGCTCTCTCAGTGATCTGGCTACAGTCCCGCATAATTGTCGCGCCGCATTTGTGAAATAATTCTTAAATAATTTCATCAATTACGCGCTGGGCGCTGTCTGCCCTGTCATTGCAATTATGTTGAGATTAATTTTCATATTTAATTGAACGCGAACGGAGCAGGACAAACGCGTACGGGTAATACTCGCTGTAGAGCCGAGGACGGGCATTTGTAAAATCCATTTTGCAGTAAAAACCGCATGCATTATTTAATTTTTAAGTGAAATCAATTACAGGCTCGTCGGCTACGGCCACAGGGCCACGGGAATCATTTTGTTGGGACGGGGGAGGGGCCAGCGAGCAGGGCTTTTGATGTTGTGGGGACGGCGGAAGTGCGCATAAATGCAGTTGCAGTTGCAGTCAAATAAATAAATAAAAATATTTTGTACCATTAAATTTCAATTAATAACAACACAAACAAACGCACGTGCAGCCGAGGTGAGGTGAGGTGAGGTGAGCTGTGCCGCGACGCGACGACTGCTGCTGCAATATTAATACATTTTGGCAGTCGAGCGTGCCAGCTCGCCGAGCACTGATTGCCGCAAGCCCATGAAATTAAGTCACAAATTAATTAATTAATGCAATCAATACGTTGGACATTTGCATTGCGTTGACGCCGCCTACCCCCTGTCCCAGCCCCATACCCAGCCCCAGCCCCAGCCCCAGCATGTGGGCCACATTGCAATTTGCAATTACAATTATGCATTGCCTGACTGCTGGCGGCCATTTCTTGCACTCTAAATATAGCCAGAGCCCAACTAGGCCGCTAAGGTCGCTCAGGTCTGGACTCACACACACCCTGGCCACGCCAAGGAGCCCAGCACGCCACTGCGAACATACTCGTAATTTTTTAATGGACTTTTAATGTTTTGTCGCATACATTGCCGTCTGGGCGAAGTGTGCGTGTGTCGCTCGAGCTTTTTTTTTGGGGTCACTTTGTTAGTGGCTTGGGCACAATTAGCGACCGTTTGTACTTAACATGTGTAAACCGTCTAGAGAGAGAGAGAGAGAGAGGTGGGTTTTTCCGGCTTTTCGTGCACTGTCAATTTATTATGAGGCGATTGGGCGGCAGTCAATTAGAGAGCAACGAGGCGCCAGTGCTGAAAGCTGCGCATAAATTGTAGTTAAATGGTTGGACTAGAAACCGGTTGGCGTTAATTGCTCAAAGCGAGACGGAGTGCAGTCGGACCTGTTTCTGCCAGTTCTTTGAGGATTTTGGTAGAGTTTCAGTACCCTTCTAGAAAAGCAAGGAAGCTCGAATCAGGCTTACGAAAACGAGATTTAAAGTTCTTCAAAAAACTTTTGTTTGTGCAGAAGAGGTGAGTCGATGAAAACCGAAATTACCACAATTACTTTTAATGACCAATAATGCATGTTTTTAGGTACAATCGTTGTTGAGGGTATATTTAAAATTGTCCAGATGTTTGTAACGCATAGAAGGAAGCATCTCCGACTACACAAAGTATATATATTCTTGATCACCATGACGAGCTGAGTTGATATAGCCATGTCCGCCTGTCCGTCCGTCTGTTTCTATGCTATCTCCTCTGTCAGTTTTAAAGCTATCTTAACCAATCTCTGCACGAAGCCTTTTGGTACAAATACGCTGCACATTTGTCGGAATCGGCCGGATCGGATGACTATATCATATAGCTGCCAGAGGAACTATCGGTCGAAAAAGTAGTTTTAGTGAGAAAAACTTTTTTGTTTTCAACCACCACCAAGTTTGATGAAAATCTGACATTTATATAGTATATGCCATAGAAAAGATTTGTCTGAAAAAAAGTCTTAGTAGGGAAAACTTTTTAGTTTTCAATGCTATTGCTCCCAAACTTGTTACTGATTAATATTATATGCTGCCACACAATTATGCAATTTTTATTCAAATCGTTTGACTATAGAACACAGCTGCTATGGTAACGATTGGTCGAAACAGTAATTTTGGTGAGAAACCATTTTTGCTTTTCATGGTAGCGTCTTCATACTTTCCAGTTATGAATATTATCGGTTTGCACACAATTTTGGGAGTTTGATCCAAATCGGAGAAACATATCGTATAGCTGCCATATAACAAACTGTTAAGCAAATGGTCAAAGAAGTGGCACCATCTATTGCTGAGTTTGGGAAATAACTCAGCTGAGAATGTTCGACAAAAATGTGGCCGGATGTGGTGCACCGGTAATGTGTGTGGTTGCAGTTGCGGGAGTTTTGGGTTCTATCACGACTCGGAACCAATAATAAACGACAAAGCAACGCTAACTTCAACGGTTAGCGATTTCGACCAAACTTCGCAGATCAGCTTAAAAACATATAATATTAACTAGCGCTAATAATGAAAACAAAAAAGTTTTTCCCACCAAAACCCATTTTCCGACATAACATTTCTCTGGCAGCTACAAGAAGTAGTCTTCCGATCCCTTCGGTTCCGACATATTAGCAGCGTGCAGTAAAAAGAAGACTGTGTAAAATTACATACTCGATATCTTTAAAACTGAGGGATTAGTTCACGTAGAAACAGACAGACGGACGGAGATACTTTATGTGGTCGGAGATGATTCCTTAAATCGTTGCAAACTCCTGGGCAAAATCATAATACACTTTTCAAGAGTATAAGAATTGTTTTCTTCCTTTAGAAAAAAACTGTTAAACATCTGGTCACCTTCACCAGCTATTGGCGCCAGCTGTGAAGTAACTAGCCATGAAAAGCTACTCAAGCTTTTGCTGTTCGGATTGGTCGTTAAACTTAAGGTCCCTAACCCCAAGATTGAGAGAAGCTTGACTTGGCCCTTTGGGGCTGTAAAGCCAAATATTTAATTTTATACTCTGTACCGAAGGAACATAGAGTATATTAAGTTTGTGCAAAAGTATGTAACAGGGAGAAGGAATCGTTTCCGACCCTATGAAGTATATGGGTGATTCCATGAAAAATCGGCCACTCGAGTTTTTTTTTGGTCGAAATAATTTTTTTTGTATTCTTTGTTGCAAAATAGTATATATACATATTTTCAGCATTTTGCCGAAATATGTTTAATTCGCAGGATATAATGATTTGAAAATTCAGATTTTTAAAAAATTTAATTTTTAAAAAAAATATTTTAAAAATCTGTAAATTTACATCCGATCCCAAACTTTCAAATTACTAACACTTAAAAATTATTTCAATTTTTTTTTGTTACCAAATGGCGGAAAGAAGAACACAAAAATCAATTGCCGCGAAAGGGACGTTACTCGTAGAGTAAAAGGGTATACTAAAGTCGTGCAAATGTATGTAACAGGCAGAAGGAATCATTTCCGACCATATAAAGTATATATATTCTTGATCAGCGTCAACAGCCGAGTCGATATAGCCATGTCCGTCTGTCCGTCTGTCTGTATGAACACCTAGATCTCAGAGACTAGAAGAGCTAGAGCAACCAATTTTGAAATGTAGACTCCTATTGTCTGCACGCAGATCAAGTTTATTTCAAATTTTTGCCACGCCCACCCCCACCCCCACAATAAAAAATGTTGAACAACTCCCACAGTTTTTGAGATATCGATCTCAAATTTAAAACTTAAGTTTATATTCGCAACATCTATAAGCCCTCCAAGATCGGATGATAAATAGTCGAGTTAAAAAAATGTTGCATACTTTTCGGCTGTCTCACCTCAGGCACACACGATGGCTATTAAACATTTCTGTGCATGAGTAACGGGTATATCGAAGTCGGTTAGAGCCGACTTTAACTTACGCACTCGTTTTGTGGTTGAATAGAGTGTAGAGTTTGTGTCCCATGTATAGTTTTGCATTTTGAATATCGTGATTTTAAAAATTCTGTAGCCGTATAATAGTGATTTGTGTTTCTGTATCGTACTGTGATGTTTGGCCCATTCATTGAGTTCTCTGGCAGTGGTAATCTGTTTATCGGTAATCATTTGAAGGCTTGCCCGTCTAGCCATTCTTTTTAGTGTTCCCCCAGCTCCATCGCATGGTCCTTTACCGTGGTCTGTTGCGTGGAAATGCCACTCCGCCGATCTCTTAACATCAGTTTTATGATGATAGACATTGGAAAAGTTCTTAACTTTTTAAATTGTTGAGGAGCACCGTCCGAGAAATAAATGCATTTTTGAATGTGAGGGAATTCTGCGGAAATATATTCATTTAGGGCTTCAAGAAAAACGTAAACCGTTACTGCATCATGTTTCTTGCAATAAGATATTATTATTATTGTTTGGTGTTTCAGGGCAGCAGCCTTAAAATAAAATACTGTCGGAAAAATAGTGGCTTGGTCGTTGTTCCAATGAAATACTGTAAAAGCATTTTGAATTACAAAAGCAAACCAAAATATACTCACTTTCAGCATCAACAGCCGAGTCGATATAGCCATGGCCGTCTGTCTGTCCGTCTGTATGAACGCACAGATCTCAGAGATGGTAAGAGATATAGGTTTTACATGTATGGGATATATATTTCTTCTACTTGCAGGCAGATCAAGTTTATTTTTAATTTTTGCCAAAAAAGTCATATCTCCCACTGTTTTGATGTTTCGTTCCTTCTAGAGATATCTAGTAATAAAAATTTATTTATCGACTTGCACAAGGAATGATAAAGATCGGATGAACGATACACAAGTTATGAGCAAAAAATGCATCCACGCCACAATACTGCTGTGGCTGTTTCAGCGCTTTGCAAAATGATGCACAATGCGAGAGGTTCGAAACGAAGACAGCTGCAGTCGTTTTTCGCTTTTTATAAAGGGGGATTTTTTAGCAACTGTTTTTTTGGTCACAATGTTTTTGGCAGCTTAGCTGTTTTCGTGTCACATGTTACTGTCAAACATGTTCAGTTTGGTCTATAATTTAACCATGAATCGACTTACAAAGGAACAACGCTTGCAAATTATTGAAATTTTATTATCAAAATTCATGCTCGGTTAAGAATGTGCATCGTGGACTTCTTCCATTTTATGGTCAGTTTGGGCGATCGGCTATTCGGAATCTTGAGACTAAATTTCTCACCAAATTTACATTATTGGACATTAAACCACCAACACGCATACGTAATGTGCGTACAGAGGAAAATATAGCAGCTGTAGCCGCCAGTGTTGTTAATGACCGTGAATTATCGATTCGGCGCCGTTTGCAGCCATTGCGCTTCTGTTACTCTACTATGTGAAAATTGAAAATACAGCTGGGGCGAGAATTGAAGCCATACGACCTACCACAACGGCTAACTTTTGGTGAATGGGCGCTGGCAAAGTTGTATGAAGATCCACTTTTTTATCGGAAAATTGTGTTCAGAGACGAAGCTCATTTCTGGTTGAATATGGATACGTGAACAAACAAAATTGCCGTATTTGATGTGAAGAGCAGCCAGATGAATTCTAAAAACTGCCAATGCAACCCGAAAAATGCACTGTTTGGTGTGGATTATGGGCCGGTAGCATCATTGGACCATACTTTTTTAAAGATGACGAAGGCAGGAACGTTACTGTGAATGGAGAGAGCTACCGTGCGATGATTACAAACTTTTTTTGCCCAAAATGGAAGAGCTGGACTTGGCTGACATGTGGTTTCAACAAGACGGTGCCACATCCCTTACAGCACGCGAAACAATGACCCAATTGGGAGGCGAGTTCGGTGAACAGTTCATTTCACGTTCGATCGTGCGATATAACGTTATTTTTTGTGGGGCTATGTTAAGGTTCATATAGCGACAAGCCCGCAACTGCTGACGCACTGGAAGCCAATATTGAAGAATTGGAAAATTGGAGAATGCCAGAATGGGACCCATTTACATAAAATCATCTTTAAACATTTAATTATATGGATTGTTCTATCGATTCAAATAAAGATTTCATACATTTTTCTGAATTTTATGTATTTTCTTATTAATCAAACCCGAAAGCTGCTATAAATCACCTTTACTCTGTACCGAAGGTAAACAGAGTATATTAAGTTTGTGCAAAAGTATGTAACAGGGAGAAGGAATCATTTTCGACCCTATAAAGTATATATATTCACGATCAGCACCAACAGCCGAGCCATGTTCGTCTGTCCGTCCGTATGAACGAGGAGATCTCAGAGATGGTAAGAGATAGAGGTTTGACATGTACATATATGACATATATTTCTTATACTTGCAGGCAGATCAAGTTTATTTTCAATTTTTGCCACGCCCCCTCCCGCCCCCGCAATTCGGAAAAAACGTCATATCTCCCACAGTTTTGATGACAGATTGTTCGTACCTTCTAGTGATATCTTATAATCAAAATTATTTATCAAATTGCGGAAGAAATGATAAAGATCGGTTGAACGATAGTCGAGCTATAATGAAAACAAACAATTATGATGGGTAGCACCGGCCGCAACGGCGATGGGCAGCACTTCACACACTCTATGGCTTCTTTGCCAGTTTGTGGCAGTCATACACTCACTTTAGGGGGTACAGAGTATATTATAGTCTGGCTTGACCGACTTTCTTACTTGTTTAACTAACTAAGGGTCTCTGCGAAGGCATAAATCTCTGCATGTTTCGGTTCCTGTTGGAGGCACACAATTACAGTGATTTCTGATTAAAAATAAAAATACATGGAGCATGCCGAGTGAGAGAACAATGTTTCTCATAGTGAGGTCTCCACACTTGACGGTTTCATTTCATTAGTGTAAATAAAATTCATTTTGTAAGAAATTAAAAAAAAAGTGAAATGTTTTTAAATGGTTTTTTTTTAGTTTTAATGGCAAGAACTGTAATCTGAATATTTACTACAAACTTTGATTGATAAAAGCTAGTATCAAATTGAAACTAAAAGCTTGACAATTGAAATATCAAATTGAAAAGACCTAGTATCAAATCGATACAAAAATTATAATGCAAAAAAGTGTCAATCTAATACAAGTAAGCATTAATTTGAAATCCTTGAAATATCATTTTAATACTTTCGAAAATATCAACTTGATGTCGTATTAAAGACAATTTGATACTCAATAGTTTTAAATTGATGACTAAATAGTGTCATTTTGATGATTTTTTACTTTTTTTTGGGTGATGGGATGATGAATGAAATTTTAAAACCAAATCGATCAATTGAAGCTTATGCCAATTTCTTTTCAAAAGCCAAAGTATATTAAACATGTGCACGTCAAATGCAGACATAAATTTGATTGTGCACAACATAATTGTTTTTAATTCCTATTAATTTTGCATTTTTAAATAATTTCAACATTTTGCTGACATTTGCTGCTCGAATTCATGGGAACTACGGCAATGACAATGCCAACTAAGGCAAAATCCGAGGCCATGAAAGAGGGTTGAACAAAGGGCCACAGTGGAGCGAAGTCTTTGACTTAATTAATTAACAATTTATTAGCATATTTTTTCTGTTTCTTTTTGCTGCTGCTGTATCATTTGACAATTACTTTGACAGTTTTGGGTTCGTGCTTTTATTATTCTCTTGCATTTAAGCAGAAGCAAAAATGTCTCACTGGCTTCCACGAAGCTCGCGCGGCGGCAATTAAAATATATAATTCCCAGACCCCCTAGCAATTGTCGGGGACTGGGCTCTCGGTTTTTGCATTGTTTGTTTTGTAATTTCGCCTTAAAAAATACTTGGAGACCCTTCTCGCATATCGGCAATAGTTTGAGGAACGCAAGCTAATCAACAGCGGCAAGTCAAACGCCTACGCAAAAATGCGCTGAAGTGGGAAAGGGGAGAGGGAAAGGGCAGAGGCAGGAATAGGAAAAAGTTGGCGTTGGGACAAATTTTTGCAGTGTGCCCTCCGCCTGGGGCTGTGCACGCTTCATTTTGTTTGTCGTCGCCCATTTTGCGTGCGCACTTTTAATTGCAATTGAATTTTAATTACTGCGTTGTCAGCAAAGAATGTTGCAGTCAGTCGCTTAAGTGCCGACAGGCAGCAGAGACCAGAGAAGCAGCAACAGCCGCCGGCAACAGTTGCTGTCTGGCTGTTGCTTCATGGAGTTGGGGACGATTGGTTCACTTTGTCTCTGCTCTTTGACGGATTTACAACTTTGTCGCCGGCGCAGCAATTAAATGAGCAGCGGAGAGCAGCCATTGGCAATCGACGAACTTGCCTTCATTAATCAGAGGCAATAAATGTGATGAGCTGATTACATTTATCGCATGCTGATGATTCTGTTTACTGACCCAGGTATGGGCATAGATAGCCTAATGAGCCGTGCCACGGTATGTGCTATGCAATTAGGAGTGTCTGAGTCTGATAGAGCCGCCCCCTTCCTGAACCTTAATAAACGTTTGATAATTATCTTTTTAGCTTTAATAGCGCACCTATCTCTAATTAATTAACATTTAAGAGTGGGTTGGAGACAAATACCCTTGGACTCTAACCACTGGCAATTGCTTTAAGCTGCCCATAAACCTAATCGCGATGAAACTCGATCAAAAAGGTACACAAATCTGTGGAATACTTCAAGAGAATTTATATCTCAAGAGAGAAGAGCGATCAAAAGTCAGTCTGGTGCAATTGTAATACTTTGTGGCAAAGACACAAGGCCTGATTTGCTGGCCTTAGGACGCACTGTTGCTAATGAGCACAAAGAAAAGAGAGCGAACGAGAAAGAGAGAGTGCAGCTAACTAAAATCTTTACCTTCCTCATCTCTACTTATACATATGTGATATTACACTGTCAATTTGTTCAAATGCTGACGAGTTTAGCCGATCAAAATATTAACGACGAATCCTGCAAAGTCTATCAATATTTGCCACCGATTTTCGATAAGTCTTTCTTAATCAGTTGACTTTGGCCCAGAATCGTTTTGCCTTGGACAAAATTCAGTAACTTTTAAACCGCTCAAAATTTTGAATTCATTTATCATTTTGTTTGATTAAAAATTAAATCCAGGTCTTATATCAATAAGAGTTTATTAAAATTGATTTAGTAAAAAATTTCGTATAAGGTGTTTCCTTTCAAGCTCTTGTAAGCCATATTAATAAAGCTAGGGTGCTGATTTTTGGTCAGAATGTATAGAGGGTAATGCTCAGCTGATTTTTCAAAACTACAATTTAATCGGTCAAGTTTTAGGTACATTTCTTATATTATTAAAAAAATTTCACATCTGGTGGTACCTTTGTTGAACCAGAAATCCACAATAATAAGTGTAGGGTTCCAAATTATTACCAAACTTAATTTTTTTTAGTTGTTTCCAGACTTCAACCAAGTTTCGAGCCAATCGGACATCATTTAGATATAGCTCCAATACGAAATCAATATTTATACTCTGTACCGAAGGTACATAGAGTATATTAAGTTTGTGCAAAAGTATGTAACAGGGAGAAGGAATCGTTTCCGACCCTATAAAGTATATATATTCTTGATCAGCATCAACAGCCGATTCGATATAGCCATGTCCGTCTGTCCGTCCGTCCGTCTGTCCGTCTGTCCGTCCGTCCGTCCGTATGAACGAAGAGATCTCAGAGATGGTAAGAGATAGAGGTTTGACATGTATGGGGCATATATTTCTTATACTTGCAGGCAGATCAAGTTTATTTTCAATTTTTGCCACGCCCCCTCCCGCCCCCGCAATTTGGAAAGAGAAAGAAAAAAGAGATACCTTGTAAACAAAATTATTTATCGATTTGCTGAAGCAATGATAAAAATCGGATGAACGATACTCAAGTTATGAGCAAAAAACGGCCAGTAAACACCCACCACCCACCCACCCATCACCACAGCATTCTATTGAGCGGCAATCTTAGTGAGAGAGAGAGAGAGAGAGAGAGAGATAGTGAAACTAAAAGATGAGCGCGTATAACTCGTGAGCAAATGCGAGCTGCGACGTTAAGGGTACAGAGTATGTTATAGTCGGGCTTGACCGACTTTCTTTCATGTTTTTCATTATATTTATAGAAAAATACAAATTTTTTGTAAATGTTTTTGAAAATCATTATTATACTCTGTACCGAAGGTACATAGAGTATGAACGAAGAGATCTCAGAGATGGTAAGAGATAGAGGTTTGACATGTATGGGACATATATTTCTTATACTTGCAGGCAGATCAAGTTTATTTTCAATTTTTGCCACGCCCCCTCCCGCCCCCGCCATATCTCCTACAGTTTTGAAGATAGATCGTTTGCACCTTCTAGAGATACCTTGTAAACAAAATTATTTATCGATTTGCTGAAGGAATGATAAAGATCGGATGAACGATACTCAAGTTATGGGCAAAAAACGGCCAGTAAACACCAACCACCCCCCCGCCCATCGCCACAGCATTTTATTGAACGGCAATCTTAGGGGGAGAGAGAGAGAGAGAGAGAGAGTGAAAATTAGAGATGAGCTCGTATAACTCGTGAGCAAATGTTAGCTGCGACGTTAAGGGTACAGAGTATGTTATAGTCGGGCTTGACCGACTTTCTTTCTTGTTTTTATTTTTGTTTATTAGGTTTTAAATTATCTTTTTAAGTTTTTTCATAATTTCTACCAATTTAATAGCCAATCGGACATCATGTAGAAATAGCTCCCATACAAAATTTAAATTTTTTCATACATTTTCAAGAAAAGTATAAAAATGAAGATATTCGTTAAGCAGCATGCATGTTACGACGATTACACAGAGCGGACGAGTCGTGAGCGGTTCTTCACTTGCGAAATTGAATCGTATACCTCTCGAACATCACGTTGCATACGTTACAATGACGATACGAGCCGTGTGCGTATTGACTGTATTCACATCAGTCGCTTTTTCTCGAGTTGGGTCTCGATCGGTGTCGGCTAATTATATTTTTGGACAAATTGGACTGTAAAATGAAGCAATCAATTTTTTGAAGACTTTTGAAAAAAACTTTTGCCAGCCTCGGAAAGTTTAAAAATAGGTGTAAAATAGTTACACAGAAAAAAATAAGATCAGGTATTTCAATATCATATCAGTAATATCAATATTTGCATATCAAAGTGGAACTATTTAATATCAATATGAACCTGTAATACCACATTGATACTAAAAATATTATATTGAAATGTGAAATGATCAAAGTGATATGAAAAATGCCCTAGTGATATGATTTGAGATCAAAGTAGACATCGAAATTCTGAAAGTAGAAAGAGACACACAGAGTTTCTCAAATCAAAGAGAGACAACAATAGTCTATCTCGTAAAAAGCAAAAACAATGCTCATTGTTCTGCTGCCGCAAGCGCGAAAAGTGCCGGTCGTTTTTTCTTCGTGAACGTTTCGAAGTTGTCGTCGGGTCTGCAGCGAACTTCTAACTTCTTCTTGCGAATTTCGTCATTCGATCTGTGCTGGCGCGTGTGAGAGGTAGGTAAAAAAAGTAAAAGTAAAAGTAAACTGTAAAAGTGAATAAAATGTGAATTGCATGTGTGTGTTTTGTTGTACTGTTGTTGTACTTGCAAATTAATAAATTGTAAAAAGGCTGTTGCCTTTATTCAGTCGCGAATAGTATGTACGATTATAATACACACACTCATAAATACATATAGTGCGTGTTTATTTTCACTTTCAGCTCTCTACGCAATAAAAGTGCTTGTTTAAATATGTACATATGTATGTATACATCTTTTGTGTCCGCGATACGTTTTTTTAGTTCTGCCCTTGAACGTCAAACAGCACAGAAGCACAAATACATGCATATGCAACCATGCGTACATACTAATGTACATGCAAAATATGCATGTATGTATGTATATGTGTGCTGTTTGACGTTCAAGGGCAGAACAAAAAAGCACATGCTCAGCGTTTGCTTTCGGCTGATTTAGCACACATGCACAAAAAAATTTATTTATTATTTATTAATTTTTTATAATTTTACAGTTTAAAATGGAAGATATTAAACACGTTGAGCTGCTAGAAAAATTTGACATTGACAATTTGGTGTACGAAAAATTAATTGGTAAGTTTTGTATTGAAATAATTATTCTTCTCAATATATTAATTTTACGATTTTTCTAGAGTGTGAATTTAACTTCGACCGCCTTAATTACATTTCTTCCAGCGACAAAGAGCAGATTTTTTCAGAAAGATAATTGTCATAATAATTGTAATATGTATTATAAAAATATAGCTTTGATATTATAAAAATAAAGCATTGGTATTACAATAATACCCTTTTGATATTTTAAAAATATTTCTTTGATACTAAAACCATGTCCTACAGGTATTTTGAAAATATAGCTCTGATTCTGTAATAATATATCATTGATATTAAAGAATATCAAATTTGTTGATCTAAAAAAATATCACTTTGATGTGTTCGAAATGTCAAAGTGATATATTCGAACATATCATCTGGGTATTTTTCAGATGAAGGCCGATTTGATACTACAAAATACCAGATTGATTCTAAATATCGTGATCTTTTTTTCTGTGTACCTGCGGCAAAATCTATTGTCCACAAACTACAACTTTAAATGTTATATCTTTAAGAAAAGAGAAACAGTACACCTATCCAACAAAATTTTAACAACTTTAAAATGCCCTTTATGGCTGAAGATATGATAAGTCAAACTTAGTTAATAAACCAAAATTTTTGGATTTTTCGGATTGAGAAAAATTAACTAAGTTTAGGCGGCTGTAATTTTTATATTAGTAAACATATCAAAGCAATTTTTTGGCTACATTAATTTGTGTATTTAAACTGTCGATTTATCCAAAAAAAGATTAACTTTTCAACAAATATGAAATTAGGGTTTTGTCCAAGGCGGCTGGACCACTGTGCGACGTCTTAAAAATTTTTGCTGTTTGTATTAAGAATCAATCGCGACTCGGACCGTACCGACTCCACCGTGTCGGAGTCTTTATTAGTTTATTTTGTTATTTTATTAGATTTTCTTTGATAGGCTTCATTATCTCATAAATTTTTTTTTAACGTATATACATTTTTGTTGACAGCGTTTTTTTGTCAACTCTAAATAAATAAATAAAAAAAATCGTTTTATGTTTTCGTGTTCGGAAAGTGCCGAGTCGTGCTTTTGGTTGTTTAATTATGGTTTCGAAAAACTATACGACTATAATTTTTACAATTTTTCAAACCTGAACAACTCTTAGGCAGCTGATGTCTGAACCAAACTGGACAAATCTTTCTTTTTTGAGTACACAAAAATGGTTTATTACAATTGTCTCACCTTTTGGCTTGGCAATTATAAACACTATCAAATGACTTTATTAATGCATTGGGAAATATTTGGTCTTTCCTCGGGCTATCCCCCTTCAAACAAGATTTATGCATTGTGAGTGCAAGCATTTATCTAAAATTCAACCCAAACGCCTAAAACAAAAGTGGAAACTGGGCACAGGTGTACGTTCTCAAGTGGGGAGGCGCTAAAATACACAACATACACATAAATACAAACTTAGTCGGAGTGGGCGACTGCGGACGGCAGCTTCACCAATCAAAAACACAAAAATAACAAAATGTCAAACAGAACGCATGCAACAATTTATTTAAATACCTCAACCTCATCAAATTTAAGTTAACACACCCCAAGCATTACGGCAGACGGCGAAAATGAAATGAAAATTCAATTTTCCACCTAAACTCAGACACCGCATCAATTTTGAGAATGCTTTGGCCCGAGCACTGAAAACGATTTGTTGTGTTAGACACAAGGGGGAACCCCAGACGGGCAGAGCAGCACTCAAAAAGGCAGCCAAGAAGTCAACAGAGCAGCCGAGGAACGACGCGACGTTGTCGATGCTAAAGAGATGCAGGCAGTGCCAAACTGGCACACAAAGACGCCTTTTGGCTGCTGTCAACGACAAGCCCTGAGCGGTGATGCGGTGGAGCTGTGGAGCTGGAGTGGCAAATGCCCCGATTCCGAATGCAGACAATTAAAATGCGCATGTGTGTGTCAATTGCAAAAGGCGCCCACACACACACAAGTGGCTGCATTTGGGAATCTCTGCCTCTGGCCCGATAATCTCTCTGACTTTGATTTACATCACAATTTTCCAACGTTTGATCGATCTATTCAACTCGTTGCCAACAAAACATTTAATTAGTTTTTATTGACCATTAAGATTCCAATCATGATTACCGCACACGCACACACACACACACACACAGTAGCTGCCGGCCACACACCCACCACCCTGCTGGGCCAGCACTTTCTACATTTTTTGCCTCTTAGCTGGTTTATTACTTTTCCAACGAAACTTTATGGAGAGCAGCATCGAAATATTTATGATATTTACAACGAACCAAAAATTTTTACTCAAATTCGAAATAAAACATACAAATTAATTAAAGCTAATAAACAAAAGTAAACGTGGCCAGGGCCAGAGGCGGAGTCGGGGCGCCCTACGCACTGCTGGGTTTATGGCCGACTCATCCGCCTGACGGTGCTGAGTGATCATGATCGTGGTAGCTGCCGCTTGGCATGCACTTCGCTGCCAATTTAATGGCATTTTTACAACTTGGAGGATTCGTGCCTGCCACGCCGTTTTGAGCGATGATGTTTGGGGGCCACTAAATGCATTCGAAATGCAGCGGAACGAATGTCATTAGAACATAAAATTCATATTAATTGCAGGCGAGAGTGCAGAGACCGAGAATGGAGGCTGGCTGTGGCAGGCAACAGCAGCATCCGCCACATTATGATTATATGGCATGGAGCGGAGAGCGAAAGCCCGTTGGTGGCTCTTTGATGGTGACGTCTTCCCAGCGATCGCATGGCGCAGATAAATAATAAAAAAAAAATTATAAATAAATTAACACCTAGTAAAGTTGCTGCAACCGCTTGGCCCCCACTCCGCTTGCATTTCTTGTGCTCCGGTTTCGTATGTGTTCCGCAGACAGCTCAAAAATAGCGCAAAAGCAATTAAAAACGCAGCAACACACACGCACACCCGTCCTCCTATGCCATAATAAAATTATATATATATGTGTGTATTTCTGCTCGCCTATATTGAATTTAACAAGCGCAACGCACAGATCAAAGGCTGAGTTGTGCCCGGTATGCGACAGTCCCAAAATGCTGCCCGTTGATAATGATGATGCTAATGCAGTTGACATTTTATGTGACTAGAGGAATGCTGCATCCTATGGGGCTGTTAGCTGTTAGCCAGTGGCGCAATTAGAGGTAAACAGGGGCTACAAAAATTCAGAAAACTTGGAAAGTTATAATTATAATATAATTGTTTTATTTGCATCGTTTAGTAAATTCAAATTTGAATTATAATCTAATATTCTTACTCAGGAATACAAATGTTGGTGAAATGTTGTTCATTTCACTGAACATGTTCACTTGTTCTTTTTTTTCTAAATGAGTCAACTTACTCAAATTGCTCACTTGTTCAGTTGTTCACGAGCGCACGAATTTTTATTATTTTTTTGTTTTGCCGTCAGGATTTGAAACGAAATTGGTATAGTTTATAAGCACTCGGGATTGATTTCAGCTTGTTATTCGACCTCAACTTAATCCCAAGTTCGGATCCAATCATTTGGCTTGGTGGAAGAATGTCCAAAACTAAAGTCAGCTCCGATAAAAGATTGCTGCAAAAGCATCTGGGATTGACTTCAGCCCGATATTGAAACTAATTTTGATCCAAAATAAGCTTCATAAAAGAAAACAGTGTGACTGTTTAAAGCAGGGGTTTCCCAGAATGAGCTTACGAGCGCGTGGAAGCCAATACAAATGCACAAAATACAACTCAAGCAAGAACAACCACAAGAAATAGAAAGAGAAACCCGATTTTTGTTTGTGTGTGTGTGTGTGGTCATTGCTGTCTCAAACACGCGCGCTGACTTGTTGTTGCGTTCGAGTTTGTCGGAGACATAGAAGAGAGCGAGAAGAGAAACACGTATGAATGGTCGGAACGCACCAACAACAAAACCTTCGTTCAGAAAGAAAGAGAGCAGAGCACGCATATGAAATTGTTTGTGCTTTTTATAATCTTATGACCGTGTAAATCGTATGCGCGCGGGCTATTCCGTTGCGCAAAGCAAAAACAAATGCGTGGCTTGCGGAATAGACTTGGGCACCCCTGGTTTAAGGGATATTCAAACAAACAAGCTTTACAAGCAAAAGTGCCCCAACTGCAAAATTTTTCGGATCTTATTGTGCTTTTCAGATTTTAGATAGAAGTTGGTCATTTGTTATTATATATTAAGGCACGAGGTTCTAACTCAAAGATTGTGGATTTGACAGTTTTTCGCGGTTAAAATCAAGGTATCCAACCGAAACAACAAGAGTTATTTCTATCCAGTACTGCCGAATCAAACCGAAACCGGATTTTACATTCCAACTCCGTGGCGAGCATTTGTTTCTTGTCCCGTATCAATCCCCCTGAAGACGGACCCCGATGAGGGCCCGAAATATATTGGGAAACATATTTAAGTCCCACCGTTTTCATTCATTTGGATGGGACGGATGACATTGAGCCGGAATAACCAAACATTTCCGGGCTGAAATCAATCCAAAACGATGTCAGAACTCGGTCATGCCCGGATTTTCTCAAACCAAGTACGAGAAGGATTGATTTGAGTTCGTCATTTTCAGTCCCGGAATTCTTGTCTTGATCCCGACTTTAGCTTACACTGGTTTGATTTTATCTTGTTATTCAGTCAGATCCAATCAAGAAGGTTCAATATTGATTGAAGCTCGATAATCATACTGATGTGATCTCGAAGTTGGCTTGGTGCAAGTGTACCCGAGACTAAATTGATCTCGATACTCGAACTACATGCAATCCGAAAAATTATTGCATCAAAATTGACATGAGATTGATGTTTAAACTCATTTTTAGAACTCCATGCTACTTTTTTAACGACCTTTTTGATTATCAAACCTGGAAGTTCTAGCCGGCTCGAGGTCATTAGTTTGCATACAACTGTAAAAACAGGACACAAACAACATTACAATGAAGGCTGGTCGCTATTGAAGTCTCTTCAATAGACTTGACCCATCACTCTGCAATACAGCATACCTTCTCATGCAGGAAGTGCTATAACTGGTAGGGAATTCCAAGGCAACGGCACACCACCTATAACTGCTGTGCTGACAGAAAAATTTGTATATGTGTGTCTACCCATTTAGCCTGTGAGAGCTTCTCACTCTCAGTTTCGAACCTGCTCTCAGTTTCTTTCCGCTCTTTCGCTTTGACAGTGGAATTCCGTACTTACTTCAAGTACTTAAAATGTCAATCCGATGGTCGACATCAAATCAATTTTTTTGGACTTGTTTTTGAGTAGCCTTTTTTTTCTGTGCCGAAACCGATTTTCTTTTGGTTAACCATAACCGAAACAAAGTAGCCGGTTCCATTTCGGTTTTTAAAATACTAAGAGACAAAAAATATTTTTAATATTTAATTATCGTCTGTGGAAGTCACAAAAATTCATGTACACTTATAGTGACTATCTACTAGGTCACACTCTCATCAATAAGAAACGTGCCCATCAATAGTAAAACAATTGTACACAAGCAATCATTCTAGGTTTCGGCAGCCGCAGCAAAAACGTTGTCAGAATTTCATTCAATGAGTTTAGCAAATTTAATCAACGAGCGATAAAGCTCTAATTTCTCTGACTGGGCTTGCTGACTTTTCGGTTGTACCTGATTAAAGCCACTCAATAAATGTATAAATTTTTATTTATTGCCCTAGAATGTGCGCTCTGTGTATTAAAGAATTTGCGGTGAGCATGCAAAAAATGTCTCACTTTACTTGTGTAACAATTATGCATGTTCATTTTAAGCATACGAAAACACATATGTACATAAATAGGTGCTGTGAACCTGTTCTCGTTCCTGAGTTCAATCTATCGGAATTCGCAAAAGTTTTGATTTCCAAGAAATGACTCGAAAATTCGGTTTAATCCAGCTAGCTTATGGCGGAGTAGACAGCAGTGAAGAAAACATATGAAGAAAATCATTTTTATACTCTTTACCAAAGTTACACAGTGTATAATAAATTTGTGCATAAGAATGTAACAGGGAGAAGGAATCATTTCCGACCCTATAAAGTAAATATATTCTTGATGAGCTTCAACAGCCGAGTCGATATAGCCCTGTCCGTATGAACGAAGAGATCTCAGAGATGGTAAAAGATAGAGGGTTGACTTGTATTATGTCCCATACACTTCTTATACTATATACACAGTATATCTTTATATGTATCTGACTTGTGTCCAGAAAGTCTTGACTTAAGTTTTGCTTTTGTCGTCCCAACATATATTATTTTATTATACATATTATTAGTTCCGTCTCCAGCGCATGGTATTTGGTATATGAAATTATTTTTGTCCAACTTTGCCAACTTTACTCTTCAAATTATTAAACAGTGCAGCCATGGTGAATGTTGGCTTGTGAGCTATAGTGATTTGTTCCCTGTCGTATAAGTCAGCTGTGGCGAGTCTTTTTGATATATTGTGGAATATATGTGATGGATTTATATGTTTTGGTCTGTTCAGCACGTGTTTTTGTGGTTTCTTTTCCAATTCATTTGATGATCGTCTTAATGAGGAAAATCATTCTTTGTCAGTAGATTTTACAATTTTTCGCACAAGAGAAAGGGACCTAACAGCTTAACGCCGAGTCCGAACGGCAATAGTTAGAGAATTTTTGTTTTTTTCATGGCTAGTTACTTCACAGCTGGCGCCAGTAGCTGGTGAAGGTGACCGGATGTGTAAAAGCTTTTTTCTAAAGAAAGAACAAAACTTTTTCTATTAGATGGTCCGAGGCGGGATCGAGAACCCACAACCTCCCGCACCAGCAGCGACACATACAACTGGTACGCCACAACCAGATCTTTTGAGTAGTAATTTATATTTCGTCCTGAGGCTGTAGGTTTTTGGTACCAGTTGACCTTTAACGTATTATTAATTCTATGCACTGCTGCGTCTACAAATGGTAGTTTGTTGTCTGCTTCTAATTCTTAGTTAAATTGTATGTCCTTGTGGTAGGAATTTAGCACCTGTAGAGTTGTTTGAATGTCCTCTTCTCTGACTATAGCAAGAGATCGTCAACATATTTGGTTAAAAGTCTGGTGGTCTTAATCTATTTAATGACTTCTTCCATGATGATGTCCGCTATTATTGGTGAGGCTGGAGATCTCATGGGGAGACCTTTCAATTGAATATACAGTTCTTCCTCAAACTTGAAGTATCTGTTCTCATTGATACAAAAGTTTAACGCTTTCAAAAACAGGTTTTTTGTGTGGTTCTTGATATTATCCGTTCTTTTTTTATTATTTTGAATGGGATGGCTTAACGTGAGCCGGCGTAACCAAACATTTGGAATTGAAACCGGTAACCGAAACGATTATTTTGTAACCGGGCCGAAATAAAATAACCGAAACCGATATTGGTTTCGGTTTCATTCCCTGGTTAAAAGGGAGAGGGGGAGGAATTGTCGAAATGTGAAACAAACTTGATCTGGGTACGGTATACACCTACCTACATGCAAAAATGTGTGGCTCTAACTCTTATATTGGCCTGTTCTCAATTTCACTTCGGTTTTCGTATAAACTATATTACATTAAATGTTAATTTTATTTATTATTACTCTATGTTAATAAGGCTATAAGGAAGCTGACACTCATATCTACGGTTATTACATCCGGTTTAAGTAAAATCCGAACTGCTTAAGCAGTTGGCTGTTGATGCTGATCAAGAATATACATACATACTCCATAGGGTAAGAGAAGCATTCTTCTGGCTGCTCAGTGCATTTGTACAACTTCATGATCCGCTTTTACCCATTTTAAATAGGTAGACGTATTTGTAGTATGATTTCATGCCGACTATACAAAAGACAAAAATTTCATCCAAATCTGTTGATTGGTTCCCGAGGAATTTGGTTTCAAGTACGTCAAGATATGGGCATTTCCACAGAAAAGTCCACCGAGACCAAACAATTAAAAGTTCTTAAAAGCACTATTTTTGATCATTTTTTCATGGGGAAATAATCACAATGAACTAATATGAGTTAATTTAAAATATATTCATAAACCATTTCCAGATTTTTAAATGCAAAGTCGCGCGAGCGCCATTTTTTTCATTTGGATACGTTTTGTTGTCATAAAAATGCCTTTAGATTGCATTGATTTTAGGTCTCTAAACTATTTCTAAGGGTACAAAGAGTTAATAAATAATGCAAAAGACACCATTAGAAACTATATGATTGCAATTAACTGTAAGTTTCTGCTTTATATTATAACAAAAACAACATAAATATAATGAGGAAATTTGAGTAACGTAACGTCAGGTAACGTCACGTCAGATACTTAAGCAAATAAAAAAAAATTGGTCAAACATTTTTGAATAAGATAATATGGAAAATAAACTTTTATTATTTCAAATCATACGAAAAAAACTCGTATACAAAAAGCTTTGCCCAATTCGCAGAGTTTTGCATTTTTCTAAAACAAATCAAAAGCCACTTCCGTTTTATGTAACGTCACGCCAGCATATATGAGTGCTTATTGATGTCATCGTTTTTGCTGATTATAGTGCTACTTAATTGCTACCCAAATATAGAACAAACTTTTTAAAAATTCAAGATTTTCATATTTTTCAATAAGATCTTTTCGTACGAACGTAACGTCACGTCAGTTTGGAAGTGCCCAAATGGTAAATAAAAATCTCCAAACATTTCCAAGTACATTTTTGTTTTTAAAACGATTTTTTGGAAAATTACCACCAATTTAAAACTTTATTTATAAATTCTTTAATAAAACAAGAAAGAAAGTCGGTCAAGCCCGACTATAACATACTCTGTACCCTTACACTCGCATTTGCTCAGGAGTCAAACGGCCAGTTAACACCCCGCGCACAACGCGGTGCACTCTCTAAGTTTCTCTCTCTCTCTCTCTTTCTCTCTCGCACTAAGATTGCCTGTGTTGAACGGTTAGGGTATGTTGCTGTGGTTTTTGGTGGGGGGGGGTGGGTGGTGTTTACTGGCCGTTTTTTGCCCATAACTTGAGTATCGTTCATCCGATCTTTATCATTCCTTCAGCAAATAATTTTGTTTACAAGGTATCTCTAGAAGGAACGAACGATCTATCTCCGAAACTGTAGGAGATGTGAAGTTTTTTCCAAATTGCGGGGGCGGGAGGGGGCGTGGCAAAAATTGAAAATAAACTTGATCTGCCTGCAAGTATAAGAAATATATGTCCCATACATGTCTAACCTCTATCTCTTACCATCTCTGAGATCTCTTCGTTCATACGGACAGACAGACGGACAGACGGACATGGCTATATCGACTCTGCTGTTGATGCTGATCAAGAATATATATACTTTATAGGGTCGGAAACGATTCCTTCTCCCTGTTACATACTTTTGCACAAACTTAATATACTCTATAGAGTATAAAAATTTGAATTATTCAAAATACGAGAGTCGATGAACATTTTTATACCCGTTACTCGTAGAGTAAAATGGTATAAACGGTGGTAAACGTCGGGCAAATGTAATGCAATATCTATAAGCCCTGAAATTTTCAACAAGATCGGATGATAAATAGCCGAGTTAATAAATATTGCATACTTTTCGGCTGCCCCACCTCAGGCACACAAATTGGTTATTAAACATTTCTTTCCATGAGTAACGGGTATATCGAAGTCGGTTAGAGCCGACTTTAACTTACGCTCTCGTTTTTCGTATAAGAGGGTAAGAAAAAAAAATTGTTTTAGTTTATTTTTGTAAAACGTATTGTCGGATCTGCTTGAAAGTAGTTCGCGATGTTCTTAAGACCCTAATAGAATATAAAAATAAAAACTAAATCGAAAAAAACAATTTCCAAGGGTAGACCCTACCATTAAGCCATTCCGGAATCAACCCATTATTGTTACTGCTTCATTTATTATTTCAGAGTAGCTGGCTCTAGATCAAAAGTTCGGCATGCCTGTTCCTGTTTCCAAATAAGCAAACTTTTAAGGGAAATTTCACTTTTAGTACTCAAAGTCAAAGTTACCGATGCAACCGAACCTCAAAATCGATACGTATCAATCAGATTTAGCTTACTACCATTACCCTAAACAGATTTGTAATATGGCTTCCTCACTGAAGCACATTTTCAAAAAAGTTATCATTACAGGAAATGCCATTTCCTGTACTCATTCTGCTGCTTTAGCATTTACATCTTGAGAATATTTGTATTTTGTTTACAATTTACAACATGGCTGGCAACATAGAATGCAAATAAAACATATACGTCGTTTATACACACAAAATTGTTTGTGATTAATGCCTTTAAAGTATGCAATGCTTTTAACAAGGATCGATTCAGAATTATATTTATTTTATATTTGGCTTAACACAAGGATATATTGCAAACCTATTAATGGTCCGACAATCTGAAAGAATTTACAGTGTGGATTATGTATGACGCTGCCATAACTGGCTATTAATGTTTGCGTTCTAATAGAACATTTTATAATGAAATAAGGTTTGCATACTTTAAAGGGCATTAATCATGATGAATGTTGTGTGTATAAACGTAGTAATAGATGATCAATGTTAATTTATTTCGCTGCTAGGAACATAATATCTATTGTGGAAAAGCATTTAATATTCATCCATCTCACATTCTTCTCTGTGAATGCTAGAACTATTTCGTAGGCTACGCGAATCATTGTTTTGTTCAGACCAGAGGTCCTTGGTCCCTTAAGTCCAATTGCAACTACATTAGAAATCTCTACTTTCTTTGATAATTATTGATAAGTTAATAAAAAGTATAAATTAGTTGCAATATTCAAATTTTTGCATTTGGTAGTGATGAAAAATGATCGAATGGCCAACGAGAAATGCGATTACATTTCCTCAAAATGCACTTTTTTGGCATCTCAAGTGCCCATATAAAATTGTATGGGGAAAAATGTACATTTTGCCTAAAATGTAAAAATGCAAAATGCAGTTGTAACAGCACATAAGTTCGCAAGTACAACATCTTCATCTTCACGTCAACTGATTTGTAGATTGAAGAATCCCAGAAAAAGGTCCTTTGAGCCGGATATTCTGGAAATTTTGTTATCTTGTCTTGATTCAGTAATGAGCACTTGTTTGCATCCCTGCCCTCCATTTCAGATCAGTTTTTTTTTTCTGGGCGCCACCAGAGCTAACTACGGCACTGAAATCTAAATGCCATATTTTAGTGGAATGTTTAATTTAATATTTGAGCATTAAAAGGAGATTATTGCACCGTGACAAATTATAAATGAAATGTCTTGCAATGACTTCTAGTACCTGCCACACCGAATGCAACGATGTGACAAATTGTGAGAAGTTGTCTGCTCCAGAACACATGCGTTTGATTAGCAGGATAATTCAATTTACAGGCGAAAGAAGCTTTTCTATCCTTGCACACATCTGCAATGTCAATGCAATAAAGGATAACTAAAGCTTTTGCAGGCCACTGCGCACACAGACAATGAGAATGTAGATATTTCATTGAATCAATTATCGCTGGACATGGCATAATAATTACCGTCTGCTGGCCACACAAGCACGCACACGTACACACACAAACAAGGTCGCTTGAAGCGACAGAGCATCAAGGGACATGTTCGGTTGTTCCATTGATAACAACATAGATGGGGCTGCCTGCCCATCCTGGCCCTGTTGCTTAACCAAATGAAACCAAATGAATGTCAGGGGAGGGGAGTGAGAGGGAGGACGAAAGAGAGAGACGGAGAGAGCGAGAGCTTACGCAAAGCGAGCCATAAAACAGATTTCGCTCATATAAAAACAATATAATGAAGTGAAAACGGCAACAATGTGATTACACACAGTGACAGGCCAAAGCCATAATGAATTGTTTTCCGAGAGAGGCGAGACGAGTCGTTGGCGAGCAACTGCGTCGGCGCCTTACTAAATGTTGCTGGCAACATGTTGACAACAGCTAACTTGTTGGATGCGGCGAATTATTTGCCAATTACTCACCAAAAACTGATTGATCAGTTAAGCCAGGCAAATCTGTGATTTCTGTAATCCTAATTAGACATTGCCATTAATTGTGCAGCCTTAATTAACTCATTTACAGTTCATAATGTGCTCTCATTACAACTTTGGCAGCAGCTGCGGCCCGCACTTCAGGGCAACATTACGACAAGTTAAATGGCTTGTAATGATGATGCCAACAACCAAGCACACCCAAACACACACAGAGAGAAAAAAATTACATCTCCATTGGGTTAAATAGGGCTAAGTGTGCCCAATCACTCGAGCCGACTGTGTGTGGGTGGGGGTCGTGGTGGGGGTGATAGCTGGGGGAGCCCAGCGAATGTCAGACAACATTTATCCATTTGTAGCTGGACTTTGGGGAACAGACGTTTTGTGTATGTGTGTGCATCTAATGGATACTCAATTGTATCTTATCGCATATGAAATTGTTTTTATACCATGTAGCATAAAATACAAAGAGTATATTAAGTTAAGGTACATATATTATTAAACGGCCGAGTCGGTTTTATTCGGTTTATTAATCTTCAGTTTTTATAAATAATAATGTAATTCTGTTGAATACCAAAAAAAAAAAACTAATATTGAGACAATTTTGTTGTCACATTTGAAAATATCATACTATAACGGACCTTGATATTGTTTTTAATAGAATTTTTTTAGGCTTGTGTATGTAATTCATAAATTTATTCCATTGTTCCCCTGTCTCACACAGAAAAAAAGAGATGAGCTGAAATCAATCAAATAATTGAATTGATTTGATTGAAATCTCAAATACGAAAAGATTGAAACAATCTTGAAATTCTTGTATCAATCCGAAAAATAGAGGAAAGCTAACTTCGGCTCGACCGAAGTTTATATACTTTTGCAGCTTGTATAATTTATATAATTTTAGGTTTTAAATGATTTTCGTCGAGCATTCTTAGCTGAGTTATTTCCGAAACTCAGCAGTAGATGGCGCCACTACTTTTAACATTTGCTTGCCAGTTTGGTATATGGCATCTATACGATATATTCATCAGATTTTGGCAAAAACTTCCCAAAATTGTGTGGAAACCGATAATATTCAAACCTGCAAAGCATAAAGACGCTACCATTGAAAAACAAAAAGTTTTTCTCACTAGCTTTCAGGGTTCGTAGATAACACACACTTAAAATACATTGTTCAAAAAAAAAATATTAATTTTCACCACTGCAGTTATTAAATTTTTGGGCAGCGACATCTCTGATGTGAAGTACAAAACTATTTCTAACATATAGGTGATCCATTACCTTAACTAAACTTAATAAGCTATAGAAACTCAGTGATGCAACTTTTCTGAGATGCGTTCTTATTAGAAAGTTAGTTTCAACTAGGTAACATTCAGTCAAGAGCGTTGACATCGAAATGAACACAAACAATGACAAAACCTCGGATCTTTATAACACTTTCGCTGCGATTTGTAGTGAAATTCAGAAATGATGAAATGTAAAGAACTTAAGCTCATTCGAATTATAAAGACAGAAAAAGAATTTAATTCCATTTGAATTATAATGACAGAAATGAGCTTCAGAAGTCAAAATAGAGTGATTGGTAAAATCGAATTACATCAGTTTATAGTTATTTTATCTTCACATCATATTAATCCAGATTTTTAAACTAGATACATTATGTATAATAGATCATACATATTTCATTTCCACAATAGTTTGTTTTCAGTTTGATTCATTTACATTGCTTATTGTGAAAAAACTAAAGTCTTCCTCTACAACAAATAGAAGTTTAAGACCTTGTTGATCACTTTTATCCAGGGTTCGTAAATAACACACACTTAAAATACATTGTTACAAAAAAAAATTGTTATCTACTCTACATATACGGCCGTGTTCTACAAACCTCTAACAACCCAAAAGCAATTGTCGGTGTTCCTGAAACCTCTTTTGGCTGTTTTCAAATGTTGCGAATTTTGTGACGACATTTGGTCTATGTTTTGCTAATAAAGAGATTTGAGACAAATATAATAATGAGTAACAATTCTTGAATGCTTAACTGATCGAATTGCATTAATGTTATGAAAGATTTAATGGGTTTTAAGTAATAAAAGTTAATTTTAAAATATTGTCCACCAAAACAATGCAAAAGTCAGAGAGCAGCAATGAGCAAACCTGCCAACTTATTCCATTGATGACAGTAACATTTTCGGAGTTTTAATTTTCTTTTCAAAATTAAAAGTTTGTGCGCTTAAATGAAGTATGAATTTAGCAGTTTAACAAAACATGATTTAAGTGGTTAATTCAATGAAGTATCGAGAAAAAACTATCGATAAATTATATCAGCGAGAATTTCAAACTACAAATGGAAGACAAGTTGTCAGCGGTGAAATTTTTAAGTTCACTTTTTACATTTATTTTGATCTTAATACATTTTATGAAGTTTTATTGGAAAACAGTCGGATGTCGCGGCATCATTTCTGAAACTCTTGTTAAGATTATGTCTCCCTCGTCAACGGCCTTCTCCCAGCAATATCCAAACAATTAATGCAGCAGCAGGCATTTTTATACCCTTGTAGAGGATATATTGAAATTGTCGAGATGTTTGTAACGCATAGAAGGAAGCATCTTCGACCACACAAAGTATATATATATTCTTGATCATCATGACGAGCTGAGTTGATATAGCCACATTGACTATAGCATATAGCTGCCATAGGAACCATCGGCCGAAAATGTTGTTTTAGTGATAAAAACTTTTTTGTCTTCAATGCAAACGTACACAAACCTCTTATTTATAAGTTTTCTATGCTTTCACATAATTCCACCAAGTTTGATAGGACAACTATATAGTATAGCTGGCATTGAAATGTATATAGGAGGCCTTGTCACAAAAATGTGTTCATTTGGCCGAATGTACATATTTGTGTCTACTTATTTATATAAATCATACAAGCTACAAGGGTATAAAAACTTCGGTCGAGCCGAAGTTAGTTTTCCTCTATTTTTGAATTTATATTTGTGCACTCCACTCACTTGTGAGCAACAGGGTTGTCAATACAAATTAATTTTTCGGCGGGTCAGCGTTCTCATCAATTTTTTTCCGATACAATTAAGTACTAATTGCTTAAAAATAATTTATAGTTTGGAACTCAGTGCATACCACAACCACTTGCATCTTTTGGCTTAGAAACTAACAAATAAAATTTAGATCCTTCATTAATGTAAATTTTTTTGAAGCCTACAACCCTGTCGTGGCAGCCCCAACGCATTAACTTTCAGTCAGCTGTTTTGCATGCAACTCCGAAAAATGAAATCTCCGACATTTGTGGAACACCGACATTTGGATTGGTTGTTTTCAAAAACAACTGACCCCACATTCTCTAGAGATTTCTGGAACACATCGGATAAAACAGTTTGTCCTGACTGACTGACTGATTGGCAATCAACGCAGAGCGCAAACTGTAAGAGATAGAAGGAGCTTCCATTAGTGGTGAAAGTGCGTACTAAGACGCGGTTTTGGAAAATTCCAACCCGAAAAGTCGGAAAAGCGTCGGAAAAGTTTGTATGGGAAAAATTTAGTTTTTTATCCGATTGACATGAAATTTGGTTTGTAAGCTTAGTACATTTTTTGGAAAATCCGCCGAGGAGGAAAATGGCCTTAAAATTCTGCATGCAAGAAAGTATTTTTCATCCGATTGGCTTGAAAATCGGTTTGTAAGAATAGAGTTCGAAATAAAGTAAAATGGGGCGGGAACGATAACGATAACGATAACGATAACGATAACGATAACGATAACGATAACGATAACGATAACGATAACGATAACGATAACGATAACGATAACGATAACGATAACGATAACGATAACGATAACGATAACGATAACGATAACGATAACGATAACGATAACGATAACGATAACGATAACGATAACGATAACGATAACGATAACGATAACGATAGACTAGTGTTTTTGCACCAAAAATTGTGTTTTTTTTCCTTTGGTGCACTGGCACTTTTTTATTGGAATTGGCTCTTTTGCATGGAGCCCGAAAAAGACGTAGAAACTAAAAGAGTTTCAAAAAATCTGCGAAGTAAGACCACACATAATTTTGGAAATAGCCATGACAAGATGGTTGGGATATTCCCAAAATATTTTCCTTGGTTCAGACTCTAGAAGTCTACAATTTAAGCCAAAAGAAATAGTCAATTAAATGAATAAACCAGAAATCAAAAGTTATTTAAATTGTATTCTTGAAATTATTGAAGATTTGAATACGGAATTTCAATCAGATCGAGACTAGAGTCTACTATAAAATCAGCACATTACACTCAAATTTGACTTTATTCAGAAAATTGAAGGGTTGGTAGTGATTCTAGATTATTTACATCTGCTGAACACGAATCTGTTTTCGGAAATGTTCCATCACGTCTAGATTTTTAGTAACTTTAGCTTAAGGCGAGTTAGCTGTTTAGGCGCGTATAGTTTGGAGTCTGATATTTTATTTTGACTCCCTATGATATTATCGGAAAGTAGAACTCAACTTTTAAATAAAGTATCTCAAACAATTCTACGTTTTTTTTTGAGCGAATACATTATACCATTTTGAATACACGTCTGTCTAACAAGCTAGCAAGAGTAAATTTAATGTTTATCTGGCAAATAGCAGCATTAAAATTAGTACAGAATGGTGGTTTAAGTATATTCGTACACTTCTTTTTGATAAGATCCAGATGTTAAGACTTACGTTGTTTTATCTTACCGTTTTATCTTTGTAACCACTCATCCGATTGTTTTGAAATTTGGGCACAATATAGAATTAAATCCGAGGAAGCCATTGGTATTAAAAATTTAAATTTTAACATGTTATTGCCACAGTAACTAATTAATACATGAAATGTTATTTGGGCTTTTTGTACGTTTAATAGTACTCAAGAAATGAAATGAATGTATAATTTAACGATTTTGTGAAAGAGATATTTTTTATTTTATTATATAAAAATATTACATGAATATGGCAAAGAAAATTTTTAGGGCTCTTTTTTAATTGAAATGGCTATTATTTGAAATTTTTTTGGTGTAATTTAATTTTTTCAAGTGGCAACCGTGGTTACAGCATATATTGTTTGTTGGTTCTTTCTGAAAAACAAACAAATTTAAAACTTTTTTTTTACTTACTTTTACTGGGATTCGAACTCAGGAAAACTCGGGGACGGAAGGCGGCCTCTTTACTCACGCTACTATCAAGCATTATTGTCAGAGGGCGACAAAACATAGTAAAGTAAGGTAGGTAAAGACTTTTGGCTTATGCACGTAGTATTTAGCCAGTGCTGAAGAGGAAGAGAGAGTCGTGGGTTCAAAATCACGTCAGACGCATATTATTTTATGTCTATTTTAGGTTTATTTAACATTGTCCATACCTTTTTAGAATGCACTATGGTCCCAAAATCAATTTTTTCGTCAAAAACTTGGGAATTTGAATGACTTAATATACACACGGACGAAAACAGCGCATTAGCTCACACGGCTATTATTCACACATGAACAGCGGCGGCGCTTAAATCATACTTAAAGCACAGCAGGCAAAAGCACTTAGCTCTTAAAGGTGGCTTGGATACCGTACTAGCATACCGTAGAGGTGGCCTCTCAATGTTGAATTCGTGGGTTCAAGTCCAAGTAGGGGCAGTTTTTTTTTTTTTTTTTTAGGATTTTAATTAATTTAATTTAGGTACTTAAATTATATCCTTAACCATTTTTTTTGGTTATTATATAACATAATTGATGCTGAACTTTGAATATACTATTTTTTTTAGCAATTATCATCATGACGGACGCGTCGGTCATATTTCAAAGAAACCATTTAAGAACGAGTTTTCTGAACTAGATCGTCAATTTAGAACGTATGGTATATTCTAGAGAACGTGGTCTTGTTTTAAGAACGTAAAATTTGAGAACGGAATAAGTATAAAAGTAAGTAATAGGTTGTCAAAAAAGTCTTGCGGCATTT
Organism: Lordiphosa magnipectinata; assembly: GCA_037044535.1. Lineage (NCBI taxonomy): Eukaryota > Metazoa > Arthropoda > Insecta > Diptera > Drosophilidae > Lordiphosa > Lordiphosa magnipectinata. The sequence goes on from JBAMBO010004059.1 coordinate 261,436, forward strand.
CCGCAAGCTTGTCTTTGCAAGCGCGTAGTTCTAGTTGTATTCGTCGCATCGGTTCACGCTAAAGCTTTTTGGAAAGCTCTTTTCACGCGCTAACACGTGTTTGATTTATTGCTGTTTGTTTTTAGTCGTTCGTGAGTTATTGCGTCGCAAACATGGAGCAAAATAAAGAGAAAATACGGCATATTTTACAGTACTACTACGATAAAGGCAAAAATGCATCTCATGCTGCCAATAAAATTTGTACAGTTTATGGACCCGATACAGTTTCCATTTCCACCGCACAACGATGGTTTCAACGTTTTCGTTCTGGTGCATAGGTGATCGAAGATGCGCCACGGTCCGGAAGGCCTGTCGTCGAAAATTGCGATAAAATCGCTGAATTGATCGAAAGGGACCGGCATAGTAGCAGCCGTGGCATCGGCCAGGAGCTGGGCATGAGTCATCAAACCGTTATAAACCATTTGAAGAAGCTTGTATTCAAAAAGAAGCTCGATGTATGGGTGCCACACGACACGACGCAAAAAAACATTTTTGCCCGTATGGATGCATGCGAATCGCTTCTGAATCGCAACAAAATCGACCCGTTTTTGAAGCGGATGGTGACTGGCGATGAAAAGTGGGTCACTTACGACAACGTGAAGCGCAAACGGTCGTGGTCGAAAAGCGGTGAAGCTGCCCAGACGGTGGCCAAGCCTGGATTGACGGCCAGGAAGGTTCTTCTGTGTGTTTGGTGGGATTGGCAGGAAATCATCCACTATGAGCTGCTCCCCTATGGCCAAACGCTCAATTCGGACCTGTACTGCCAACAACTGGACCGCTTGAATGCAGCACTCATGCAGAAGAGGCCATCTTTGATCAACAGAGGCCGAATTGTCTTCCATCAGGACAACGCCAGGCCACACACATCTTTGGTGACGCGCCAGAAGCTCCGGGAGCTCGGATGGGAGGTTCTTTTGCATCCACCGTATAGTCCGGATCTCGCACCAAGTGATTACCACCTATTTCTGGCCATGGCGAACGAGCTTGGTAGTCGGAAGTTGGCCACAAGAGAGTCCTGTGAAAATTGGCTCTCCGAGTTTTTTGCCAATAGGGAAGCGAGCTTCTAAAGAGGGGCATTATGAAGTTGGCATCTCGTTGGGAACTCGTCATCGAACAAAACGGCGCATATTTGACTTAAATCGCATTATTATAACCAATTTTATGAACAATTGAAAATTCAATAAAAATACCGCAAGACTTTTTTAAATAAAGCCATTTTTTTCTGAGTGTAAGTGTGCTGCCACCTGTTCTCCATATATCAGCTTGACAAACTTGCTATTAAAGAGTATACTTTACCTGATGTTGACTTATTTGCAATGCTTGATAAATATAAAGCACATTTGCCAAGTTTCAAACAGATAGCTTTGAAGCTGACTGCGTGACAAGGCTTTCTTTAAGGGCATATATTTATTTGTTTATTAACTAATATCTTTTAAACCATAAAAGTCTCCAACTTTTGGAAAGCTCCATAATTTAAGTTTTATTTAGGGCCAAAAATTGTATATTCTTAGACGCTATTTCATGGTGGAAAAAATTATATATAAACTTTAGCAACTATTATTTAATATTATTAAATAATTAAAAAATTGTATGGTAAATATTATTTATAATTATAATTCTTAAATATACAAAATAAATTCATTCTTAACTTAAAATAAAGGCTTTTGAAATATTTGTTTATAATTTTTTTATTTATATGAAATAATAATATTATACTAAGTTTAGGAAAATGGCATAATTTTAAGGCTAAGGATTCCTAAAAAAAAGAAGTCCTAAAACAAGATTTTTTAGGTAAAATGCCCTATATTTTAGGAAATTAACAGATTAACAGATTTTGAAAGTTTTCGACAAATTGGCAAATACAGAGTATATTACAATCGGGCTTGAGCAACTTTCTTACTTGCTCTTATTTAATAAAGTTTCTGTCCAAAAAGTTTTCAGGCCTCTAAGGAAATCCGACGACAGCATAAGCGAGTTTATCTGTTCAACTGTGTGTAAAGTTTAGGAGGCCGTTAAAAGTATTTCAGTTCGGACTTATGTACAATTTTAGTTACACTTTCACACTTGAACAGGCTACACTCACATTATCATATTAGCAGCAACTGCCGTATTAATTGTTGTTTTAAAATGGAACGCGATCTGGTTCAGCTGGAGTTGCCGGAGGTGCATCTTGTCAATGTGGACGAAGAAGATGAGAACGATTTGCAGGACCTTCGTAATGGTGACGCCAGCGATGAATCGGAACTGGATGAATTGCAGACCATGCGACTGGATAATCCGCAAGTGGCAATGCTGTTGGACGCTCCACACGAGCCGCCCATTAACTTGCATCAAATGCTGGAGCATATCAACGTGCCCCAGAGGCCGCGCAAAAAGCGCAGCTTTCTAACCATCTCCAAGTCGTACCATGTCCAGCCCGAGATGTGCACTCTAATAGCCAACGGTTTGCAGGCCGTGCAGCAGGCACAACCAGAGAAACGAGGCGAACACTTTGCCAATTATTTGATTGAGCACATGAATAGTCAGAACTATCCGAATGGTGTGGGGTTGCCGCACCGTTGGGGTCAGTTCTGACTGAGCAGGTTGCCGAACATGTCCCAACGGAATACAGTGCAGACTTCAACCCCAAGAAATCAACTTTGGTGGAGCACAAAATAAATCGAATCAATAAACTGGGAGTCAAATGTTTTAAACACGGATATGTGTATGTAGTTACCAACTCTTTGTAAGGCCAGAAAGTGGGCATCTAGTCTCATTGACTAGCCCTTGTGCTTAAATAATTAGAAATGATAGGGGAGGAATTAAGAAGACCACTCGTAAGTACATCAAACAGTTGTTTCAATTTGTGTGTTATCGACATGACACATGACAATGCATGGACAATGGAAACCGGTCCAGAACTGAAACCTTAAGAACCGATTCGGTTCCAATTTATTGTTTCTTCCTACGAATAATACAAAACCTAGAGGTAGAGCAATCGGATGTGCATTAATAAATTACACTGTGATAGTTTTTATACCCGCATCTCGTAGAGTAAAAAGGGTATACTAAGCTCATGAAAATGTATGTAACAGGCAGAAGGAAGCATCTCCGACCCCATAAAGTTTGTATATTCTTGTTCAGGATCAACAGTTCCAAATTTTTGCCACGCCCCTTCGAGTCGACCACGCCTAACTTTGTTATACCCTTTATTCAGGGGAAGAAATGTTTAATAGCCTGCCCTTTAGTAAATTAACAGAGCGTTAACATTGATGTTAACGTATTAACATTATGTTAGCAGACTGTGCATGCTGACCCCAAATATATGACGAAAGTTGGGTTTCTTAAGGAAAAGCCGCAAAGTATGCAACGTCTTTATAACTCTGTTATTTATAATCAGATCCTTATGGTAATTTCATAGATTTAAGTTCGAAATCATAAAAATTGTGGCACCGTGACTGACGACAAATCATTCAAACTAAGGCCACTTGAGACTATTAAAGATGTGCATTGTCATTGTTTGGAGGTACCTAGGTACATACCTAGATACATATTTTGTGTACCTTTTACAATACCACGCTAATTTCAAATTGACGTACCTTTTACCTTACCTAGGCCTTAATTTTCATTTACCTTTTCAATAGGTAAGGGACTAGCTACTTTTCGTATTTTCGCACAGATGACATTATAGTCAAGATGTTGCCGCTCTGCCATGTTAAAAAGAAAAGTTTCAGGACAAAAGTGTTTGTGGCTTTCGCTGGAAGTCCGGTTATCATTCCCTGAGCAACAACTTTACGATTCATGCTAGATAAGAGGAAGGCGGACTATTAGCCTTGCTCCCATTTTCACTTTCGCAAACATTTTGTGATTTTTAGAACAATTTTGTACTGATTACCGGAAAGTAAAACTGCCAGCACGGATGTATAAAAAAATATCGTCAGTATTTTTCAAAATACTAATTTTACTTCTACGACTGCCGATATCTGGAGTTACAATAACAAAAGATAATTTGGTGAAACCGGCCACCAAATAGAGCAATCTTCATTTTCATTCTCTCGTGCTCGCATAAGGTTCATAGAAAATACAGACTTAGAAATACCAAAATATGTCAAACAGTTACAGATAATGCATCCTACTTCAGTAAAGCATTTAAAGTGTACAGTTTAGAAGGAATAAGCATGAAGCCTGAGTTTATAGAAGAGTCGGATTTAAAGGTAATAGAGCTGGATGGTTCAGGTCATGCTGAAAATATTTTGCCAAGGCACTTTGGATTCGCATCACACACTTTCAACTTAGTTGTGAAGAAAGATGCTGAACGGGCTGTTCTAAACACATCATTCAAGCGGTTGTACAATTTGTCCTTAGAAAAAGCAACGACATTTTGGAATGCTGTTAGTAACTCCACAGTAGCAGCAGATGAAGTTAAGAAAGTTTGTAAGCTTAAATTACTAGCCCCTTGCGCCACAAGAATTGAATAATGTTTCTAACATTTTTGCTAAGGCTATTGATCTTCTGCAGGGTGAAAGATTTTGTTGTTATTTGCGATTTTTGCTGCTTACTTTACTTCAAGTAATACATAAACTTCAATGCTTGAATATTTTGAAATATTGTGATCGACTTAAAGATGCTCTTAAAAAAGGAGTTTTAAAACGATTTTCTTTTATTGAAAACTTGACTTCAAGCGAGACAGACTTTGGTCTTGTCCACTATGACACTTCAAAAATGGAAATTGAAGTGAGTTCCATAATGAAACAACTAAATTGTAAAGTGTTTTAAAGATTATCACGTTGAAAAAATTACGGAAAATTTGGAACCTGTTGTTGAAATTCAAATGACTCTGAAATGAGAGAATTGTTATGAAAATTCTAATTTTAAAATGGAAGCCTTAACTTATCTGGTCGATATTAGCAATTCGCTTGAATCTATGATAAGGCCTAGCACTGGGACGTTCGAATTTTCCTTTCGTCAATGTATAAAGGAATAAAGATCGGATGAACGTTACACAAGTTATGAGCAAAAATAGTTAACCGGCACCCCCACCCCCATTGTAGCCAACCACCGCTGTATTAAAACAAACACAATCTTTGGGGGAGAGAGAGAGAGAGAAACTTAGAGATGAGCGTATAACAGCGTATAACACGTATAACGAGCAAATGCGAGCGATGGCATTAATACATACTCAATTATGAGAAATAAAATTAGAATTAATCACTCTCTGACGAGTCTTTAGTGTCTGTTGTCGTAGGCCGGCTTTCTTTAAAAAAAAATTGGTCTAATGTTTGCATGAACACTATTTTTTTTAAGCGCTGAAATACATTTCCTTGTAGCAATTGATATTCGTAGCTACCGCCTGGAGACACTTTAAGACTCCTTTCGCTGTCGGGATCGTTTTTTAATAAAATTATACCATACCTTCGTCAATCAAACACATCGCTTTGGAAATTGTGTTGGGAGGTTAAATTTTGTTCTTTTGAGATTTCTATTGAACTGTCAGAGTCATCTTCTTCATTAGCAATTTGCAATTCCAGTTGCAAAAGTTCTTCATTGGAGAATTCTTGGTTGTGCGAGTTTAGCAATTCATTTATGTCAGTCTCCTCCATACCTTCAAAATTAGACTTTCTAGCTAAATTAGAGAATTTCATGACGAACAGTTGGTGTATCATCAACTTCTACAGTGCATTTTCGTCTGAACACATTCAGGCCATATTTTGCGCCAAACACCATTCATGCAAGATGGTTTAACCTCCTCCCACGAATCGGATATAATTTTTATGGCTTTCATAATGTTAAACATTATTTCCAAAACTCTAGCATGGTAGGTTTATCTTGTCCATCAGTCTCACTTATAAGAAGTTGAAAGGTTCGTCGAAGGTAATAACTTTTAAAAGTCGATATTACTCCCTGATCCACGGGCTGAATAACTGATGTATTAGGCAGCAAAAATACAAATTTCACGTTTTCTGACAACTCATCAATGTAAACTGGGTGGCCAGGAGCATTGTCTACCTAAAACCAAAGCCTTGAAGCTTAAGTTTTCCTTGTTGCAATAAGCTTTAATTTCTGGCATAGCACATGTTGAAAGCCAGTTTTGACATAAAGATGCTGTCATCCATGCTTTCTTGTTTGCACGCCAATGGACAGCGAAGCAGATTCTTTGAGCAACCTTTCGCATAGCATCTTGGGATTTTCTGATATGAAATCATAACTTATTGAGCCTGCTTAAAAATTCTATGGTTACACGAAAAAAACAGACTATCAGCGGTGTCACAGAATGTCTTTCGGTTGTTTGAAATCTCTCGTGTTTTGTCAGGAGATTTAGAAAAATTCACGACCCAAACAATTTTGATCATCAAAGCACTCCTTGTACGAATCATCGTTTTAGCATCTAATAATGTTGCAGATTTTACAGCCTCTTTTATTTTATCCCCATCTCGATCTCTAATAGTTCTGACAGTTGTTGGAGCCAGGCCAACAGCCTTTGCTATCTCCACAGCTCTTTCGCCTTTATTAAATCGCCTCAGAATATCTAATTTTGTCTCCAAGCTGATAGTTTTTTTTTTTATTTTTGGTAATTCTACCAGCAGTGTTCTTCTCACTCATTTGGCTAAAAAAAATAAGTTTATGTAAAAGATAATAGAGCTTTATCAATAAATAATAAATAAAATGGAAAAATATTTACCTTATTTTGTAGACTCAGGTTGATTTGATTTTATTTCACAAGTAACTTTATTTCGAGCGCGTTTCTCCCAAGTGACGCTTACAATGACACTACATCAAGCAAGCAAATTGAATAAGTGAGCCGAAACAAAAAAGGGGAATTCCCGCGTTTTAATTGCGTAGCGCAATTAAGGTGTTGCCACCCTTTAAAAACATATTAACGACTTCATCCCAAAACAACGCAACATCGAAAATCTAACGACGCACAATGAAAATTAGTTCTAATTAAGAAGCGACGCAACTTCGAAAAAACGCAAAACGAAACGACGCAAAGCGTGGGATAGGTGTATATAAATTGTTAATATTCGAGCAGATCAACAGCCGAGTCGATATAGCCATGTCCGTCTGCCCGTTCGACTGTCCGTCCGTATGAACGAAGAGATCTCAGAGATGGTAAGAGATAGAGGTTTGACATGTATGGGACAAAAACTCATTATACTTGCAGTTTAGAGATGATAGTTCAATTGGAACAGCTTCTGTCCTAACTAGATTTTCAAATAAGATAATGAAATCTCTTGAAATTCTGTGACTCCGCTGTATTTGACCAACAAAAAAAGTAAAAGTATTCTTTTCGTACCTTTACCTTTACCTAGGTACTGCAAATTCCGGATACCTTTTACCTTACCTAGGTAAATTTTTGACATTTACCTTGTACCTTACCTAGGTAAGAAAATTGAGTACCTTTCCAATCACTGGTTATTGTCTTATGCATCATTTTGAGTAACGAGTAGAACCCTATAAAGTACAAACAACTTTCTTCTTGTTGGATAATGGAATAATATTACTTCAATATTGTCAATGGTAAAAGAAGAAATGGCTCGGTTATTAAAAATGGATCGTATTATATCAGTCGTTCGCGATCTTAACGAAGTTTTTGAATTTGGACTATTAAGCAAATGCACAGATTAGGTAATGCATATAAGCATCGTAGATTAAGAGAAATGGGATCGAGGACTGAATATGGAGGACCAGGCTGATTTGGCAGGTGTGAAATAGAATATTGTAAAAAGTCGATCTTAATGAAATAAAACATTAGTTTACTGTTCTTATGGTGGCTCGGATTTGATAGGTCAAACTTTCAAAGACTCTGGGCTATGTTGATTTGAAAGGCATACAAGCCTGTTCTCTCTGCCGAATTCGATTGATCGGAGTTGGTTTGAGTTTTGATTTCTAAGAAACGTTTAAAAAATTTGATACATTTTTTGTGCCACTAGGTAGGTCAAATGAAGATATATGGGGTGTTGTAGTTAAAAAGCCTCTTCGTTGACGGTGATGACCTACTTTGTTAATCCAAAAATGCGTCTACTCACTTTAAATGATTTTCGAACAATATTTGAAATTCGAAAAATTGTTTAATTTGGACGTGTTAAGCAGTTATGCCACATAAAAAGCTACGTTGGGACTCCCTCGCCTTATGTGAAGACTTCATGAAGTTTGCTTCATCGTTTTAGATAGCAACTTACGCTGGGTAGCTCTTCACACAACTCGTGTGACTACGCTGCCTTGATATTACAAGCCTTTAAGTGTGACGAAGTTCAACAATTTTAAGCACAATCTTACTCACAACTATTTGTTGTCTCTGTCTATTGTTTTTAACTTAGAAAGTTTTACTTGGTTTTCTATAAAACGAGGTTTTTGAAGACTTTAACTATGTTTTTTGGTCCTCCTTTACGAGTTACGTCCTGGACCAAAGGCCGGTTACAATTGAACCAATATTAAGAGTTTTTCGCTTTCATTCAAATGGAAATGATTAATTTAAAATGTCGTTTCATTCAATCAGAACAATCAAGAAAGAAACCAAGCTAGATCAAACATATCCAAGGCAACTCTTCCAAACCGGATGTGCCCTGAGGCACACAAATAAACTAGCATGAAATTGACAATTATTAAACTGAATTTTGGCGTAAATTGAAAACAGATGAGCTTTGTCCGAGCTTCTGACGGTCTTTTCTATTGCAGCAATTGCAGTTTATTTGCCCATATGGCAACAAATGACAATTACAATGGGCCCAACAAGGACAATTGGGCAAAGTGTAGCAAATAAATACAAAATGCAAAAGATAATTGCATACAGAGCCACAAACTGTAGCCAAAAGGCTTATAAATTGCGGGCGTGTGGCGGGTGAGGGGCAACAGCCGCAAGGGACGCCACAATTGGAGGATGGTGGAGCAGAAGGTAAACGCATTTCATATGGTACATGTGCGCCACATATAGATACAGTTGCAGTTGCAGATGCAACAACAAAGGCTTAAGTGACATTTACAACCGGCCCCCACCACAACAACAAGAACAACAACAGCCACATAAAGCACTGGCAAATGCGGCCATTATTGCAACAGACAGGCAGCTTTATAATGTGCCACCAGTATGGCCCTCTAGCACACCACCCGCCAGGTGGGTGGGTGGTTGTTGCTGCCTTGATTTTTCGTGTCTGCTTTTAGGCAGAGCAGCTGTTTGTCCGTAAATGTCTGCCACATGCAACAGAATGTGGCAGGCGTTTCTCTAATTGAATTGAATTGATTTTCTGCCTAATTGTTGCCATTTAAATGCATTGTGCATAAAACAAAACGAAAAATGGTCCGCAGCATTTAAAGCGTAATTATGGTTTGTTGCCCCCAGACATGCCCACACCCGTTGGGGCAATGTAAGGGTTGATTAATTTACCCAATGTTGCTCGCACATCATGCAACAATCGGACAGTGGCAATAGCCATGGCAACGGCATCGCCAACGGACTTTCCCTTCCTGTTTGCACTGCCAAATGAAGTATTTTTGGGGGTGGATACGCGTAGAGCTTCTCGGCAGCATTGAATGCCTGCAATGTGATTGATGCTCATTCGCAATGGCACCCAATGCCCGACGATATTGTTGCTGCATGTCTTTGATCTATGACCAAATCCCACTCTCACAAATTCCACCTGAATTTTGTTGAGTAATTGATTTTACCCCAGCCACTGTGCGGATCAATGCAGTGGCGTTCAAATATGCAGATGGACTAATGGATTGTTGCAGCATTGCTCAACTGTTGACCAAAAAATTAAGATGCAGAATATGAACTAGAGTACTGATTCTGCTGAAATGGCTGATACTAGATGACCCAACGTTCTCGTGGCAGCTACACAGAATATAAATTGATATGACACTACTCAGACGTTGCTTAAAGTTTCGATATGTGACACTCTTGGGAGAGTTTAAAAACTAAATACTTTTTACGAAATAATTTTAATCAGTATACTCTGTACACAGAGTATATTAAGTTTGTGTAGCAGGGAGAAGGAATCATTTCCGACCATATAAAGCAGGGGTGCCCAGAATGAGCTTACGGCAGCGTGAAAACAAATACAAATGCACAAAATATATCTCCAGCAATTATAACCAGAAATAGAAAATGAAACCCGATTTTTGTTTGTGTGTGTGTGTGTGTGTGCCGCCGTGAATAGCGAAAAGCTATTCCCAAAATCATTGGTTTAATAATTATATTCAACGCCATATTGAACTGCGTGATGCTGCCTACAACAGGTGGAAACGCTATAAATTACCCCATTTACGGTTAGAATTTAAAAAACTTAAGAGTTCTGTTTCCAAAATGATTAGCTGTGCAAAAAGTGCGTATTACCACACGAAACTAACCAGAGCAGGAGCATCTGGTCAAATTTGGAAGGAGCTCAAGAAGCTAGGAATTAGCAAAATCAGTCCCCAAGCTGGACGTGATCTGGATGTGGATCAACTAAATAAAAAATTTGTGCAGACAAATGTACCTGCCCCTACCCATAATAGGTACGTAAGACTTAGGCATCACTGTGATAATAGTTTTAGCTTCTGTGTGTCCGTTCTTGCGATGTTCTAGAAAGTGTATTAAATGTTAAATCTGATGCAGAAGGTCTGGACAAACTAAACCCAAAATTTTTAAAAATTCTATTGCCAATACTTATTGAACCCATCACCCATAAATTTAACACTGCTCTTACCACATCCATTTTCCCAAACAGGTGGAAAGCCGCGAAAGTAATTCCAACATCCAAGTCGATATGTGATTTCAGACCTATTTCTATCCTTCCGTTCCTGTCAAAGGCCCTCGAGAAAATAATTGCCAAGCAAATGCAAGCATTTCTGGATTCTAACTATCTCATGAGTCAGATGCAGATGAGTCATGCAGTCGGGTTTCAAAAAGAACCGTAGCTGTACAACTGCCATCGTAAATATAGTCGAAGATATCCGTAAGCAAACTGACGTAAGCCATGTAACATTCCGGACCTTATTAGATTTTAGTAAAGCATTTGACAATGTGGACCACAACATTTTATGTACTAAGCTAAGCTATCTATTCAACTTTACCTACTCAGCTTCGAATATGATTAAGTCATATCTTTCCTTTAGACAGCAAGCCGTTGTCTCGGGCACTCGCATGTCACAATTGCTTCCAACCACAAGGGGTGTCCCTCAAGGTTCTGTTCTTGGTCCACTTTTGTTTTCTATGTATATAAATGACCTACCTGATAAATTGAGTAACTATGCCGTCCATATGTATGCTGACGATGTTCAATTGTATGTTAGTCGTCCTTAGTCAAACTATGCACATGGGCAAAGGAGAATTGTTTGAAATTAAACCCGTCAAAATCTAAGTGTCTAATCGTGTACAAAACGCACATTGATATAACACAGCTGCCTAGACATACTATTGATGATATTGCCCTTGAATATGTAAATCAAATCAGCAACCTTGGAATACACTTCAATGCAACTCTCTCCTGGAGTAACCACATAGCAAAAGCTTCTGGGAAAACTTATGGTTCTCTCAGGCAACTATATGTCTCAAAATCCCTCATACCACAGAACATTAAAATGCTCATAGCAAAATCGTGTTTAGTCCCAATGTTATTCTACGGTATAGAAATTTTTGCTAATTGTGACGCCAATAGTATGCAACGACTCCGTGTAACCTTCAACTCTATTGCAAGACATGTCTTTGACCGTAAGCCCTCGGAGCATATAACCACATTTGCCAACCAAATATTCGACCTGTCTCTTGATTCCTGGATTAAACTTAGAACTCTAATTTTTGTCCATAAAATCAGTATTTATATGAAATATTAGAATTCGCCCCATCCTCGAGAACTAATAATTTAATTTGCCCAAGATTAAACCTGGCCAGTTCAGAAAAACATTTCTATGTCTTTGCTGCTCGCTGTTGGAACCAGCTCCCACACCATCTTAAAACTATTAGGAACGCAACACTTTTCAAAACCAACCATACCGCCTATCTTCAAAATCTAATCGATTGAAATGATCTAATCATATTACTATTATCAAAATAAGCTGCACTGTAAGCTTAAATTTAATTGATATCAACCCTATTAGTTATTAAGCTAGGATACATTTTATTTTTACCAACCTCCCCGAATTACATTTTGTGACCAATACTATAATTATCAAGACAAGCTCTTGTTGTATTGGGAAATAATTAAACAAACAAACAAACAAAAGCGTTCAGCCACTGCGAGCGAGGCGAGCGCTAACTACGCATAAGCAACATTTTTGTTGCTTTTTAATTCTCCAGAGACATAGGAGAGTGAGAAGAAAGTCACATATGATTTTGCTGTTGCAGCTCTGGACGCGCCACCAACAAAACCATAGCTCGGAAAGAAAGAGAGAAAAGCACGCATATGAATTTGTTGTTGCTTTATGTAGGCTTATAGCGCGTGACCCGTATACGCGCGAGCTATTCCTTTGCGCAAAACAACAACGAGTGCACCCCTTATATAAAGTATATATATTCTTGATCAGCATCAACTGCCGAGTCTGTCCGTATGAAAGAAGAGGTCTCAGATTTATTAAGATTTAGAGGTTTCACATGTTTGGTACATAAGGCAGATCTAGTTTATTTTCCCGCAAATTGGAAAAAACCTCATATCTCCCACAGCTTAGTTAATAAATGGTTCGCAATTTCTAGAGATATTTAGTGATCATGATTGTTTTTTCGATCTGCAGATCTTTATCACTATAAAGATACTTAAGCTATGAGCAAAAGAAAGTTTGCTGCCGTAGCACAGCAGTAGCTCTGCTTTCAGCTGCTACTGCAGGTACAGAATATATTACAGTCGGGCTTGACCGACTTTCTTAGTTGTTTTGATATCAAGTTGACAGCTTGTCAATAAAGATGCCGGAAATAATATCGATAATATCGAGGGTCCTATACTGGGAAAAAGATACTCTGGCGGACCAGGAAATCGATAAACTCTTAAACGGAAGTAATTGGCGTTCGCTCACTTTCTAACTTAGAGAGTGGCTGCAGTATCGAAGCGATTTTTTAATGAACTATGGAGACATGTAACCAGAGATCGGAATCGAGGAATCGGAATTCAGGAAAATGTCACCTACACTTGGCTAACGGCAACATGCCACAGCTTATTTTTTATATTCATTGTAAGTCCTTTTAATGTTCAAAAGTTTTCGTCACTATACGATTGTTGTACGTATATATATATATATACACGCATTAAAGGATATCAATGAAAATAAAGTACAACTACTACTACTAGAAACGATCAATTGGAAAACTAGTTCTGGAGGGAAAATCTGTTTTGTTTTGAACGGTAGGCTTTAAACATGTCAGTTATTAATATTATCTATTTCAGCACGGATGAATGTATCAAACAGCTGCCATATAAACGAGAGCTTTGCGTTCCTCGGCTCAGGGCTTTGTGGTGCATCGACAGAGGAGTAAAGAGATGATAGTTTATCGGCCAAGATTTTTAAAATCATTCAAAACCTTTATTATAGCTTTACTCAGTCCGGTAATGAAACACGGCATCTTATAGACGGCATATATAATATAAAGTAAAAAATTAATATGAAGTAAAAAATACATCCATCGAAGGAAGCTTCCTTAAGCACTTTGGCTCGATTCCTTTGACAATGAAAATTTGATAAAAATTTGTATACCCTTGCAAAGAATATACTTTTTACTCCATACTGCTAATATGTCTTAACCGACCGGATCGGGATCGTTAGGTGGAAAATGGGCCATAGTGAGAAAACCTTTTTTGTTAGTTTAGCGTCCCTAATCTCGGCCATTATTAACACAAAACTTTTTCACTTTAAAAGCTTTCATAAGACTGATCGGTCGGAAAATGGGTCTTAGTGAGAAAATGTTTTCAGCGTTACCGTTCCGAAATTCTTTCATTATTAATATTAAATGATTTCAAACAGATTTTCTAAATTTGGAAGAAATCGGATGACTATATCTTATTGGCTGCCATGTAAAATATGTAAAATTGGCTCAACGGCAACAATAGGAGGGCCACGGCCAGACCAAGCTTCTCTCAATCGCTTGGCGTGTGTGCTTATAATTTTTCGCACAGGAGAAAGGGGGATTCCCTATACAGTTTAACGCCGAATCCGAACGGCAATAGTTTGAGGGGAACTATTGCTTTTCATGGCTAGTTAACTTCACAGCAGGCGCCAGGTAGCTGGCTAAGGTGATCAGATGTATAAAAGCTCTTTTCTTAAGAAAGAAAAAAACTAGTTATATTGGATGATCCGAGGCGGGATCGAACCCACAACCTCCCGCACCAGCAGCCACACATACTACTGGTGCGCCACACCCGACCACATATATCTTCGCTTTAAGAAATCGTACAATTCTTTGGAATAGTAATTTACGATAATGTCAAAAAAAGTCAAATCAAAATTATAGGTTCCCCACAAAACGCGACTGAAAAGGGTCAAAATAGGCAACTTTAAGCTCAAATTACTAAAAATCTCGACGTGATGGAACCTTTCTGAAAACAGATTCGTGTTCAGCACACGAAAATCATCTAGGATCAACCCCAACCCATCAGTATACTGGACCTTGTTACTGGTGTACCCCTGGTGTTTACCCAGGTGGCTGCTCTAAGCGTATTCTCTTCCTTTCTAAGAAGACTTTTTATGGTGCGTTGGCCTATTCCCGACCTACCATTGCGTTGGCTGCACCCTTGCGTGCCAATTCGTCGGCCAATTCGTTTCCCGGTATTCACCCTAGGGACAGGCTGTTCCTTCTGCCTAGTTATTCCAATTTGTTCTTTGTCTCTAAGACTAGCTTAGAGGTGAACTTGTTGCTGCTAAGCGCTTTGAGCGCTGCTTGGCTATCTGAAAGGATAGCTACTTCTCTATTATGGTAGCTCTTTCCCATATTAGGGTCTGCACAACGGTAGATGGCACATAGTTCGGCTTGAAATATGCTTGCAAATTCTCCCATTGCCTCAGATCTTTTCGTTTCCGGTCCTGCTACCCCAAGTCCAGCTCCTTGGGGCGTCAGGGACGTCTGTGTACCACTGAATTGTGTGTGATCTCTTATTACTTTTGTGTACAGTGAAATTGTGATACTCTGCCACCATTTCGTCTCTGGGTTGGAGGATTATAGGGATTCCCATGACCAGCTTCTTAGAGTCCCTTAGACTTACTTTGTGGTTCCTACATACTCCTTCTGTTGTTAGTCTAAGCAGTGTTGCTTTTTTCATCAGGCAGATGGTATTGTAGAGTGGTGTTAACTCCATCAAAACCGCTCATGCCGCATTCGGACTGGTACCAATACCGGCATTTGCAATGGTATAAAAACTTCGGCACAGACGAAGTCAGCTTTGCATTCTCGTTTTTTGCTTCTTATTTTTGACGTTACAAACTTCCGATGACTAATAGCATTAAAATAGTAAAATATATTACTTTTCTATCAAGACTTTTTGTGATTGCATGTTTTATGAACGGAAAATGAGAACAAATTTTTCTCTGTGTACTATTATTTTCCTAAGTATCAAATATCAGCTGCTGTGCTAATTTGCATTCCATAGAAGCTGCCAAAATCAAGCACAGTTCCCAATTGGGATTCTGTTTTCGTTGTTTTTTTCTCGCATTTATGGGGGAAATGTGTGCAAAAAGTTTTCCACTTCCAAACGATTCACTTCTGAAATATCTTGACTCTTGTAGCCGCCCATGGAAAATGGGTTCAAGTTTGTAACTGCCATTAACGAGACTTTCTATGTGCCCCATGCAGCAAATTGCGCACTCAAACAGACGCAACCAAAACAAACACACAGTTTCGCATTTGCCTGATCACATGTAAGTAGCAAAATTGTTGGAAAATGAAGCAACTGGCAGACGAAGCAGCATTGAAAGATGCTTTTCGCCATAAGTAAGTCTGCCGCGTGGGTGGGCGACCACAAGGCACGACTAGTACAAGTTGGCAACCGGCTTAGCCACCGCATCCGTTGCTCTGGTTCGTGTCTGCGTTGTGGGATAAGCTTTCTGCTTTCTTCGCATCGCTTGCAAAAAGGGCGAGATCATTAGAACATTTAGCCATGACAACTGCCGAACCTACGAACTCTTAATGTACAATCATTCATTCTCGCAGTGTATTAAGCTAATGCTGTGGCACTGTATTATTCATTTGAATGCACATAACTGGCAAGCATTTGGATGGAATTTCCTGCAAACAAATACACACAGACAGAGACAGACAAACTTCCCGGGAAGACAAGCAATACAGCAAATGCCGGCAGAGCAGGCCATACATATTTATGTACGTCTGTCTGTATGTATTGTACATAAGATAAACAGGCTTATGGCCAGTTCGGCTTCTGGCCCGAAGCTTACACAAACAGACAAAACACCACCACAGGCAATCAGAAAGGTATTCAACCAGAAGACGGTAGCCTTTTTCCCTTGGACTAAATGTTTATAAATATTTCAGAAAATATGCCAACATTTAAATGTTACAACAAATATCGCAGGCAGTTATTGTTATTCTGCGTTGAGATATTTTGTGATTGTTTATTTGTTTGTTGCCGCCGCACAGTGATGCAGTTCGCACATTTTGGTGGAACTAAATCACTAGAGTGATGTATTTTCTATAAAGAAAAAAAA
This sequence comes from Lordiphosa magnipectinata, assembly GCA_037044535.1. Classification (NCBI taxonomy): domain Eukaryota; kingdom Metazoa; phylum Arthropoda; class Insecta; order Diptera; family Drosophilidae; genus Lordiphosa; species Lordiphosa magnipectinata. The sequence goes on from JBAMBO010004059.1 coordinate 278,071, forward strand.
ACAACTCGTTTGTGTTTTTTTTTTTAGTATAAGGGACAAAGATAAGTACGGATCTCAATATACTTACAAAAATATTGGCAAAACAGCGGATGTTGCTTAACAGAAATTAAGGGTAAGCCAAGGACGGACGAATAATGCTTTTTGGGCCGTCTCGCCAGCTCATTGGCTCATTCTGCACAAGATGTTGTTTAGCATACTCTTAGCTGTTTTAATAGAGGTGTCAAGGGCTGTGCCTCAGTGGATTTCAGGATCTTAACTACAGCTTGCTTAATGTGGTCAGACCAAGAAGTCTCCTAGTCTCCCAGGTATCTGACAGAGATCTCTGACTGAGCTCGTCAGCTTAAGTCCAGGTATGTTGCCTCTTTCGTTTAAGAAAGTGTATTGCTCATTCGATATATTTTATTTATGCCATATATATTTTGGAGAATGTAAGCAGCTGGTTGATTGGTGTGGAAGCAGTCTCCTTTCCCGTTTTTAGGACCATCACAACTACTGCACCCTTTCAACGGGCGAGGAAGTGACAGAATCGGGTTATCGAGTTAAACAGCATGGCCTTCCCTGGAATGGCTTTTACAGCACAGCCGTCAATACCGTCATAACCAGGAGGTTTGGCTGGCTTCAGCTGTCTGATTTGCTGACGCACTTCAACCATAGAGATGGATTTCACGGCAAATAGAAGCCCAAGGCCTCAACAAAAGCAACTACTTCTTCTGACTAGGCGATGTTAAGGAGAACGGCATCAGGTGCCGTTGGATTGGCTATCCGTAGTGTACGTCCTCGTTTCACACACGGCTCAATGATTCAGAGCTTCACGAGGATACATATATTCAGTTGTTGTATCAAGGAGAAGCTTACGTGCTGCGTCAACGTCTAGTCTAGAAGTCTGCTCCAACCAAGAGATTGCGTGACCTTCGGCTCAGAAATGATCTGTGGCGAACTGGAAGATTGATAAAGAAGATTGTTTGCGAGTGATCGGCAGCATAAAAAATGTTACGCAAAAACCACTACAACTCCGCTGGTGATCTCAGCTCCATGTTGAGGCTCACCAGTAGCTCCAATAATTAGTCTGATCAGGTAGCAGACGTGGTCTTCCCTTAAAGGTAAAGGGGGTTATGGTCTGAGCTTAAATCTACCTTTTCTACTAAGGCGAGGAGGCTCATGCAGAATCCATAGTGGACTGCAAAGTCCAGTACTTATGGCGAATATAGAGAAGTCTAAAGAGTGTCCTGTGGATAGTACCTAAAGTGGCGGCTCTCCTGTAGATAAACAGTAGATAGGTGAAAGGACTATTTCTCCGTGAACGCTGGACACCTTGTCTGGCGTAGTCCAACCGAAACTAGCAGTAGAGCTGCTGTTGTTGGTTGTGGCCGGAGTTTGATTTGTTCATGAGCTGGTCAAGAAGAGGCTGCTGTTGCTGGACGAGGAGGGACTGTAGTAGGACATATATAGCTGCTGCTGGAGTTTGAGCTAATATTGTAGTAGGTGCTGCAGGGTGGGTTGAAGAGTGGACTGTTGTCCAGCGAGATGCTGCAGTGATTGGTTGATGAGAAGATTTTTGCTGGAGGAGTGGAGCGGAATCTTGTGATCAGGTGAAGGCTACTAATGCTCAAGTGATTGTGAGTCTCGCTCTCAGAAAATCGTTATAGAGTGGGCCACTGGGATTGGACCAATGGAACGTACAAGGGCTGGGGGTCAGGGATTCCATTGCGACTGTTGAAGGATAAGGGCGGTCGACGCTCATCGATACTCATCGACTTATTTTTGTTGGACAATACAGCCTGGGCGAGTGGTTGGAGCATCAAGAGTGACCATATAACAAAATGTTCTGAGTAAGATTTTAAGTGAGTACGTCAACAAAATGCACCAAACCGAGGCTTGTTACGTGCGAACCCCATGAAAAATAGCCGACAGAGAGGAGCAGCTACTAACTTGTGACACGAAAACGCGAAGAAAAAACATAAAGTAATGATAACTACGGTCTAAATAAGTTAAAATAGTAGTTTTTACAGCAGGAAGAGAAGCTTGAGAGTTGATTACTCGGTAGAGTTTATTATAATCAGAACACAGATGACAAGAAATGGTTTAGCAAGGCATAGTTAGTTGTACAACGATTCAGTGATAAGGGGATAATATTACGAGTTGGTCTAATAGCAACATTGAGGTCAATTTGGCCAACCAACTCATATGAGTCGATTTGACCATTAATTAGTCTATGTATAAGGATTACACCAACCAGCACTCTACGGTTAATAAAGAAGGGATGAGTAATTAACAGAAATCCACTGGAGTTCGATGGTAAACGGAGCTCAGGATTCCAGCCCAGACCACGAAGAGCAAACAATAAAAACTGTTTTTGCACAGATTCAATTCTATCTTGATGGGTCGAATACAGGCGGAGACCACACACATGATCCATACTCAAGAATCGGACAGACAAGAGACGTGTACAGAAACTTCGTCGTATAGGGATCATCAAATTCCTTCGACCAGCGCTTAGTTAGCCCAAGAACACTCCTGGCCTTACAAACTGTAGCAGTAACATAAGAGTCAAATTTAAGTCGGTGATCAAGAATAACCCCAAATTTAAGTATACAATGCGGCTTTTCTCAATAACATTAATAGCTCCTCCTTCAACGCCATCTTTATCGTCTCAATCGTGTCGTAGTGTCGCGACGACGCAGTGTCAATGTAGCGGACGACGCTTCGTCCTTTCAAGAGCCTATTTCGTTTTGTGAGCGGATAATGTCACTGGGGTACATTTTTATACTCTGTACCGAAGGTACATAGAGTATATTAAGTTTGTGCAAAAGTATGTAACAGGGAGAAGGAATCGTTTCCGACCCTATTAAGTATATATATTCTTCATCAGCATCAACAGCCGATTCGATATAGCCATGTCCGTCTGTCCGTCTGTCTGTCTGTCCGTCCGTCCGTATGAACGAACAGATCTCAGAGATGGTAAGAGATAGAGGTTTGACACGGCAGATCAAGTTTATTTTCAATTTTTTGCCACGCCCCCTCCCGCACCCGCAATTTGGAAAAAACGTCATATCTCCCACAGTTTTGAAGATAGATCGTTCGTACGTCTAGAGATACCTTGTAAAAAAAATTATTTATCGATTGGCTGAAGGAATGATAAAGATCGGACGAATGATACTCAAGTTCTATTGAACGGCAAACTTAGTGAGAGAGAGAGTGAAACTAAGAGATGAGCGCGTATAACTCGTGAGCAAATGCGAGCTGCGACGTTAAGGGTACAGAGTATGTTATAGTCGGGCTTGACCGACTTTCTTGTTAGTGTTGTACTGTGTTATATTACAGACACTCATACATACATATTGTGAGTGATTTTTCACTTTGAGCTCTCTACGCAGTTGTGAAGTAATGTCTGTTTTCATATAACAAATTTCACGTCACTTTTAAATCACTTCACAACTACGTATGAGGATTTACCGTTTTAGTGTGTTGTAGAAGTGCGTGTTTAAATATGTACATATGTCGTCAAACGTCAAACAGCACACAAGCACACATTCATGCATATGCAAACAAGCATACATACAAATGTACGCATGTGTACGCATGTTTGCATGTGCATGTATGTATGTATATGTGTGCTTGTGTGCTGTTTGCCGTTCAAGGGCAGAACAAAAAGCGCATGCTCAGCCTTTGCTTTCGACAGACTTCGCACACATGCACAAAAATACTTATGCGAGCTTAAGTATATTAATTTTGTATAATTTTCAGATTAAAATGGAATACATCCAACTCTATGAGCTGTTACAAAAACTACACATTGAGAAATTGGTGTACGAAATACTTCTTTGATACTAAAACCATGTCCTACAGGTATTTTGAAAATATAGCTTTGATACTATAATGATATATCATTGATATTAAAGAATATCAAATTGTTGATCTGGAAAAATATCACTTTAATGTGTTCGAAATGTCAAAGTGATATATTCGAACATATCATCTGGGTATTTTTCAGATGAAGGCCGATTTGATACTACAAAATTCCAGATTGATACTAAATATCGTGATCTTTTTTTCTGTGTTTCTTTTCTGACTAGTCTAGAAATCTGCTCCAACCAAGAGATTGCTCGAGCCCATCTATCTCCTACGTAGTGCACTCTTGAGTCTCGCAAAGAATTTTCGGCTTAGAAATGATCTTTGGCGACCTGGAAGAATGATAAGATTGTTTGCGAGTGATCGTCAGCTCCATGGTTACCACCACCAGCAGCTCCAATAGTTAGTTAGCCGTGGTTTTTCCTTCAAGGTATAGGGGCAGGGTTCTCCAGCCATAGCCCCTGGATGCTGAACGCATTCGGTAATTTACACTTATATAAACCGAATGCTTTCCGAAGTCATTTCTCACTGAATGTCTGAAAGTCATTCGCAATCAACGTTACAAGTCAATCCCCTCCGCTTCAGCATATTGTCGAGCAACAGTGCTAAAAAGCACTTACAAAAAATTTCTGTCCTCTCTTCTTGGGGAACCCAGGTATAGGGGGTTATGTTCTGAGCTTAAATCTACCTTTTCTACTATGGCGAGGCGGCTTACTCAGAGTTCACAGTAGACTGCAAAGTCCAGTACAGATGGCAGTACAATCTTCAGTGGATAGTACCTAAGGAGGTGGCTCTTCTGCGGATAAACAGTAGATAGGTGCAAGGACTATTTCTCCATGAACGCTGGACACCTTGTCTGGCGTTGTCAAACCGAAACTTGCTGCAGAGTTGTTGTTGTAGGTTGTGGCCAGTGTTTGACTTGATCATGACCTGGGCAGAAGAGGAGTTTGAGATAATATTGTTGTAGGTGCTGAAGGGCGGGTTGAAGAGTGAACTGCTGTCCAGCGAGCTGCTGCACTGAGTTGATGATAAGCTACTGATGCTCAAGTGATTGTGGGTTTTCCTCTTAGTAAAACCCTTATAGAGTGGTCCACTGGGAGCGTACATGGGCAAGGCGTCAGAGATTCAATTGAGACTGTTGAAGGATTATTGCGGTCGACGCTCATCGACTTATTCTTGTTAGACAATACAGCCTCTGCAATTGGGCTAAAAAGTCCCAGTTTTTAATGAAAGTGGCTAAAAAATATATATAAGGTGGCCCCAGTTTACAAAGTGCGTCTTATCTGAAATATTGAAATTTGGAATAAGTTTTGAACCAAGGTTAGAATCAAAACCAGTGCGAATCGGACCTTCAGTTTCAGGGAAAATACATATTGGGCTCACTGTGCCTGACTGAAACTCTCCGAAAAACTATCGTAGTCACTTTCGTAAAAGATTGTTTTGCATATTAAAAGCAAAATGTGCTTTCGTCTCCCTGAAGAGAATTTCGAGTGTAAAGCTATAAGCATTTGTGATTTTAATTGGGGGCAAATTGAGCATACTCCTACTTCTGCTTCTACTTAGAGGTGGGGGGCGTATGGAGGCTGGCCATTAACACATTTTAATCTGCCACTAGCTGATGGCTTTTGTGTGGTCGACCAGACAACAGCCGGTTTGAGCAGAAGCAGGAGCAGGAGTACGCCTGGCGCTCTTATGGCGCTCTTAATCATCAGCATAAGCAATAATGAGAAACAATTGCCTGCCCCTGGCAGTCGCCTTTTGCTGCCACTGCAATTGTAGGCAAACTTTTATTGCATTGCCATGTCAACAGCAACAGCAATCGCAATCTGTGTGTCTGTGTGTGTGTGCGCGTCTATGTATGTGTGCTGTTGCACTTAAAATGAAGCTACTTGTGTGCCCAACACAGATGCCCAGATGCCAGTTTCTAGAGCGAGATGGCAGTGGGCATCGGCAACGGCAACGACAACAAGCTCTGCCCGTCTGCTGCTGCTGCTGTTGCTGTTGCTGCATGCCACATTCAATTAGTGCAACAACATATCCTGCCATCAGTTGGCGTTGCCGTTGCCATTGCCTTGCCCGAGTGAGAGCAACCCACAGACAGAGACAGAGTCCAACTCAGTGCTACACTTAATTTTATTCATTTGACAGTTGCAGCACAGCGTCACTTGCTGCCACACACACACACACACACAAACTCAATCGGGCCCATGAATCGCTGCCACACGTACACCAGCAATTAAGGTCATTCTCCCAACAGCAACAGCACAAATATTTTTTAATTATGACATTTTATTGAGTGAACATTTATGCAAAAATGACAAAACCCTCATTGTTTGCCATCTGAAGGGTCCAAAGTGGTTTGAGTGATTTTTAATGAGAGCAGGTTAACCGGGGTTGCAGCTGGGTGAGTCAATCCCATTGTTAAGCCATGAAATATCTGAATGCATAACAAGCGACAAATTAAGGCCCGAGGAAGTTTGAATGAAGCAGAGCGACAGGATGGAGTGGAAACGAGATGAATGTGTTTCGAACGAGCCAGTCCCGGTAAAGAGTTGTTCGCCTGAGAACTGATTTCATGGCATTAACTTAGAAAGGAGACTTAAAGCAACATTTGGGGAAAATTCAAGTATTAGGACTTTTTTAAACAGGTACACAGAGTCTATTAACAGGGATAGTAATCAGTATTATTTATCGATCTGCTAAAGGAATGATGAAGATAGAGTGAACGATAGTCGAGTTATAAGTAAAACAAACAACTGTGATGGGTAGCACCAGCATTTCACACACTTTATGGCTTATTTGCCACTTTGTGCAGTCTCAAACTTCAACTGATCAGATATATACTACCTTTGGTTGTATTGAGTTTGTTATAGTTAGGCTTAACCGACATTCTTGCTTGTTTATACTTGAATCACAAATTACCACCACTCCACTATGGGGAATTTGCCCGATTTTTTGAAATAAATGTATTTTTTAAAAGTATGCCGATTTTCGATTTTTTTGTTTTAATGTATTAAGAAAACATCAAGCTGTTTTGTAACATACAGCAAATGTTAACTTAACAGTCTAGTATTTAAATACCAACTGTTAAAGTCAGCTGTTGCAACCGCACATGGTTTGTTTACATTTTGCTTAACTTTGAAGCTCACTTTCAAATCAGTAACTCTGAAACAACATTACGTAAGACAGTCAAATTTGAAATGATTACTTTCTTCTTCAGGTATGTACTTTGTGTAAATACTAATATGTTGCTTGATATGTGCGTCCAATTCAAACAATTTGTAAATGAAGCAAGTGATGTTTTCGTTGGGGTTTTGGAAAGAAAGTTCAACTTTCAATAGAGTTTTAAAAAAATGTTTAACTTTGTTAAGTGAGTGTCTATATCCATGTTGTAGAGTCATTAATTGCGAATTCAGAACATATTGTCTCATCGTGCGCTTCGTGCGACTTTTCGCATAATTTCATTTCTCAGGAACCAATCTCTTGCCAAATGCCAGAGGAAGATGGATAAGTTTTCGACAAAATATTCAAAGTGGATGGAAGGCAATCTTAGCTTGAACTTGATTGGAAATGCAAGCAAAGGAGAATCAAAGAAAAAAACCGCTGGACGTCCAAAAATATCATTTTGGTTAAAAGGTGCAAGAGGGAAAAGAAATGAAGCTAACTATCTCTCAGCGGCCCAAAAGCATAATGTTGGTTTGCTGGTTCAAGCAGCAGGCATAGGCTCAACGATCTTGCTGTTATATTGAAGTTACTAGCGTTAAATCCAGCAAAAGCCAAAATGTTCAGGAAACTGATAAGCAAGCCCGTTGAGCAGCCTGTTCGTTCTTCGACAGAGGAGGCTTTGGCTTTAATACTTGATCAAGGCTTCACCAAAGAGCAGTATTGTGCAATTCGAGAGGACGCAAAGTGCAGGAAGGCAGATAAGGATCCAAATTATAAAGACGTAGCTGAAAAAAAAAGGATTGCCGACCCGCCAATATTGATATAACGGAAATCGTAGCGAAAGTTTCCCTACAAGCTCTTTTGGATCATACCGTAGCTCGGATAGTAGCTTATCAAGCGGAATTTATTGCAGCGACAACGAATGATCAGCACACAAATTTCCTATCTGCAGTATTGATTTTAAGCTATGGTTTTGATGCAAGCACGGGACAAGCGAGTTTCAATCAGGCATACACTGACTGCCAGTCATATCAAGCTGATTCGTCACTCTTCGCTGTGACAGTTATGCCTCTTCGCCTAATAGATTCATTTATGGATTTTATGGAATAATAATACTCCTCCGAGTATACGATTTTGTCGTTCGTTAAAACTGGAGTTTTTAAAAGAATCAATTGAAGTTATTGAGAGAGAGCATTTACAGATACAAGCTGAAATACTAAATTTAATATCATCCAAAGTAATCCTAAAAAACAATCAATGCTTGTATGTAAAGTTCAGTCTGCACTTAACTGGAATTGATGACAAAGTACTTAATGCCTTAACGGAAATCAAATCATTCCAAGCTTGCCCCATATGCAAAGCGACGCCAAAGGATTTTCTTGGAAACAAAAATTTTAAGTGTCTTCAGTTTGTTCCTACTAAGGACAATTTAAAATATGGTGTAAGTCCACTACATTACTGGATTAGATTTTTTGAATTTATATTCCATGCCGCATACAAAATTGATATAAAAAAGTGGAAAATTATGAATCAAGGCGACAAATTCATGGTTTCGGAAAAAAAGAAACACATTCAACGTATGTTTTGGGAGAAGCTGGCGCTAAAGGTTGATCAACCAAAACAAGGTGGATTCGGAAGCTCAAATGTCGGAAATACTGCGCGCCGTGCATTTAGCAGCTATATAGAATTCTCGAATATAACTGGCATTGATATCCAAGTCATTTTAAATGTGAGAACCATATTAATATGCTTATCTTGTCAATTTCCAATAAACCTGGACAAATATGAGCAACTTTGCCAAGAAACTGGGCACGTTATTGTGGACAAATGTCCATGGCTTCCCATGACGCCGACTGTCCACAAGGTTTTGGTTCACTCCAGACTCATCTTAGAACAAACCGTTCTTGCAGTCGGCTATTTTGGCAGTGTCCAGGAATAAGTATTATAAATCCGACAGACTCCACCATGCGGGAAAGCACAGTCGAATCTCCAACTTTACAGATGTTTTCCACAGAGCCATGGATACTTCAGACCCCATCATTTCATCAATGAATTTAAAGAAGCGCGTCCGAAAACATAAGCGGCTTTCTCTTCCACCAGAAGTCATTCAATTGTTATTATGCGAATATGAACCTGGAGACGAGTCTTTAGATGTTGATGATTAAGAAGAGGAAAACGACTATGATTTTTTGTATAACATAGGAATTGAAAATGAAGAACACATAGAGTACAATTTGTTATAAAAAAAAAGAAAAAAAAAACAAAATTCGGGGGGGGGGGGGGGGGGGGTGGTACTTTCACTTTTCCAACAGGTGTGTAAAGGTATGTAGCACACTATAAAAAAACCTCACTGAAATATGTTACATAGTTCGCGAGTTATTAATTTATTCAAAAAAAATCGGGCAAATTCCCCATAGTGCACTCGTCTTATATTGTGTCATGGATTTAATCGTGCGAACAAAAAAAATACAACCAATGACATAAGCTTAGTACTCAGACAAACTGTCATGTAATGACTTCAAATGAAAAAATTCATAAAAATTTTAGAACTAGATCGTTTTCTTCATCGCATCTGAATCTATATATTCCGCCTGAGAAATGCTTGGTTGATTTTTCGGAATCGATGGTGATTTTAGGAGAAATATTACTTTTGTTGGAAGAGAGAAACACAGACTTGATATTAATGGATCGGAAGAAACCATTGCCCTATGAAAAACATCAGGCAAGATGTTCAGTCTGCTATTCTTTCGGGCAAGTGATCTTCTATGGTCTTTGCAGTACTTGTTTCGTGCATTTGAAGCATTCTCTCTTAAAAATCCTACTGGAACTAAGGAGGAGTTCATTATTTGTCAGCCATGAATTAAAATTTTGTGGACCGTCGCGACGGTGATATTGGATACCAGGAACATGAATTTAAATATAACAAAAATCAAGGCTGCAAACCGTTCCGGAACCGAACCCCTAAGAACCGGTTCGGTTCGGGTTTTTTGGGTCCGACGAACCGGAACATGAACCGAAGCCCTAATATCTTTGACACCTCGAACCCGAACCCGAACCGGACCACTTTTTCGAAATATTAGGTTCGGTTCACAACATTAAGTAGTTTTTCCAACGACACACACAGGGAAACATGGAAATTTCTTGTAATCTGATTACTATCATTCAAGAAGTTGTCCAATCCTACATTTCTCTAGGTCAGATTTATACTATCACCGTCGATAACTTTTAAATGACATCTGCAGAGCAGAAAAGGAATGCGACTATGAAGAATGAAATGTTGATGATAACTCTTAAATATTTTTTCATTCATTCAAAAGAGCTTAACCTAAGAAACATCAGAATGAAATGTAGTTCAAAATATATGTAATTTACTGTTGCCAATTTATAAAACTTTTTTAAAGCTGCAGAAATCACAATTACTACCAAGTGATTTTTATTACGCTTGCTTTTCATGTCGCCCAATTGTTCTACAATCTTCAGCAAAACTTTGTTAATTACACAGAGAAGAAAAATATGCAAAAGCTACACGAAAATGTGTGATTTCTACACGTTTTGACCGGCATTTTCAACCCATAACGTTTGTGTAACGACACTTGGCGTGCAGAAAAGCTACACTCGACGTGTTGAAAAGCTACACGAAAAGTGCCGCGCAGCCAATTTTGTGGCTTGTTTTCTCTGTGTACTATCTAAGTGCCTCGAGAAATGTTTTTCTAAGCTCGGTATAATTAAAATTTCATTATTAAAATAAAGAATATTATTTTATGTATATGGGACTTAGAGACCAGTTTTGATTTTAGTCAAAGTTTGCATCTGACTGGCTCAAGGTCTATGGTTGAGTATAATTTTATATAATCAACACAAATAAACAGATATAAATTACAACATTTTGAAATAGCAATTGGGTATGTCCGCACAACGATCGCTGTTTCGAGAATAACCAAATTCTCTCATCAGCGGACTTGTTTTGCTGTTTACACTTCAAACAAACATACCAGTTAGTATTTAAGCTAAAATTTTGTGTGTCTGACCACAGTGCAGTGTGCGCTGGGACGAATGCCCGTATTTCTGATGGAGGAGTTTAAATAAATTAAATAGTTTTTTAGTTATGTATTTATTAATTTTCGTGGTCTTGTCGCTTATTTTGATTTTAGTTGCTCAAAAATAAAATATTGTTTTTTTTATAATTGCCTTGCAAGAGCAAACTCGCAATCACTCAAACAAAATTGATCCCACTAGGCAAATAATTGATTCAAATTACACAGGCCAACAAAATTTCCACTTTTGTGAGGTCCAGCCTCAAATGAAAATTTAGGAGATCTAATTGAGGAAGGCGGAGAACGTTTTCACCAGAATTTGCAAACTATGGAAGCTCGGTATCGCGGAAAATGGTTTAGTCATATGCTTGCTGAGTACTGCTGGTCTATACAGAGGGGCAGTGAGAACTCGTCATTGGGAAGAAAATCCTTAATATGAGCTAATCGTAGACATTAGACATCAAATAATAATAAAAATAATAAGAACGGTCAATTTCTTCAACATAAATGTATATGTACTTTCGTTTCACAGATAGACTCTTCACTGAAATGTTATTTTCTTTGACATTGATTTGAATTTGGGCGAAATTGTTTGAATCTAGTACTGCCTGAATGTTATTGTACATTTGCTTGACAATTAATCTAAGGTCTATGTTAGAAGATCACGTAGTCTGTTAATATTTCCTATACACTCTGGGAAAAATGGCATAGTAAAAACTATAACAATCATATTTGATTTTAAACGAGAAGGCCAAGCTAACTTCGTCTGTGCCGAAGTTTTTATACCCTTGCAAAAGCTGTTTTTGAAATGACAGAGTTTAAGAACGCTTACATGAAAATCAAAAAATTTTTCTAACTAAAGCCCATTTTCCGACAGATGAACATCTGATTTCGACCAAATTTCGCGAATCTTTTTGAAAACATATCAAATTAACAATCGAAAAGTTTAAGAACGATAAAATTGAAAACAAAAAAGTTTTTCTCACTAAGACTCATTTTCCGACCGATAAGTCCTATGGCAGCCTGAAGATATAGTCATCTGATTTCGACCAAATTTTTCAAATTAGTTTGAAAGCGTTTAATATTAATAATCACCGACCTTAAGAACGATTTACGTGAAAAAAAAATTTTTTTTCACTAAGACCCATTTTTCGACCGATCGACCGATATGACAGCTATAAGATATAGTCATCCGATTTTGACCAAAGTTTGCGAATCTGTTTGAAATCATATAATATTAATAAGGGACGAGTTTGAGGACGCTAACATTGTAACCAAAAAAGTTTTTTTTACTAAGACCCATTTTTCGATCGATTGGTCCTATGACAGCTATAAGATATAGTCATCCGATTTTGACCAAAGTTTGCGAATCTGTTTGATAGCATATAATATTATTAATGACCGAGTTTAATCACGTTAACATTGGAAACAAAAAAGTTTTTCTCACTAAAACCCATTTTTCGACCTATGGTTCCAATGGCAGCTATAAGATATAGTCATCCGATCCGGTCGGTTCCGACATATTAGCAGCGTGCAGTAAAAAGAAGACTCTGTGCAAAATTTCAGCTCGATAGCTTTAAAACTGAGAGACTAGTTTGCGTAGAAACAGACGGACAGACAGACAGACGGACAGACAGACGGACAGACAGACGGACAGACAGACGGACGGACAAAGCTCAATCGACTCAGCTCGTCGCCCTGATCAAGAATATATATAGTTTATGGGGTCGGAAATGAATATTTCTATGCGTTGGAAACTTCTGGGCAAAATTATAATACCCTTTGCAAGGGTAAAAAGCAATTTTTGTATTAAAATCAATTAATATGCACTTTGTTTTAACTAGAATCATATTTAATCATCTAATTTTCTTTGCGCCATTTATATGAACTATTCGGTAAATTCGAATTTGAGAATTACAAGTGGTCTGATGTTCTATTTCAGATGGTAGATTCAATTCAATACAAGTAGTATCTTAGAAGGCTTTGCGCCAAAGCGCGCTATAGCGCAACCGGTAGAGAGGACGTTCCAATTGTGTTCAGACCAAGGGTCCCAAGTTCGAATCACCGCTGAGTAAGTAAATATTTTTAAATGCAATTTAATATAATTCGGTGTTTTTCAGAGTTCAACTGGTGGTGGCTTCAATGGGGGATTCCTACTCTTGATTCAAAACAAACTAATTGGATTAAAAACTAAATAAAAAAAAAAAATTTTAATATTTTCATATTTAAATTAAAGTGTACACACTTTATATTTACGAACTCCATATTTCACGCTGAATCAATGGTGAAAATATTTAAGTCAAAGTGTAAATATTATAATTTCAGAGCATTTTTCCCTCAGTGTACACATTTTATGTGTCAATCTAGTTGTCCTGCCATAAATTTTAATATATTTTTTCGGGATTAACTGGCTGTAACTTTGTCCATACAGCTGATTTAAATACAACAAAATTTGTGAAAATAGAAGAGCCCTTCAGGCTACATGCTAAAGTGATTGTAGTTAAAATCCATCCACCGCAATGGCTTGTACACGATGATTAAATGTGAAAAATAGCAATTTTGCTCTTCAATGGCCTATTTGGACGCTTTTGGGTTTGCTGATGCTGCTCCTATGATTTTCTTAGGCTGCATAAATATGTATACTGTAGCATAAATACAAATATTTTTGCTCGGTGCAACCTAAATAATTTTTTAAAATACTGCAAAATGGATTTTCCGCGATATCTTGAAAACAAGAGCTGATGGAGAAAAACCGAGACCAGTTTTAGAATCAGGATTTTGCAACGAGAAGGCTGGACCAAAATGGCTGTTGGCCTGTGTTATGGGTGCACAAACATAGGCAAAGTCTACTTGGCTAATATTTGCGAGCAAACTATTAGGTGGTCACATTTGGGGCAAACAAAATGGGAAAATATTTAGACCTTTACTTTACATATTGATCCTTTTATTTTAGCCCTTGTCTACTGGAATATTCAATGTATTACTTTAATCGCTTCGAATAGAATGTGAAAACAATTCCACTTTTTTCACTTTCATCAAGAATTTAATTTAGCAAATACATTTAGGTATCGTTTCAGCCATTATGAATATTTCACACTTTTTAAATGTCGCAAAAGCGCATAAAAATTCCATAAATACGATAATGAAACACATGGCTATGGCGCACAGACTGACGAAAATATGAAAAAAAATAGCAACAACAAAGAAGGGGGAATCATTCGAACAGCCCACCCAGATGGCAGGCATGTAAACCAGCAACCCTGGTGACTCTCTCGCCAAATGCATTTTCATTTTATTCCATTTTTGCAAGCTCTGCCCTCACACACACGCACACACACACACACGTGAGTACTGAATGCTCTGCCATTATTGCTGGGCGCCTGTGACTTTTGAATGCAGCTACAATTGTATCTGGTGTGTCTATCTGACTAGGATATTTGCCATTTATGAAACCATTTAACAAACACATCATAAAAATTCAATTCAATTCTGTGTTTACGTCTACTCGGGATGATATTGCTTTTTAATTGCGGACACGAGCGGAAATTGCTTTCAAAATCACACACACACACACACACACAGTCTCTATGGTCCCACCAGTGAGTAGCCATTGACATTTTACTAGAACAGTTTGCTGCGGAAGTGCGTTGATTGCAAGCCAACTAAAGGAGGTTTCCTTTGCCATTTGGCTGACCTCAAAAACTTTGACCTTTTTTTGCCAAACAGCTTTCTGCTGTTTTTTTAATTGCACCACATGCGCCATGCCATTTATAATTGGAATCAGCTCCAACTCGCCAAACTCAAACACACACACACACACACACGCTCACACAAACTCCCACTTGGGGCGAGCAGGCGCGCTCTCATTTAATATGAAAGTCACAGAATGTGAGCTAATTGAAAACACTTGCAATATTTATGAGCAGCGCAACATGTTGCCCAAGCACTTGACTACACAGGCTCTGGCTTATTGGCAACATGTTGCTGAACTAATAAAACAACAAAATGATTTTATTATAATGGATTTATAACGCAAGCCAAGAGCAAACATCTAAACAGCCAAGGAGTGACAGAGATGGGGCCACCAATTGAGAAAGAGAGGCAGAGAAAGAGAGAGAGTACGAGAGAGAGAGAGAGAGAGAAATGCACTTTTGAATTGAGACGCAAACGCGGCAGTCCATTAAGCGCAATGTTGTTGTCATCATTTAATGCTTTTGTTGCTTATTTGCCTTATGCGACTTGACAGGCTCTCCCCCTACCCCACCTGAGTGTCTCCACCAACTGTCTCAGTGTGAGTGAATGAGAGTAAAGTGTGCGTGTGCGCATTTGCAGCTCGTCGTCAGCATAAATGGGCCCCCACAGCGTCGTTTGGCAGCAAAAGCAGCAGCAGCAGCAGCAACATCATCGTTCGCCTTAAGTGGAGATATTTATAATAAGTTTATTTGCTTGTACTTTTTGTGGCCCCCTTTGCAAAGGCAACGGCAATGGCAACGGCAACGGCATCGTATGTTGCCGGTCCATCCTTCGCATGCAACATGTTGCCGTTGCTGTTGATGTTGCCCGGCTCGTTTTGGCACTGTTGGGCATTCACATGCACAATCACATTCGCAGTTGTAAATTGACGTTTTGCGTTAACGACCGTCGCCATCGTCGTCGGTCTGAAGTTATTTGTAGCGTAAGCGTACGTGAGTTTCGAAGTCATCGTGGTCGTCGTCGTCGTCGTCGTCATCAACAATTTCATTGAATAAAGTAAGGCAATTTTCCATGTGAGCATCCTCGACCCGTGGAACGTACAATTTGTTTTGCATGCGGCTGCTGCTGCTGCTGCCTCTTGTGTGCGCCATCTCGGTGTATTGCGATTCAAGTGTATCTAAATTGCTTCATCTTGTGCTGCAGCAGCATCATCATCATCATCGCCAACAGCTTCTTTTTGCCATTCAATCTGGTTGTTGTTGTTTTTTTTTATATCCCTTTCATATTTTGCAGTTATTTTTAGTTTTGGACTTGTTTGCCCCGATTTTCTGCCATTTTCATTGCCTGGGCGAATCTTCAATTCACAATTTAAATGAGCAATCGCGGAGTACGGAAAGTACGCTTGTTGTTGCTCTTCGCATTGTTCTTCCTATTGTTGTTTGCGTTTTTATGGTTGTTGTTGTTGTTGTTGTTAGGGCTTTTGCTAATGATGTTCGACTTAAGCTGTTGCTCTGGCAATACAGTTTACAAGAGTTCATGGAGTTCACTTTGAGTATGAATCGTTAAAAAATTCACAGATTTTCTAGCTTTATTTGACTGATTTTCGAGGGAATAATAGAATGTGAAATGTAAAATAAAGTATGCAAAATAAAGTGCACTTTATGTGGGAATAATCCAGGGCTGCCAAAGAACCGGTTCGGACTTTTTTAACAATCACAAGATTTTGAATCATAATGCTGAACCGGAGCATGATCGCACTTTAACCAAACGCGGCATATTCGAAAGTGTCACACAAACCTGATCTAAGCAAACAAAACCGAAATCCAAGTCTTAGGTGCCACAGAAATCTCTTTTGGTAGGTATCAAACTTCTAGTATTTTGGTAGGAATTTTTTTTTGATTTCACCACCAAAACAATTTTGTTTAGTACGAAAACTTTTACAAATGGAATCTTATTTATTTATTTATTTTGGTAAATAAATTGTATGAATTTAATAAATATGTTTTGATAATACATTTTTAAATTTAAGTTGTGGCCCAAAAACCATTTATTGATCATTTTGCTCACTTAACTTGAAATAACTCGCGAATGGATCATCTGATTTTATATAACTTTGCTAGTTCTGATGAGCGACGAGAAATGTCTAATATATTGAATGGTTGTAGATATTTAACGCGATGGTTGAGAATCGCGGCTAACAGATCTGGTATTTTCTACTTACTTTTGGAAATTTATACTTTGATCACCACTGGTTTAACTATTTAATTCTATGCGACTTTTCCTTAAAGTTTATTATAAAATACCATTTAATTCTCCGTTGAACAAATGTTCTCTCAATGAATTTGGTTACCTGATGACGAAGCTATTCGCAGACATCTGAGCACACTTCGATAATCTAGTATACTTTTTAAGTGTGTTAACAGAAAATCGATTGATTTAACATTCGTGCCCCGAAAAGTATACTTTGTTAAAGTTCGATGGGAAATTTGAGTATTGCCGGCTCTAGGTCAAGTGAAACACACAAAAATGTATGATGTTTTCCAATATATTTCGGTTGCTCCTCGGCAACCATCTTCAGGGACACTACAAAACAATTTACCAATTACAATTTAACATAGATTCAATCAAAACAAAACAAAAAAGAGATTTTTCACATACATTACTTTACACGTTGGATACTGATCTATTATTTGTCAGTGTGTCTGTATAGGTGAGCATAGTTTTCCGTGTCCGTCTTGTAGTTCAGTCTCTTCATATATGTAATCACTAGACTTCGGATTATACATACATATTTGCATATTTTTAACCGCATGTCCGATTTAAGTTCTGAGTGCACACATCTTATTTTTATTGAAAAACGATCTAAGTCCGCTAAAAGCCATTTTGCATAAATTGCATATTTGCATAAAAAAATATGCAAAATATGTAAAAAACCTATTTTTCTATGAAATTACATTATATTTCAGATACATTATAATCCTAATAGGCCAGGGTAAATGTGTTATTTTTGTGATTCTGTGCTCACCATTTTTTGATTTTTTTGCAAATCCGTTTCACTTTGAAAATCAACTTCATCAACTCAACTTTTAATTAATTAAAATGCCGAAAATAAGCGATAAAAAAACATGTTTGATTCCAAAATGGCTAAAAGAATTGGAATCAAACTGTTTTGAAATACAGGAAGACAACGTTGTCTGTCTGGGATATAACTCTCTATTTTCTCTGAAACTGGTATCTATTGTCTCCATACATAAATGAAACCAACAACAGTCGCTAAGAGATAAGAGTTACGCTCTCATATGTTCTCACGACATATCTGTTATTGTTGTTTCTGCATGGGTTTTTTGTTTTACACGCATACCTAATTTGAGTGAATGTGTGTCGTTTTCTCTCTCTCTCGCGCTCTAAGCAAAAGCGCCAAGTTCAAAGTGTTGACTGAGCGCCATACCTGAGATAGTTGTATGATGGGTGAGAGTGTGCATGCTGCAGTTGGGTAGTGTGTTTGCGAGTGTGTGGAGTGGGATGGAGAAGGGGTGGGGCCGGAAAGAGGGGGAAATGGGGAGGTGAAGAGTGTGTGAAGAGGGGGTGAAGAGTGGATGAAGAGAGTGAAGAGGGGGTGAAGAGTGGAAGAAAAGAGAGTGAAGAGGGGGGGAACAGTGGGCTTAGAGTGGGGAACAGTGGAAGAGGGGGGGAAGAGTGGAGGGTGCGTGGGAAGAGGGGGTGGGGAAAAGAGGTTAACCAAACTTGAATTGTATATTAATTGAAGAATGGCTGCCATGAGGTCAAGTTGCCTCAACAAGGTGTGGAAGTTTTATAAAAAAATATTGTCGCTTTAAATTTCGGAATTTCTGTGAAATGCACAATCCTCATATATTTACTAATAATGGGCGCGGGACGGAAATATCGTTACACCCGAAGTTTACAATGTTGTTGAGCGGGAGAGGTATATTCTCAGCATCCACATGACAGGAAGGGATTAATATATAATTCTGGAGTTTCCGAGCGCGTAGAAAATTTGCAGCGCTTTCGTAAATAGTCAAATGAAAATTTGACAAATTTCGCGGTTTTTGGTCTAAGCCTCTAATATACGCGTCTTCAATTGCCATCTATCCAACCTTCATAGCTATCTTAGGTCGTTAGAAAATTTTGCAAATTTCGCGATTTCCTTGACCATTTGATCTACTCCTCCTATTTACCCGCCATTTTACCCTTCTTTATGATAATCTAAATTCAAATGAAAATTTTTGAAATTTCGCGATTTCCTTGACCATTTGATCCACATCTTTATTTAGCCGTGTACTCTAGCCGTACATAAAATCTTCATAAAAATCTGAAATTAATGAACAATTTAGAAATTTCCCAATATTTTGGAACTTTCAAGGCACACCTTTCATTTGCTCGTTCTACAACTCCCATTTAACCGTCTATATATGCCATCTATATATTTTTAATAGTAATCTAAGCTCAAAAAAAATAAATTTTTGCAAATATTTCAATTTTTATAAATTTTTTATACAATTACATATTTTACATATTTATTGCATATTTTGCATATTTGTTTACATATTTTGCATATGTAAAATATGCAAAATTTTCATATATTGAATATGCAGTTTGCAATGGAAAGTGGGTTATTTAATTAGTATAAATCCAAATTTTCACCTCAATCAACCTTCATTTAAAAAAGTGCATAAAATCCGATGTCTAGTAATCTCACAATCATGCTAAAATGCTTACATATTTGTTTGACAATTTTGGACTTAGATTATTCCTGTTCGGGTGCTGTTACCCTTTAGGGCCAGGAAAAACTCCAGTCAAGTCAACAATTAATGCATCTTCACTAGAGCAGTACCATTTGAATACTCTGTACCAAATGTACACAGAGTACAGGGTTGACCATATTCAACGGACCCATCTGGCATCACTATAACTTTTGACAGCTATGCCAGATAGACTTATTACATTGGGCGTTTGAAGCGTCGGTCCATGTAGATTTTTACCATGGGAAAGTACACGCCAGGCGAACGCTTTCAGATTGTTGAAATTTACTTTCAACAAAACAAGTCAATTGTGAAAACTAAAAAACAAATCAAACAAAATTGCCGTATTTATGCCACTGAAAATCCTTAAGAGATGCAAGAGATACCTCTTCACGATGAAAAAGTCATTGTTTGGTGCGGCGTTTGTGCTAAAATGGTTATTGGGCCGTTCTTTTTCGAAGATGAAGAAAGCAAACAGTTGCCGTCAACCAGGAGCGTTATCGCGATATGATAACCAATTCTTTGATGCCAATTGTTCTTCGAAAGCGTATGGTGCACTACTGGTTTCAACAAGATGGCACTCCACCACACACAAAACGCGCTATAATCGATTTTTTGAGTTCATTGTTCCCTGGCCGTTTGATGTCAAAAAAATTGTGATTGTGATCGGCCGCCGCGTTCACCAGATTTGACGCCTCCAGACTTCCTTTTGTGGGGCTATTTGAAATCAAAGGCCTGGAGACCTGGAGTCATGGAAGACCTGAAAAACAATATCAGCCAAGAAATAGAATTTATTCCGGCCGAAATGTTGGCCAATCTAGGTCCTTTGGTATAGGGTAAACGAATTAAAAATAGAACTTCAATAAAAAAAACCGCCTCCACTCAATCGAACACGAGCCAACAAACGGTTTGGCTATGATGCTGGAACATATGCTGAATAATAAACAAGTAAGAAAGTTGGTCGAGCCCGACAATAAAATACTCTGTACCTGCGGAATTGTATGCTGAGGATGTATTTTTCTGCCGCAGTAGCAGCAGAAAATAGCGCTGCCGATTGTTACCAATGGATCGATATATAATGTTAGTTACTAAAATGTCAAGAAGGTACGAACCATTTATATACAAAACTGTGGGAGACATCAGGTTTTTTCCAAATTGCGGTGGCGGTAGGGGGCGTGGCAATTATTTAAAATAAGCTTGATCTGGAAGAGGAATAATTTAAGTCCAAAACTCTCAAATAACATATATCTATCTACTCTGCATATAAAACAGTTTGTCCTGACTGACTGAATCACTGATTGGCAATCAACGCAGAGCGCAAACGGTAATAAATAGAAGGCTGAAATTTGGACAGGAGTTTCCATTAGTGGTGAAAATTCCAACCGGAAAAGTCGGAAAAGCGTCGGAAAAGTTTGTTTGGGAAAATATTTTTTTTCATCCGATTGACTTGAAAATTGGTTTGTAAGCAAAGTACGCGAAATAATTCGACACTTGTTTTCCCGATTTTGGAAAATCCGGCCACGAGGAAAATGGCCGGAAAATTCTGCATGCAAAAAACTATTTTTCATCCGATTCTCTTGAAACTCGGTTTGTAGGGATAGAATACGAAATAATTTGAAATGTGATTTTCCAATGTCGGAAGATCCGCCCACATGGTGTGAAAATGCAGGGAAAATTCTGTAGGTAAAATGTTATTTTGCATCCGATTGAGTTGAAACTCGGTTTCTAAGGATAGAATACGAAATAATTTGAAATGCGAGTTTTCAATGTCGGAAAATCCGCCCCCAGGCTTGAAAATTCCCGGAAAATTCTGTAGGTAAAATGTTATTTTTCATCTGATTGGCTTACAAACCGCGTGTAAGGATAGAATACGAAATAAAGTGAAATGGGGCGGTAACGATAACGATAACGATAACGGGATAACGGGAACGGTCACGGTGGGTGGGAACTGGGTAGGATGTGGGTGGGAATTGGAGGGAAACCCCAGCATCAAAGTCGTTTCGGGGAAAAGACGATGTAAGACGACGAATTCAAGCTGATCTATGTAAGATTCGCTTTGTGGGCTTTACGGGGAACACAAATTAAAAAGGCTATACAATTGGCGACGCAGCGAAGCGCGACGGGTTATATGCTAGTGTTATATATAAGTTAACATTTATGTGATTGTGTTATTATATGAAAAACTTTATTCAAGTTTCCCACCAAACTTTAGCAAAGTATACTTTTCGGGGCACTAATGTTGAATCAATCGATTTTCTGTTAACACACTTAAAAAGTATACTAGATTGTCGAAGTGTGCTCAGATGTCCGCGAATAACTTCGTCATCAGGTAACCAAATTCATCGAGAGAACATTTGTTCAACGGAGAATTAAATGGGCTCTTATAATAAACTTTATGGAAAAATCGCATAGAATAAAATAGTTAAAACAGTGGTGGCCAAAGTAGGAATTTATAAAAAAAAGTTGAAAATACCAGATCTGTAAGCCGAGTTTCTCAGCCATCGCGTTAAATCTCTAAGAGCATTGAATATAATACATAAGAATTTTATGAGGAAGTGCTATATGCGAGCTGCTCTACAGCGCTTTTTTTTAAATTTGTAGCACTGTGTAATTTGTATTATTTAATAGTTAATTCTTTTCATTTAATGACATTTCGCATGTATTTAATATATTCATCTAATTGTACTTACCTACTTTGTGTAATCGTTTCCGACCCTATAAATGATATATATATTCTATGATCAGCATCAACAGCCGAGTCGATATAGCCATGTCCGTCTGTCCGTCTAGTCTGTCTGTCTGTCCGTCCGTATGAACGAAGAGATCTCAGAGATGGTAAGAGATAGAGGTTTGACATGTATGGGACATATATTTCTTATACTTGCAGGCAGATCAAGTTTATTTTCAATTTTTGCCACGCCCCCTCCCGCCCCCGCAAGTTTAGGAAATATATGCTTACATATACTCCTACAGTTTTGGAGATAGATTCGTTCGTTCCTGTCTAGAGATACCTTGTTACACAAACATAATTTACTGTTATTTATCGATTTGCTGCACAGGAATGATAAAGATCGGATGAACGATACTCAAGTAATGGGCAATAAAACCGCCAGTTAACACCACCCACCCCCCCACCAACAACCACAGCAACATACCCTAACCGTTTCAACACAGGCAATCTTAGTGCGAGAGAAAAAGAGAGAGAGTAGAGAAACTTAGAGAGCGCAACGCGTTGTGCGCGGGGTGTTAACTGGCCGTTTGACTGCTAAGCAAATGCGAGTGTAAAGGGTAACAGAGTATGTTGTAGTCCGGGCTTGACCGACTTTCTTTCTTGTTTTTAAGTAAATTTGGTTACCTTTATTTTGACGGTAATGGCAGTGGCATTTCCAGTTCACAGACTGCTTACGGCAGGTCAGGCATCAATAGGTTTGAAGTGAATATAGAGAAAAACTTGTCATTGCCGTATGCTTTTTGTGTGTGTGTGTGTGTGCTCGTCCGAATGCCTATCAGACAACTGCAAAAATCACTTTTTTCTAGGTTGCCTTATACACAAAAATTGAACGTTGAATATATTCATCTCATACCGGCAAGCGCATCGAGCGGTTCAGCCAGAGTTTTTTTGATCGAACGTTTATGTGCATATTTATTCTTCGAACAAAACTCAGCGTTGAATATAATCAGAGTCATAAGGTATGCGAAATAAGTCACCTTACAAATATATATTCCTTGATATAAACTAAAGCTGGAAATATTTTTCAATTTTTTTCTTTTAACTTAACGAAATAACAATGCAAATCCAATCATTGAAAATATAATGTAATCATAATAAAAGTTGTAAAAATTATATTTATATTTTTCGGAACGAAATAAGTGAACTGAAATTACCAGACTATAAGAATTTTTAGAGAGTTAAGTCTCCAGATTTGTTTTAATACACCTAAATAATCCTCCATTACTGTAAATAACTTTTTTGTAATTGATGCATCCAATTTGGCCCACTCTGCGATAATTGATTCTTTAAGTTCGTTTACGGTGTTAAATTGCCTTCCAAGCATGTAGACTTTGTTAGAAGTTATGCCCCAACGGTTTTCTATTGGATTCATTGCGGGCCACATCAAAACCGGTAGTATCTTTTCTTCAAAAAACTGTTTTGTTTTCAGATTCACAAAGGAAGCTTTTGTTCGCAGCAATTGCCTCTGAGCAACATTGACCATTTGGGTATCACATGCTTCCCCAAAATAATGTAATTAATCTTATGAGTAAAATTCGTTATTGCCACGAAGAAAAAGTAAAATTTCTATTAATATTATCTTTTTTGGAGAAACCGCGATATGCTGAGATGCCCTGAACTAAAGTATTTCAATTTTACAATCTTTTTTCCTGCTGGTAATGAAGCACTTTACTCATAAAATTTATTACATAATTTTGGTGATGCCGGTTCTACTCTAAATGGTCAATGTTTTTCTAAGGCAATTGCTAGTACAAAAATGGCAATAAATTGCGAACCAAGGCTTCGTTCGTATAACTGAAAACGCAGTTCTGTCTATTTTTACGTCTGGCTCATAAACCATATGGAGTGGTTCTTGGGTGAATATAAAATTGGTACACCAACTTGCGGTTTTTTGGCTGTCGAGTAACATCTCTTAGGGACATGCAATAGCCCATTATAACATCATAAAAAACGATTTTAATAAAAATCTACCGTGCGCTTTTAAAGATATTCAAGGGGTTAACTGCTTCTGGAGGTACCCTTACCAATTGTCCGATTGAAATGAATTTTTATACCCTTGCAAAGGGTATTATAATTTTGCCCAGAAGTTTGCAACGCATAGAAATATTCATTTCCGACCCCATAAACTATATATATTCTTGATCAGGGCGACGAGCTGAGTCGATTGAGCTTTGTCCGTCTGTTTCTACGCAAACTAGTCTCTCAGTTTTAAAGCTATCGAGCTGAAATTTTGCACAGAGTCTTCTTTCTCCTGCACGCTGCTTATATGTCGGAACCGACCGGATCGGATGACTATACCTTATAGCTGCCATAGGAACTATAGGTCGGAAAATGGGCCTTAGTAAGAAAAACTCTTATGTTTTCAATGCTAGCGTCATAAAACTCGACAATAATTAATATTATATGATTTCAAACAGATTTGCAAATTTTTGTCAAAATCGGATGACTATATCTTATAGCTGCCATAGGACCGATCGGTCGGAAAATGGGTCTTAGTAAAAAAAAAACTTTTTTGTTTTGAAATAAATAGTTCTTAAAGTCGGTGATTCTTAATATTAAACTAATCTGAAAAAGTTGATCGACAACGGGTGACTATATCTTATGGTTGCCATAGGACCGATCGGTCGGAAAATGAGTCTTAGTGGAAAATCTTTTCTGTTTTAAATTTTATTTCTTAAGCGCGGCGATTGTTAATTTGAAATTTTTTCAAAAACATTCGTGAAATTTGGGCGAAATCAGATGTTTACCTGTATGAAAAAGGGTTTTTTTGTTAAAAAATTCTTAGATTTTTATGTAAGCGTTCTTAAACTCTGACATTTCAAAAACAGCATTTGCAAGGGTATTAAAACTTCGGCGCAGACGAAGTTAGCTTGGCCTTCTCGTTTATATTGCGTTCCCAATGACCCTGTCCACATTTGCTGAATTTTCCAGATTTTTATCTTAAGTGTGTTACAAGTACAAAAATACCCACAAAACGCGAGCCGAGGCTTTATTCGTAAAACTAAGTATGAGGTGATGCATACAGAGGTCCTTTTTATCATAATTTTAGGGGCTTATGCCGGGTTTTTAAAAAAGTTGGATTATGTCGAACTGTGTTGTAGGCCCACAAGCCCGTACAACTGTCATAAAAACTCGAAAAATTTAACATTTTCGAAAAAAAAGTAAAAATTATTAAATTTTTTTAATTACTGTTTTAGAGCTATGTTTTTTTTACTATTTTCTAAATTTAATACAAAACCATCGAAATTGTTGACTGAGTTGGCCAATTGGTATCGAAAACTTTTCCATTTTTCGAGTTTTGGTTCCAATTCTACAAGCTTAAGGTCCCGTAACTATACGAAGGACCAATCGAATGAAGTTGGTATGTTCCAATCGTATGTTTATTTAAGTCCGAGCTACGTTTTTGCCCTGCATTGCTTAGTCAAATTCGTTACAGTTTTCAAGACAAAGTTGAAAAATAATACAAAATGAGGGGAAAATATGATGATTTTAAGACGTTTTTGAAATTTTGAGTATAAAGATGTGACTTTTTTGACTTGCTAATTAAGAATGTTTTGTAAGTCAAGCCAAGAACAACGTTTTCCTCTAAGACGTCAAAGCAAAATTATAAATAGTTTACGAGATATGGAGTTGCGAATCCCAATCAGAAGCTGAAAACTTCAAAATGCAATAAAAAGAAAACGGCAGCTAACCAGACCAAACCCAGCGAAGGTTTTTGTACTACCATCATACCCTTTCAGAATTTTTTGGTCCCAACACGATCATCTTTTTAGTGTTGCACACTAAAGCCTTTTGAGTCTTAACATTGTTATTGCAAGCATGGGAATTGGTCTTAGCCGAAACTAAGCAAAAACTGACTGACTTATTTCGCATACCTTACCGGCAAAAGCATCGAGCGGTTGAGTTAGAGTTTTTTGATCGAGCTCAGCGTAAAATTCCAAAGCATTGGTTTCTCTCTCTCTTCTTTCCCATTTCTTTAAGCACCGCCGCTTATTCTAATCAATAGTCGTTGAGCCAAACGAACAAAACACCCAAACTGATTGAAATGAAGTCGAACATGATTATAATCAGAGTGCCAACAATAGGATTGAATAAAACTCAACGGCGAACATGTTGTGTATACAAGTTTGATGCATAGAGCGCAAAGCGAGTTCATTCGGGTGTTGATTAATAAGCGTTTGCAATCGAACGAAGCCGTTCTCTAATGCTGCGTGCGTTGCAAGGCTGAGGAAACTCAAGGAAATCCCTTAATATTCTTTAAAATCAAATCAAATGTCAAATAGCAAATCTTAAATTAAAACAAAAAATATACAAAATTGATAATGAGTAATTGACCTTATCAATAACATACCGCCTATTAATAAATGTTCCCTTATAGCTAATTGAGCTGTCGCAATCTCAAACGATATGTGTATATATATAATATGTACAAATCGCTTAGCTGACTAATTCCCTTCAGCGAACTGAATTACGACATTAAAAAGCAATGAATGCTTTGTGCTTATGTGTGTGTGTGTATGTGTAAGAGCGAGAGTTCTGAGGAAATGAAATTATACACCAATTATGGCAACAACAACAGCACAAGTTCCACACTCTTCGCATAAAAATTAGAATGAAAACTATAACAAAAAACAAAATAAAAAAAACAAAACAAAAGGCAATAATTAATCAAATATAAAATCTCAGTGAACAATTAACAAATGAAAGACAAAACCAGCCAACCAAATGGCAGGGAAAGCCGTTAGCTCAGCATTAATTAGCGCTAAACGGCGTCGCCATCGCCAAGTGAATGCCTGCCTCTGCCTGCTCCCCAAAGCAGCATCCGTCGCCAACTTATTAAAGTATGTACATATAACTCAATTATAGAGAATTAAAAACAAACTCCCAGCCAGAGCGAACGACGCGAAGCCAACGTCGGCAAATTTGCAATGCAAAAGATACAGGCAGTCAGTGGGAGGCACGGGGTAGGTGCGGCGGCCCAGCATACTTGGAGTCTCACTCTCCATATGCGCGCAGGCAGGCAACAACAATCAAAGCAATAAAACACATTCAGCATTTAATAATCATTCCAGCAAACACACAGCCTAAGCCCCACAGGGCTCGCAGCAACATGTTGCCAATGCGAAGCAACATGTTGCTGAACATGAAATTTATGGGTTCACAAAGCAGCGCAGTCAAGATACAATTAAGCGGTAATGCATATGAAAATTTGTGTTTTATTGCCGTGTGCGTTGGGTTCACGTGCGCGCCAACTGAGAGCCATGTTTCGCTACGTATGTGTGTGTGTGTGTGTGAGAGAGCACCATAATTGTAATTATAGTAATATGTTTTATGATGGTCCCCGTCGTTTAGCAACCCCCACACACAAGCACACACAAATAGACAAGCGGACAGACAGACAGACAGTCAGAAAGACAGACGGAGAGCGCTCGCGCGGCAACAGCAGCAACGGCCCAAAATGTATCTAGATACATAATTGCCACATTCAGTCGTCGTTAAATAGTTGCACGGCGCAGTTCACAGCAGCAAACGGAGCCAGCAGAGTCCGCCGTCGTCGTTTGTCGATGTCGTTTTCGTGCTTTATAGCGTTCCCAGTCAGAAGTCGTTCAGAATTGTTGCCGTCGTGTGGTCGGTATCGGATCGGATCGGACGCAGAAATCGTTTAACCTAACAAGTGTGCTTAGCCGGCGTTTAGTTGATTCGTGCGACGGGAGAGTCCAAGAGTCAAATTCAATTTACGCGCCGGCTTCAAAAACACACTAAACTTACACGTAATTATAATTAGGCAGCAGACCCCCTCAGAGTCCCCAGAGTGTACCATTTTAATTAAGTGTGTTACAGCAACAAAGAGCGGCAGTCACGCATGTGTGTCTGTATCTGCAACTGAGTGTGTGTGTGTGTGTGTGTGCGTTTGTGTCCATTAGTCACACATGAAACTAATTAGCATTTCGTCTGTTTGTTATTGTCGCATTTGCGGGCCAAAAGAATTAGCGCGGCAAGCGATGTCAAGCGCCATTATGAGCGAGCTATATTTAAGTTTGCTTTTTTTTGCTTTCGTTTTATGATTTTGCTTGGCATTCCCATTAATTTGTTTATTTTGCGCGACCGACGGCAATCAGCAATGAAATTTATAAGACGGCCACAGCATAACTTTTGTGCACAATTATCAACCAGCAGCAGCCACTTCTCTGTATGGACGCTAATTGCTGCCGTGTGGCGTCTGTGTATCTGCTAGATACGTCGCAACGAGGCCTCCATTGTTGGGTTCGCTTTGTTTGTTGGTTCGCACGCTCCGACAGCAGGCAATTTGTCAACCCAACGCGCTGACGGGTTACGCAGTCGCACAGTTGACCGGCAATTGATTTTCAATTCAGTTTCTCGGGCTCATAAATAAATTATGAAACAAAAAAAAAAGCAAATTTCCATTTTTCACCAAAAAAAAAAAAAATATGTGTTTCAATTACTCAATTAAATTTCATTTGGCCCGAGGTGTTAAAATAAAGCGTGTGTGTGTGTGTGCGAGTGCCATTAATTAAGCGTACGGCCATAAATAATAAATTCAATATAAATAACTATATAATGCATATAAAAATGCAACAATTGCTCATTTACCGCACAAAAAAAGTTCAAGTTTTAATTGTCAAAACGTGCGAAACGCTAACAAAAGTAAACAACAGCTGAGTCTGATGCTCAGGTGAATCATTGATGATTAATTAAGGATTAAGTATGGCGAAAGTTTCCACTTGAACTTGAAACCTGGATCAATTGCAAATTTCTATCGACTTCCAGCTAAACTCGATTGATGCTACTTCCAATTGAGTTTTGGAGATTTGGTATGGTTGTACTATTATCATCTTAACATGCATATAAAAGAGAATGTATGTATAACACTGGGCAACAAGGTCCAGTATATTGAAGGGTTGAAGGTGATTCTAAATGATATTCGTGAGCTAAACACGAATCTTTTTTCAGAAATGGTTCATCACGTTGTGATTTTTACTGATTTGAGCTTAAAGCCGGGTATCCAGCACCGCGGCAACTAAAAATTCCTGTCAAACTTCTTATAAAACCGTGAAGGCCAAGCTAACTTCATCCGTGCCGAAGTTTTTATACCCTTGCAAGTGCTGTTTCTGAAATGTCAGAGTCTAAGAAAGTTTACATAAAAATCAACAAAAATTTTAGGTTAAACCTATTTTTCGACAGATAAACATCTGATTTCGAACAAAATTCGTGAATCTTTTTGAAAACGAATCAAATTAACAATCGATGAGTTTAAAAAAGAGACAATTTAAAACAAAAAAGTTTTTCTCACTGAGACTCATTTTCCGACCGATCAGTCCTATGGCAGCCTTAAGATATAGTCACCCGATTTCGACCAAATTTTGCGAATATATTTGAAAGCATACACTAACATTACGCTAACATTACAAACAAACAAAATTTCTTAATAAGAAACGTTTTCGACCGATCGGTCCTATAGCAACCATAAGATACATATAGTCACCCGATGTCGATCAACTTTTTCAAATTGGTTTGAAAGCATTTAATATTAAGAATCACCGACCTTATGAACGATTTTCTTGAAAACAATAAAGTTTTTTCACTAAGACCCATTTTCCGACCGATCTGTCCCATGAGATATAGTCATCCGATTTTGACCAAAGTTTGCAAATCTGTTTGAAAGCATTTAGTATTAATAATGGACGAGATTGAGAACGCTTACATTGAAAACAAAAAAGTTTTTCTCAGTAAGACCCATTTTCCGGGTGATGGTTCCTATGACAGCTATAAGATATAGTCATCCGATCTTGACAAAAATTTGCAAATCTGTTTGAAAGCATATAAAATTAATAATGGCCGAGTTTATAGACGCTAACATTGAAAACAAAAAAGTTTTTCTCACTAAGACCCATTTTCCGACCGATGGTTCCTATGACAGCTATAGGATATAGTCATCCGATCCGGTCAGTTCCGACATATTAGCAGCGTGCAGTAAAAAGAAGACTCTGTGCAAAATTTCACCTCGATAGCTTTAAAACTGAGAGAATAGTTTGCGTAGAAACAGACAGACGGACGGATAAAGCTCAATCAACCCAGCTCGTCGCCCTGATCAAGAATATATATACGTTATGGGGTCGGATATGAATATTTCTATGCGTTGCAAACTTCTGGGCAATATTATTACACGCTTTGCAAGGGTATAAAAACTGTGCCAGGAATTTTAAGTTTACCTTTTCGTTGCTTGAGTATCCAGCAACATGAACGAAACCCACAGTTTCTTATCGATAGTTGGCCTATCGATAGCGCGTGTGGATCGAGAGAACAGCTGATACACAGCTCAGGAATATATTGTTTACAATTATTTTGGGGAACCAGCAGCGTGCAAAGATTGGTAGGGGATGGTGCCAAGGAGACACTTATGCCATTAGTATTTAGTTGTATGCCTCACATGGCAGGGACTTTACATAAAAGACTCTAGTTTATTGAGGGTAGTGGAGCATTCCGTACCCCATTGATCATCATGCCAACGATTTTGGATCGCAACGAAATACCGCTACGAGGCTTGAGGAGCCAATCGAGCTCCTACGCCTTAGCTGCAACCGTAGCTGCTGAGTCACATGGACTTTCCTGGTACATACTAAAAGGTATACGCGGTATCCGTATATGCGACTCTTGATCCTGGAAGTCCCACTCGATGAAACTTATCCGGCCATTGAGTTGACAAAATCCTTAATATTAATGCAAATGTATTTAGGAAATTTTGTATCCGACCATGAAAGACTTCATTTGACTGGCGACCAACCGAGAAGTCAAACTACTTTGAACATGATAGCATTTAAGTTGTGTAGATAACAACATGCTGCATTAATGTTTTGCGCCATCCAGGCAAAGTCAGCAATAGCAACTTGAATCTCGTTCTTCAATTCATCAATTGTTTCAGGATTGCTTGCATAGCATTTGTCCTTGACCGCTGCCCAAAGATAATAATCTAACGGAGTCAGATCACAGCTTCTTGGCGGGCAATTCACATCTACATATTTGCTGATTATACGATTTTCGAAGATAGGGGGCAGAGGATCGATTGCGCCGTCTTGTTGAAACCAAATATAGTCCGCTTCAATTTCCTAGCGCTTTTTCAAAGAAAATGATGCCTCGAAACCAAAATCCGCACCAAACAGTGACACGTGGTGGGTGCATTGGCTTCTCGACGACAATAAGCGGATTTTCTGTGCCCCAGATGCGACAATTTTGTTTTTATTAACATAACCACCGAGGTGGAAATGTGCTTCATCCCAAAAAAGATGATTTTTCGGAAAAATTCACCATCTTTGGCCAAACGATCTTCCGCCCAATTTTCGAACTGTAGACGATTCGGATGGTTGATTGGCTTCAGCTGCTGCACCAATTGAACTTTGTATGGCTTCATGGCAAGGTCTTTATGCAAAATTCGCATCAAAGAAGTGCGCGAAATGTCCAATTGTTGAGATCGATGGTTGTTCACGCACATTTTCAGCAACCGCACCAATGTTTTCGGTCGAGCGCAACGGACGAGTACGTACACGGGTTGGTTTATCCACCAACATTCCAGTTTCACGAACTCGCTTCTCGAATTGATCCACAAATTAAGTTTTCGGAACATTTTTTTTTTGTTAAATGTTTTTTTCAATTTTTGCACAGTTTGAATCGAGGACTCACCAGTTTGGAAATATGTTTTTAATATTTCCCAACTTTCTTCAAGCAAATAGCATTGTGCATGTGCATTGGTGTGTTAAGCGCCGAATACACCACACAAATTTTTGCGCAAAACGCTAATGTGTGTTGGTCATAGGACTCATATTTTACTAACACACATAAGCGTTTTGCGCAAAAATTTGTATGGTGTATTCGGCGCTTTATGCCCGGCTAACGATATGAATGTATGTGATAAGCCATATGCGCTCTCTCGCTCTCTCTCACACTTACTTTCTCTCCGCTTATGCTTAGTTCTAGCAAACGTTTGAAAATAACATTTTGCAAACACACAGCTTATGACCGATTGACTGACCCAATCAGTGCTGTGGATTCAACCACAGCCACTTAACAGTGAGCGCGATAACAGAACACATTCGGTTGCGGGTAGCCCGAGCTTGATTTTTCTTTTTTGGTCAGTGACGTGAGCAGTGCGAACTGAAAAAAGAGTTGAGAGTTATTGACGAGCCATGGTCTTTACAGATATAGGAAAATAAATCAAATGTTTGACTGTGATACTGCAAATATAAGGTCCAAAGTTTATGTACATTGCAGGTAGAGACTTCCTGTGGAGCATGTCTCAATTTTAAACGAATCTATTAAATTTACCAGAAATAGAAGCTATGAACCAAAGTCGACAAGCGTAAGGACCGGTCCGAAAACCTAAACTTTAACTTTATGATGGGTTTCGTAAGAATTTAAGAGATTATCAGCCTCATATTCAAAAATTGAAATACAAAATATCTTTTACAATGTCAATATGCGAAAAATTGTGTATGCAGATCATATTGAAAATTTTACAATCACCACTATCTAAAAAATTCTTCAAAAAGTGCCGAAATCTGTAACTGATCATTTATGCCAATATAGTTCGGAATGCAAAGAAATGTTTAAGATTTTGAAAGAAACAAAATCTTCCAAGTGTCAGACATTTCTGCCTTTAGATGAGGAGTCGGCAATGTGAGCAGAGAAGTAGACAGAATTTCAGAATTGTAAGTTAGCAGTTGTCAATGCGCTGAACATTTTGAATTAACGAGCTTTGCAGCTTGTGGTTCTCTGCTTAAGGCCTGTTCTGAGAAGCGCCGAAAATAAATTTTTATGATGCACTCCATATAAAAAAAAACAGTGGCGGAAACTTGCTTTCTGTATTCTGAGACGCACTAAATAAATAGACAATTGGCCTATCGATAGATGACGTATCGATAGCGGTGTGGGTCGTGAGTGGATTGAATGAACAGCTGATGCCATGGCGAAAATATGACCAACACATTATTTTGACAACGAAAACGACTATGGAGGAAATGAAACCCGAACGCAAAAGGAAACGGACGGAGAGTATCAATCGCGAGGAAACTATAAGCTAAGGGCCACAAATCAGCCCAACAAAATGAAGAAATACGAACTAAAGGGACGTACCCTGAAAACCGTATTCAATGCCAACGGACCCAAGTGTCCGCACTCGGTGTAGGCCAAAAAGCAGGTGATGACCATACCCAAGCCGGTCAACAAGTTTACCACCATCCAATGCCGGCTCCTCCTCGATGGAGGTCAAAAATGAACCCATTGCGGGACAGCTGAAAATGGAGTTAGATAGCGGTGCGACTGCTGTGGGCAGCATTGCCAGGTCCAGCGGTGTGGGCGTGGCTGTCAAACGTGAACGCGAGGTGGAGGATTCTTAGTTCAAAAATTTTGTATGAAAATTAAAAATATATTTTTCAATCTCTAGCGTTGAGTTTCACTTGAGAGCCAGGATGATGACACAGTCCAAATCCATGATTTGCAGATACTCCGTTAGCCGCCGTTCTGCAAACGACAGCAGGATTCCTGCAAAGAAATGCACAGTCAACCAACATGGAATCAAACCTCAAGTGCTACTACCCACACTTATCTTGTCGCATATCTGGGTATCCGTCAGGGCCGCATAAAGCACTATGTACTCCACAAACTGCTTCATCTGATCCACTCGGTGGGCCGGTTAGCCAATCTCTGGTACAAACTTCTCCAAACGATTATAACTGCCCGAACGGCAGACATCAAAATAATTCTCCAAGTTGTAGTCCGGGATTATGCCCGACATCTTAAACTGATCGGCCTTGTTGACAGCATTCTCGATCCCCCCGCTTATCCCATTTCTCAGAATAGGCCTTTAAGCTTTAAGCCTCGGTTCTCTCAGTTGCCACTGGCAACTTCACTGCTCACATTGCCGACCTCTGCTTTCGATATTTGAAATATGTATTGCCCTAAAACCCAATTGCTGAAAAGTCTCTAACTATGCAGCCGTTTGCCACAATTAAAAGACTTTGGCAATATCACGAAATGCATAATTCAAATGTTAAGCTCATATGGCCAATTAAATATTTCGCCACATTTTCAATTATTGAACAAAGCTGACAGCTAAATTTAAAAAGAACACAAGACAAATGGGGCAACCAGGTTGAAAGTTGTGCACAAATAATAAAATACATTTAATTAAATGAAACACACAGACAATGAGCTGCCAATTATGAAACCAGAACACATTTAAAAATAATTAAAAATTAAATTTAACAAACGTCGCGTCGTACGGGGCCAATAACAAATTGTGCAACTAATACTGACAGAGAAACACATAAAGAAAAAAAAACACTATTACGCAAATGCATTAAAATTAATTTCCGAAAGAGGCAAAGCAATAATCAATAATTGTCAATTGCCTGGCTAATGAATTAATTACATTTCTCTTTTTTCGTCAACGTTTCCTTTGTCACTGGTCGCCTTTCTGTGGTGGAGGCCAGGCAATTTAATTAACGAAAGTGGATTAATTTGCAACTCGTTAGACTAATTAAGGATTATAATCAACAGAGCAGAGAATCAGCGAAGCATGTGAAACGTCAAACACTGTGTAAAAAGTGAGTGTGAAAGCAAAAGAATTGTAAACAGTCATAAAACGTGACCTTTGAAAAAAACCAAACTATAAATAGTGTGAAACACAACAAAAAAAAAAAATACAAAAATACAACAACAGGGAAAACCCATTTAATTGGATTCTGCACGCCCTGGCAATTTGGATACAATTAACCCGTTGAGCGTTAAGGTAAGCCACAATATTAACTAACCCTAAAGTAAAATAGACATTAATGGGGGTTTTCCCCGGCTAGTTGTTTTCTAAATACTATTCCACAATGTCTGTAATGATGTCTCACGTTTCTCAGCCCTGATAAGAGAATCAACATAAACAGCTCCCTATCAATTCTAAGAAAAATACCTCAATGATTCTAGGTGCATTGAGCAATAATTACATGTGTAAGTGATTATGGTTTGATTTTAATTTCTCGGGGATGGGAATAATGAAAAATATAAAGTTTACACACTGAAATACTTTTTAAGCAAAAAGAAAAACGAAAACAAATTTGTATGCAGTTTTTCTCAGTGTTTCATGAGCAAATCGTACAAGTCTTATAAGATATTACTAACCATATCTGGAGCGGAATGTGTATAAATAATAAACTTCTTAAACGATTTTAGGACTAGGTTAATGTTCAAATTAGTATTCTTAGCTAAGAACAGGTACACAAGAAAAAAAACCGATATTTCCGGGCTAAAACCCAAACGATGTCAGAAGTCGGTCAAGCCGGGATTTTCTCAAACCAAATACGAGAAGGATTGATTTGAATACGGATTTTATTCAATCCCGGAATTCTTATCTTGATCCCCACTTCAGCTCACAGGGGATTAATTTTATCTTGTTATTCGAGCTCGCTTTGATACCTCAGTCGGATCCAATCAAGAAAGTTCGATATTGATTAAAGCTCGAAATTCGTTCTTGATTTCATCTCAAAGTCGGCTTGGTGCTAGAAAACCCGAGATTAAATTCAGCTCGATACTCGAACTACATTCAAACCGACAAAGGATTGCATCAAAAATGACTGAGATTGACTTTAGCTCAATGTTAAAACTCATTTTTACCGCAAAAAAGCATTTCACAAGAACTCCACACTACTTTTTCAACGAACTTTTTGATTATTAACCAGCAAGTTCTATCCGGCTCGAGGTCATTAATTTGCATACAGCTGTATAAACAGGACACAACCAACATTACAATAGACCCTGCGGTTCGGAAAACCAGTGCAGGCCTGGGCATTTGACTAGTCCTAGGCATTTGATATGAACTGCAATTCAGCAGCTAAAAGTGTTAAAACTGGTGGGAATTACAAGGCAACGGTTAGAGCAAAAATCCACATCACCAATAACTGCTAAGCTGTCAGAAAAATTTGTGTATGTGTGTTTCTCTCAGTTTCGAACGTGCTCTCGGTTTCTTAACGCTCTTTCGCTTTGCCAGTGGAATTCCGTACTTACTTTAATCTCAAGGCAGGATCATTTGATTTTCCAGTATTATCCGTACTTGAAATGAGCATTTTCGGATTGATACAAGCCTTTTAGGATTGTTCCAATCCTGTAGTGCTGTATTCAAGTAGAATCTAGTTCGACTCGTACTTGAAATTTCAATCCGAAGGTCAAGATCAAATCAATTTTTTTAGACTTGATTTTAGCTCGCCTTTTTTTCTGTGTGCTCCAACCAAAAATGTGTTCCATTACCAACTGGATATAGCATATTTATACACTTGAAAAGTGTATGGGTTTTAGTGAGAAAAACTTGTTTGTTTTCCATTTTAGAGTTCTTAAACTCGGTCATTATTAAAATTATATGTTTTGAAACAGATCTGCGAAGTTTTTAAGTTAGTAGTGTATTAAAACTTCGGCTCAGACAAAGTTTGTATTCCTTTCTCGTTTATTTTTTTGATGGGAGACTGGAGGTTAATTTCTGGCCCTTAGCTTCACCCTAATGGAATATTGTTTTTGGATTTTTTGAGCGAGGGCAAAATTTCTAGAGATCTACGAGACTTCGCCCATAGTGATGCTTGTTCATTTGTTGAATCATTTAATTCGAAACCTTAGGAACCTCTTATACTGACATTTCCTTAAAATTTCATGACGTTTCATTCATTCTTTGAGATCGGTTAGCCATTAACTGAATCGTTTAGAGAAGCTTTCAAATCCCCAGAACCTATAAAGCAGAGTCCGGCGCGTCCCTATTTTCTTGGGTATACAGAACTGATCTGAGGCAGCGCAGTCGACACACAAGCATTATAAGCTCTTCGCTGCGCTCTTTCGCAACAACAACGCAGTGCGCAATAAAATTCGTGTCAGTGGCTCAACACACACACACGCAACTCCAAAATGAGCATGCTATAAAGACGGGACCGGCAAAATACACAAGCTAATTTTGGCGTTGTGCGTGTGTTTAGCCACGCGAGAGCGCGCTCATTTAGCACTTCTTCGTTGTTGCAAAAGACAGCAGTGTAAGCTCGTATACTTTTTTTTTTTTTTTTTTTTGCATTGAAAGTCTTAAAGTATGGAACTTGGAGTTTTCCACCCACTAAAATCACCCCTACTCTCCGTTTCCGTCTTGCGGAGCCACCGCTGAGTATTACTTCACAAGGGAGAGATTTCACGAAGGCCGCCACTAGATTCCTATCTAGGAGTTGAAGTCGAATTGCGCTGTCGTTCAGCGCGACGCAAGGATTTTAGAACCTCTGCAGCCATTTTGCATTCCAATTGTTTTGCGAGCTGAGTAGGATGTCCATCAAGTCAGTGACTGTGAATGGCCTCCCAATACCTAGGCTTAGCTCTTTCCGTTTGGCAGCAAATCTCGGACAGACAAAGAATATATGTTCTGCGTCTTCTATGGTTCGCGTACATTGTGTACAAAACGGATGTCTCATGCTTAAGTCTATAGAGATAAGATTTAAAGCATCCATGTCCGGTCAGTAGCTGTGATAGGTAAAAGTCGGTTTGTCCGTGCTGTCTACCCAACCACGGCTTCATGTCCGCAATTAGTCTTCTTGTTCAGCTGCTGTTGGTGGTAGTACTCCACCTCGCCTGCCATTGCGTTATCGTCCTCTCTCGTCGATTTTTATCTACTTCACTGCTTTCCATCGCCAACAGGTCAAGCGGCAGCACTCCAGCTAAGACTTGCGCCGCGTCCTCCGACACAGTCCGGATTTTGCAGGTGACTCGGAGGGCACACCTCCTGTACGCGCTTTTGCATCCTCGGCTGTATGATGGCACGGTCATTGTAGGGGCCCATATCGGTGCTGCGTACATTATGATCGACCTTTCAAAGTTGCAGATCAGCCATCTGCTACGCTGTCGCCATAATTCCCGATAAGGCATTCGTTGCTTTGGTGGCCTTTTCCTCCACGTACGCTAGGTGGCTTTTAACGTTAAGCCTATGGTCCAGCATAACCCCCAGGTGCCAGATGCCATACAGTGCATCCTTCGATATGATGTGCTGGTCTCCGACTCTGATGTTGGCAGTTTTCACACGCTGTCGGTGTGTCAACGTCGGGACGAGTCGTTGCCGCAGAGCGCTGTTGTATACACAAATGATAGGGACGCGCCAGACTCTGCAATAAAGGCAACAATTCATATCGATCCTAAATCTTTATTGCGTTATATGGATGGAAATTTCTATGATATTTCTATTGATATTTCTAATTTTAAATATTTTATATGATCGAAATAAAATTAAATTAAAAATAAAATAAAGTAAAAATTTCCACTTTCCGTGGGAAGCACCTTGAATTTATTTGAAGAAAATTTTTCTAAATAGCCAACTGCAGGACTTAAAACATAAAGTATGGTTTCATTCACTAATAATTTGATCAAATGTGGCCGAGAAGAATTTAGCCCAATTATCATCAAAATTTCCGGAAATTTCGTCAAATTTTTGCCTGTGTGAACTTAACCTTAGGCTGCCTTCACACTGTTCGACACATGAGACATGATACCCTAGTAGTCCTGCTTTTTGTTATGTTTTAAATTTAAGCAGCTTGTCAAATTCATAGAGTTTTATGGGGAAGTGCAGGCCTACTAGATAATCATGCCTCATGTGTCGAACTGTGTGAAGGCACCCTTAGTTCAGTTAGTTATTATTCCGAAGCTTTCCACGGCAAAATTTAAAGCCAATTTCGCTTTGGCAATGTCATCCAAGTACCGCTGCATTTTTATATTTATTTAATAAACACTTTTAACAAAATTCAGATGTAAAGAAAACACAGCTGACAAGGCAGTGTGACCGTTTGCAATTTGTTGGTATTTTTCTGTTGACGAGGTGGTATTTTTGCAATGAAGGGTCACTCTAGAGCAGAGTTCCCCAGCCATAACCACTGGAGGACGAACATACCCGAATGCTTGCCCAAGTCATGCATCACTGTGTGTTAGAAAGAGACACAGTCACATTTTCACGCTCTCTTCTTGGGGAACCCTATCCCAGAGCGTAAGCTAACCTCAATCGTAATAAGCTGTCAATTCTGCTGCCAGAAAAATTTAGCTGATGTTAGTACTAAGCCAACCAAATGACAACACAAAACCAATTATAAACCTCAGTGTTTTGGAAGCAGATTTAGCTAAATTCAAGAGCCAAACAATTTTGATGAGCTAAATTATTTTTAGAAATTTAAACAACCGTATTTTTGGGGAGCATAACTTAAGTTTTAAATGATATTCATATCAATCATAAAATATAAGGTCTTTTGTCTATAATAAGGGAAATTTAATTTCCTGTTTGATGAGATAGACCATTATGTTGGACACCAGGGCTTAATACCGGAACCGGAACCGTTAACCGAAATAAACCGTTTTAAATCAAGTACCTTAACCGGAACCGGAACCGACACAAATTTTCGAAAATATCCGATAGCACCGGAACGGGAACCGAATCGTTGATACCGGTACAGTTTCGGTTTTTTTTACCTTTGCAGAGCGCAGATGATCTTGCAGGAAAAGAAACTTGGTGATAAAAACTTAGGAAGTCAAAACGCACTTAAGCTTGTTCGAAACCATGAAAACATTCTTAACTGGTGGCAGAATCCTCCACAAAGTTCCCAGAATTGTATGAGATGTCAAAAGTAGTGCTTTCTGTTCCAGCTACGCAGGTTAGCGTGAAACCTTTTCTCTGGCGTAAAATGTATAATGAATCCGCTATGAAGTTGTATGGACTCAACAACATTGAATGCAATTACAAGAATGCTATATAGTTAGTGGACATTAAAAATTCGATGTTAAATTCGTAAACTAATAATATAATATATATGAGTATATAATGAAATCATACGTTCTTACCAGAGAACTGCTAAAATCACTTTTTTCTTGGTTGGCGTACACAAAAATTCTTACTTACATTTAATCAATCAACAAAACTCAGAGCTGAATATATTCAACTCACAACGCAATCGCATCGAGCGGCGTTATGTGATCCA
This sequence comes from Lordiphosa magnipectinata, assembly GCA_037044535.1. Taxonomy (NCBI): domain Eukaryota; kingdom Metazoa; phylum Arthropoda; class Insecta; order Diptera; family Drosophilidae; genus Lordiphosa; species Lordiphosa magnipectinata. The sequence goes on from JBAMBO010004059.1 coordinate 318,332, forward strand.
ACGTGTATGTTCATATTTATTCAACTCAGTGCTGAATATATTCAGCTCATACCGGCAGTCGCATCGAGCGGTTCAGCTAGAGTTTTTAGATCGGCAATTTATGTGTTCGATCGAAAAAAAAACTCATCGTTGACCGGTCACCGCGTTGAGCGAGAGGTTTCACTCTTTCCATCTCTCTCTTTTGCATAGCTGTCAGCAGCGCCGTCACTGCCTATGCGTCTCTGCAATAGTTTATTCATACAAGGTGATTTTCGCTCACTCTAAACAATCTTCGTTGAGCCAAACGAACAATCAGCCGAACTGATTGGAATGAAGTCGAACATGATTATTATCAGAGTGTCAACAATTGGTTCGAATAAAACTCTGCTGCGAACATGTTGAGTATGCAAGTTTGATGAATAGAGCGCGAAGCCTGTTTATTCGGGTGTTGAATAATGTGTGAGCGTTCTCTGGTTCTTACATGTTAACTACATACGTCAAAAAAAAATACGAAATATGATATAATTTTTCTTCCAATGTGAAACCATTCACTTTGTGTGGAATTTAAAGTCATTATATTACACAGGAATAAAATGATTTAGATTTATCTCAGAATTTAATTTTTCCCAATATTAAAAATAAGTAAGGTACGTACCGGTATACCGAAATTAAAAACCAGAATTAATTGAAAACCGAAACAGAACCTTTAACCGAAACATTCTTTTCGGTACGTACCGGAACCGGTACTTCGTTTCGGGATTAAGCCCTGTTGAACACAAACCTTCTAGCTAGATTTATAAGAAATGAAATCTTTCAAAGTTCTATAACACCGACGGATTTTCCGAACGATTAACAACCCAACCCAGCCCAAAATCTCTAAAGATTTCTATGCCGCACCCGATTAAATTTTAAATCATTGTGAAATCACAATTTCAATGACTTGTTAAATTAAATTTAAAACTTAAGAAATGTTAAACAGTGGGCAAGAACTCTCCTAGGTATTTAGAACTCTCCTAGTAAGCCTATTTCCTGATTTGAGGACTACTCATTCTTCTCACAATATCTACATATTTGCAGTAAGCAAAATGTAGAACAAAAAATTTGGAGTTCAAATGCTCTTGAAAAAATCAAATGGTTCTTGAATCTTTAAAAAAAAAATTGGGTCTGATTTTGTAAGGCGACTGAGCATAGTATAACTGAACGGAGAAACTCTTGAATCAATAAATACAAGAGTTTTCATTCATCCAAGTACGAAATTCTGTATTATTTCTCTAATATTTCCATTGTGTTTGGGTGGCTCTACAGTCTGAAGTGGTCCGTGTAGAGTTATGTCAGGATTATAAACACTTTTTTTTTGCTTAATTGAAACCTTTTGGGATTGTGGTTATCTAACATTGTTTTGCTACCATCATACCATAGTTCAGAGTCTTGTTTTTTTTCAAGTGTATATTTGCAAACATTTCTAATTGTTTGGTGATCGCTCGTCATCATTCAGACATTGGCTGCAACCATTTTGTAGTGAGTTTTATTGACATATAATTAATTTGTAATTTCAACTAAACTTGGATGCAACTGTTGATGACTATGGGAAAACTATCAATCCATTTCATTTGTTTGCCTGTGAACTGCTGACGTCAGCAATATGACATTCATTATTACACACACACACACAAATGGAGAAATGCAAATTATTATTCTCAATTGTTATCGGAAACACTGCAACAAAAGCGGCTGCAACTATTTTAAAAGTAAATAAACAATGCAGCTAATCAATTTACACCCGGACAAAATGTGAAAGAAATTGCACAGAACTATCAATGAGTGCACACTGTACACACACACACAAGCACACACATAGAGAAAATAGAATATTTGCAATTATGGCAATTCGGCGGCAGCCTTAGACAAACCCAAACCCGCAGATACATTTGTAGATACGCCGAAGCAGAAATCATAATTGCCTCGGCAAAAGATAACAAACCGCGGGCCCGCAGTTCGCCCTCTCTCTCTCTCTCTATCTCTCTCTCTGGCTGTCGTTAACGTTCTTACAGAAATCTATATATTGTATCTATCAGGGCGATACCCATTTCTGTTTTATTTTCAAACTTATCGGTTTGCGGTTTTTAATAGAGTGTCGTGTGTAAGTATAATGCATAATTAAGAGGCAATTTCATTCACAGCAACTACAAAATATGTGTGTCTGTGTGCGTGCTGATATCTAATATCTAGCGCATAACAGGTTCGCATTACGTACTGAAATTAATTAAATTGTTACTCAAACTGCTTTCTGATTGACGGACAGACTGACATTTGAAGCGTTTGTATGAATGGAATGGCATGCCATGCCATGGACTGGACTGATCCGGTCTGGATGCGACTGCACCACACACAAACTTTGGCATTTAAATAGCTCCGACAATTACGCAAAACCAATTGCGGCTCCCCTTACATGGCCCGCATTTTTGCTAACTAATAACGTGGAAATATATAAATAAACAAATGGAAACAGAAAACCGCAAGCCATGCTTTAAACTGCTTAAGACACAATTTTAATGGCTGGGCAGGGGGCGTGTCATCGCCCAACAAGCAGTAAATTAGCACAAAGCGTCGTTGACAGAAAATGCAAAAGGAAAGAAGAAAAACAACATAAATACATGCAGCAATTATGCGAACATTGCGCCATGAAGTGGGCAGAGGGGTGAGACGGACAACAGCAGCAGCAGCAAAAACCCCAGCATAAGTTTAAGTACTTGGGTGAGATGCAATGGAGGGGGGTGGTAGGCTTCGAGCACAAACTATCTAATTAGAGTCAGATAAAGAACAGAAAATTAAATAATGCATAAGTTATTAAATTACTCACGCTACTTGAAAAGGTTGTGCAAAGAATTTCGAATTAAAATATGTACAGATTCATTATTAAATTGTTTTTTATTATACAAAACTCTTGGAAATTCGTATTCAATTATTGGGAATACTTTTGAAATCAAACATATTTGATCCAAGTCTTATTTTTCTTAATTTTTCTCTAAGCTCGTAATGAAATTGTCAAGAATACTTTGTAATTTGAGCATGCCAAGATTATAGCTTCATTCTTCGAATTTATGTACAAGGCCCATTGTGGTTCAGTGGTTAGAGTGTGCGACTACTGTGCCGCATGCAGCATCTTATAAAATGTTCTCATAAGATCTTTTCAACCAGAGGCGTAGCATGGGGGGCGGCAAATACTTACAAAATAAGAATTGATTTTTTTTTTACATTTTTTTACATTAATGTTAAGGCAATGACTAAAAATTTCGTTAGTAAACTTGAAGGTATCGTACACTAAATAATCGCTTTCTTTTTAGTCCTCTATTACATTACGGCTGACAGATCATTACGATAACCCCTCTAGCCAGCGCATTTATAGTATTACGGTCGCTGAAACTTTGGTAGTTTCCCCCCTTCGTTCCTTAGGTCTTTGGCCAAAAATGACGCCCAAAAATATCTGCAAGCAAAGGACTTTAGTATATCATTAAGCGCTCAGAAAATAGGAAACTTTAGAGAAGTCATTATAGGTAGTTGGCGCTTTTAGATATGCAAAAGATATGTCTGAAGACCTTGGCATCCATGGAACCCCCTGGACGAAGAATATAAATTATGTCATTATCGGTGGCAGTAGACGCTAATTTGTCATACGAAGATGAGCTAATGCGAAAACATTCAAAATTCATCGACGAAATCATCGTAGAAATTAAGAATAGGTTTCGACAATTGCAGGAATTGGCGAGCAAGTTTGCTTCAGCAGGCAACATTCATGATTGAATTAATGTGAAGAAACTTCAGAATGAGCGCGTCTTCGAGATTTTGTAGCTCAGGGAACATGCAAATGAGGGCCCGCTGTGCTTACTAAAAATTATAATTTCCTTGAAACTAGAAGATTCCCTACCATACACTGCTCGCCACTTGAATAGGATACCTCTAAAGTCGATTTTCTATAGTTAATTGCTGCTAAACCAAGCCATCTAGGAAAATAATTTTTGTTTTCTTATAAAGTTTATTTAAATGTAGTAATTAGACGAAAATTACAAAATTATTCAAAAGTCGTAAGTATACAAAAAACATTGTTAACCAATAAGTAACAAATTTTATAGTCTTCATTTTGCACCACTTGAATAGGACACTTTATCTAAAAACCATTTAAGAATATTTCAATCCTTTTCAAATAACAATATTACTTAAATAAGAAATTACTAACATGTTTTTAAACCAAAAAAAGTTTTTAATAGTGTGTTGAGCCTCCTTTTTTCTCCAAAACCTCACACATTCGGTCTGGAAGGGATGCATACAATTTTCCCAAATAATTCAACGATATCGAGCCCCATGCTAATTTGATAGCTGCAATTAGTTCGGGAGCGCTCGAATATTGCTGACCTGATCCATATACTTCACGTGTTAGCCATCCCCACACATTCTCAATGATATTCAAGTCCGGTGAATAGGGTGGCCAGTTTAATAACTCCACGTTTTGGCTCGCTATATACGATTTAACAATCCGGGCCGTATGTATAGGGGCATTATCATGTTGATAAATCCATTTCAGATTTCCAAAAAGAGTTTGGAAGTGTGGAAAGGCCTCTTTCAATATACCATTATAACACAACGCATTCATGGTGGTTGGAATAAATTTAAGCTCACAGGTGCCATAAAAGGAAATGGCCCCCCATACCATAATACCTCCAGCACTGCTGTGCAACTTATCATGATGGTGTGGTTCTTTTCGAAGATCATGAAAATAGTAGCTGTAGCCATCGGGGCCCTCCAAATTAAACTTTTTTTCGTCCGAAGAGACAACACGTTGCCACTCCGAAGTCCAGGTGACATGTGCGCGCGCGAAATCAAGGCGTTGTAACTTCCGAGCCGGGTTAAGAGGTGGCTTCTTCTTGGTTTTAAGTCTCTTCAGGTGTGTAGCATTATTAATAACACGACGCATGGTTGTCAAACTTGCTTTAACGTTGCATTTTTCCCTTATCTTGGCCAAAGAGTCGTGCGAATTGGAAGCTTCTCTTAATATAAGTCGCTTGTCCGCGATGGTAAGCACACTGTGGGTGCGGCCCTTCATGTTTTTACCATAATTAGCCTCATTATTTAAAAAATTTGTTATGGCGTGACGGCTCCTGGCGACTTTTTTTGCTATTTTGGCAATAGAAAGGCCAGAATCCTTATAAGCTTGGATTTTTCCTTTCTCCGACTCAGATAATGAAGTGCCACGCCCCATTTTAATTTTTTTTAATTTTATATACACTTCAATTAAAGCAAAAAGTTTAAGTAAACCAAAATTTGTGTGCTCGTGTTAACGATACCGACCAAATAAAATGCATGTTCTATTCAATAATAAAAATTCCATTGAATTTTTGCGAATGCTCACATAAAGTGCGAACAACTTTATAACGGTTCTATTCCAAAACTTGGAATATACCAAAAAGAGCGAAGAATGCTTGCACAAAGATAATATGCAAAAAATACCGTTATTCTACCATTTCGTTTTCGAGTTACGAGCAGTTTTAAAGACAGCATACAGGGTGTCCTATTCAAGTGGCGAGCAGTGTATCTAATAGTGATGCTAAGAATTTATTAACTAAACTGAGGACAATATTTCGTTCTAAAACCATGACCATTTGTTCACAGTTTTGCTCTTATATTTCGTAACATAATTCATTCTACATAAAATAAAAGCGACAAAAAAAAAATTTATTAATGTTTTAATGATTTAAGTCCTTTTGGACATAAAAGCGAAGAGAACACACGAAAGGGGAAACAGAAGGGCTAATAAATTTAAATCTATTTGGGGACCATTGGACTTTATAAAAAATATAGACAATGTTAATAACAACTTAAATATAAATAAAAAATCTCTACCATCGAACTCGTCGTTCTAATGCAATTAGCTGCACCACCGGGCTATTTGCATGCTGAGTGCTTAACATACGACTGGGTTCTATGCTATGAGTAAAAATAAAAATAAAATTGTACATATAAATATAGAGGAAAGCTAACTTCGGCTCGACCCAAGTCTATATACCCTTGTAGCTTGTATACTTTATATTATATAATTTATGGTTTTAAATGATTTTCGTTGAACATTCTTAGCTGAGTTATTTTCCAAACTCAGCAATTGATGGTGCCACTACTTTGACCATTTGCTTGCCAGTTTGTTATTTGGCAGCTACACTATTTATTCATCAGATTTGGATAAAACTCGTCAAAATTGTGTGGAAACCGATAATATTCCTAACTGGAAAGCTTAAAGACGCTTACATTGAAAACAAAAAAGATTTTTCTCACTAGAACTACTTTTTCAACCGATCGTTCCAATGGCAGCTATATGCTATAGTCATCCGATTTGAATCAAACTTGGCAGATTTGTGTGATAGCATATAGTATTGATTATTAACAAGTTTGAGAGCGATAGCAATGAAAACAAAAAGGTTTTTCCTACTAAGACTTTTTCTCTGAACTAACTTTTGTATGACAGCTATACTATATAGTTTTCCGATTTTCATCAAACATGGTGGAATTATGTAAAATCATAGAAAACTGATAAATGCGAGGTTTGGGGGCGTTTGGATTGAAAACAAAAAAGATTTTCTCACTAAAACTAGTTTTTTGACCTATCGTTCCTACGGCAGCTATATGCTATAGTCATCCGATCCGGCCGGTTCCGACAAATGTGTGACATAATTGCACCAAATAGCTTCGTGCAAAGATTGGTTAAGATAGCTTTGAAACTGACGGAGGAGATAGCATAGAAACAGACGGAATCAACTCAGCTCGTCATGCTGATCCAGAATATATATACTTTATGTGGTCGGAGATGCTTCCTTCTATGCGCTACAAACATCTGGACAATTTTAATATACCCTCTACAGGGGTATAAAAACAGGTTCTAAACTGAAATAGATACATTAGTTGAGGCGGCAAATTTGACTTCCACCCCCGGCGGCAGAAACCCACACTACGCCACTGTTTTCAACATCCAGTTACCTTGATCCGATTTGGCAAAAACCTTTAGATTTTTGGGCAACACGAGCAATACTGCTCCAAAATTCGCTACAGTCCGATATGGCAGACAAAAAATATTCTGAAAATAAAATGTGGAAACAAATATTTCGCTTTCTTGACGATTAAAGCGTTCCATGCTTTAAAGGTGTGTATTCTGTATCTGTTAAGTTCACAAATGACAAAGCAGAATTAACAGAACTAACAAAAACAACTAGTTTGAATCCTAATGTGCTCTTGAAAAAATATTAAGAATTTCAATCTTAAAATCTTTTTAATAGGCAAGGGGCCATAAGGATAAGAAACTGAACGGGGAGAACAGGCAAACTGGATTCCGAAATTCGGAATCAAAGTTTTCTACTTGTATTATGAAATTCGTTCTTGGGTCAAGAATTTTCATTCTAACCGACATCAAATATTCTTTAAACAAGGATAAAATGCTCGATTTTTTCCTTGAATTTTACTTAGATCAGGGGTACGCAAGCCGTGCATTCGTTGCTGGTTTCCAAAAAGGGATAGCGCCACGTATGGACTTCACGTTTGGTTTACGGCTAAGCGTAGTGCAACAACACCTTCATATGTGTTCTCTCTTCTCTCTCTCTTCGAGCGAAGGTTTTGTTGTTGGCTGCGAATGATTTTGTTGTTGTTGACCTCCAGAGCAGCCGCTGTTGCTTTATGCGCTTGACCAGACTGGTATCTTCATAGAGCTCATACAGTTCGTGATTCATTCGAATGCGGAATCCATCGACCATTTAAAGGTCCAAAAATTTCCCAAAGCATTTTTCGCTCGAACACGCCAATCGCCTCCTCATCCGCTGCTGTCATTGTCCATAACTTGTATAGCGCTATTTTTGTTCTTCGAGCATCTCAATCTCTGAAAACACCCTGCTTACCGCCCGTTCGTCTAGTATCATCGGCATATTAGAGTAGCATTAAATATTTACGAAGAAATGTGCCCGATCTGTTGGCATTTGGGCACTGGAGCGGTATATACTCCATCAGCAGATTAACGAAGTCACACGATAGGGTATCACCCTGCCTAAAACCTCTTTTGGTATCAAATGGTTCGGAAAGGTTCTTTCCTATTTTGACGGAGCTGTGAGTGCTTCTCAACGTCATCATGCAAAGTCGAACGTACTTTGCTTGTATACCAAAGGTACAATGAGCACACACACACAGAGAAAAATCTATTTTCTATTTCTATTTCTTGTGGTTCTTGTTGTTCCACGAATATTTTCTTTGCTTGTTTTTCCGACGCATACACACGAAATCGTTTGCATGTGTGTCCTTTTTTTATAACTCGCGCCCTGCTTGTATACGATCATTGATTTCCTATCTTCGGTGCAATTACAATAACAAAACGTACTCAAAGAGCATACGGCTGGGCATCGCTGATTTAAACCAATACAGAGTACATTAAATTAATCTGAAATGATCTTGACTTAAGCCCTTACAAATTTGGAGTAATTCTCTATTTCTTCTTGCCACAAGGTTTCAGTATTGCATAGATCCAAATACCATGGTATAAGTAAAGGTCAGAAATCTACCATTACTCTATAACAGTGGTGTCCAAACACACACAATCAAACATTGCGCTTGTGTGCTTAGCAGCGAAACACGAAGTAGACGTCACAACAAGCAAATGCCACGAACAACTGCCGCCTAACGTGCTATTGATATAACACACGTATGCTCTCTCTCTATACGTGTGTCGGCAGAATTATAAGTTCCTATCCCATGGGATAGGCTTTTGGCATATTGGACACCACTGCTCTATAAGCAAAGTGTTAGAGCTAGCTGGATATTCGTATTGAAATACATCACCTTTTCCATTGCATACTTCTTAGGCTTGGCATTTTAATCCAAGAAATTTGGTGCAATTTCTCAAATTTTTCTCCTTTTTTTTTCCTTTTTTTTGTAAGTATGAAACATTCTTGATTTAAGATTTTGTTTTTTTCAAATATTTTTTTATATTTAAAATTTAAATTTTACATTTTCAATTTACAGACTTTTCGGAATTAAGAATGCTATATGCTTAGTCCAAGTACATATACACAAGAACATAGCATAGTTGAGTTTTTAATTACAAAACGGTATTTAATCAATCCCGATCGTTCTAGAATAGGGACCGGCAAAAAACACTTTCACATTTTGGCTCTGTTTATGTGTGTGTGTAGCCACTGCAATGAAGTCGACTGCGCTGCTGCTGAGCACTTTTATATGCACAGTAGATGGCGACGCGCCAAACACTTTTTTTGAGTTTTATAGCTTGATAAGCTATTATATGCACAACTTTCTTTAAAAATTTTAACACCAAATTGTTACTAATTGGTCCTTTTTTATCTCTGGGCAGGACAACGTTAACATAAAATATCGAATTTTAGCAAAAAAAAAAAAAACAAAATTGATTTTGAGCCCAATAAGCAAGCAGAACGCCCAAATGGTAACGGGAACTGTCGACAAGACAGCGGCAAGAGCAAATAACCCAGCCCCGTCTCCATGCACAGTCCCAGACGTTGATTACAGCCCTCACTCTGATGAGTCACGCAATTAAACGGCGCGCACATTAATATGAAATGCCAACAAGACGAGGACGGACGAGCCACTTCCACTTCCAAGGCACTCGCTTAATATGGCAACAAACTTTTAATAGCTGCAGTGGCGGCCATATGAAATAACGGATTGGGTGCGGGGTGGCAGTGCATATTAGTGTGTTGTTCATGAGTTGCTCTTCCTCAATTGCTCTTGCTCTTTATTGTGCATTTATGCAGTTGCTTTCTTAATTACAAGTACTTTTTTTGTTCAGCCTTGTTCTCTTAAATTGATTAATTGGCCATAGAAAATACTGAAATCATGAAGCAGACCTTTTGCTCCTAAGGCAAAGTTTTGAATCTTTGGTTGGTTTGCAAAACGCTAGAACTTTGAGAGATTTATTTTTCCTATTTGAAAATCTAGTTAGAAGGTTTGTGTTCCAGATAATGGTACATCTCTTCAAATAGGGTTGCATCTCTCGCAAAAACAAATTTCCTATTTTCTACCTAGTCGTCGCAATTGTTTTGGTACACGTATTATATACACTCGGATTCGGGAACCATTGAACGCATCCCCTCAAACTTGACGGCTATTTGACAAGTGACATGCTATATTACTGCATCAAAAGTTTTGGCGTCAGTTGTTTGCAATCATGGAATGAGGCTCGCTCGCTACGAAAAAGGTGAACAGCTCACTGGAAATCACCCGAAATTTTGTGTATCGTACCGTGAAGTTATTTGAGGATACCGATGGAATAAAAGAGCGTACGAAATCCGACCGTCCGCGCACTGTGCTAACGCCATAATCCATCAAAGCCGTTAATGATCGAATTCGTCGAAATCCACTGAGCAAGCTGCAAATCATGTCTCGTGAAATGAATATCAGCAAGGACAGCATGTCGCGCATCATAAAACGTGACTTGGGAGTCAGTGCATACAAGAGACACACCGGCCACTTGTTCACAACAGCATTAAAACAAAAACGCAAGGCAAAATCGAAATCGTTGCGTCGCCAGTGCGCCAACCATGCCCACAGACCAATTCTGTTTACTGACGAGAAAATGTTCACCATAGAGGAATCGTTCAACATTCAGAACGATAGAGTGTATGCTGTGTCATCAAAACAAGCGTCCGAACTCAATCCGAGAGTTCAGAGAGGTCACACATCCGGCTTATGTGATGGTTTGGTGGAAAGTCGCTTATGATGGGGTCACCAAAATCCATTATTGTGAAATAGGAGTCCAAAATTCGGCGAAAGTGTATTAATCCGACGTTTTGGAAAAGATTGTGAAGCCTTATTTGCAAGCAAGCCGTGGACCTTTCAACAAGACTCCGCTCCAGCTCACAAGGCTAAAACGACTCCAACATGGCTAAAAAAAAAAACCATGTACCGAACTTCATTTCTATGGATGATTGGTATACTGGGAGCCCAGAGCTGAATCCATTGGACTACACACTGTGGTCCGTTATCGAGGCTATGGCTTGCTCTACTCGACACCCAAATATTGAGTCTTTAAAGCTCGCCCTTGTCCGAGCAGTGGACAATTTTTCAATGCATGAGGTGCGCACTGTGATGGATGAGTGGCCAGAGAGACTTCGGCGTTGCTGAAAGGCACAATGCACCCATTTCGAATAAGTTGTTAGACAATTTTTAGCCATTGAGTGACGGAATAAAAAGAAGAAGAAAAAAAAGTTTTGAAAAATATTCATTTGTTTTGATTTTATGACCAAATGCGAGTTGCATATGCAAAACAAATATGCAAAATATGCAAAAAAAATGCAAAATATGGAATAAATATGCAAAATACACTGCTCGCCACTTGAATAGGACACCCTGTATGCTCTCTTTAAAACTGCTCGTAACTCGAAAACGAAATGGTAGAATAACGGTATTTTTTGCATATTATCTTTGTGCAAGCATTCTTCGCTCTTTCTGGTATATTCCAAGTTTTGGAGTAGAACCGTTATAAAGATGTTTGCACTTTATGTGAGCATTCGCAAAAATTCAATGGAATTTTGGCGCCACTTGAATAGAACATGCATTTTATTTGGTCGGTATCGTTGACACGTGCACACAAATTTTGGTTTACTTAAACTTTTTGCTTTAATTGAAGTGTATATAAAATTAAAAAAAATTAAAATGGGGCGTGGCACTTCATTATCTGAGTCGGAGAAAGGAAAAATCCAAGCTTACAAGGATTCTGGCCTTTCTATTGCCAAAATAGCAAAAAAAAAGTCGACAGGAGTCGTCACGCCATAACAAATTTTTTAAATAATGAGGCTAATTATGGTAAGAACATGAAGGGCCGCACCCACAGTGTGCTTACCATCGCGGACAAGCGACTTATATTAAGAGAAGCTTCCAATTCGCACGACTCTTTGGCCAAGATAAGGGAAAAATGCAACGTTAAAGCAAGTTTGACAACCATGCGTCGTGTTATTAATAATGCTACTCACCTGAAGAGACTAAAAATCAAGAAGAAGCCACCTCTTAACCCGGCTCGGAAGTTACAACGCCTTGATTTCGCGCGCGCACATGTCACTTGGACTTCGGAGTGGCAACGTGTTGTCTTTCGGACGAAAAAAAATTTAATTTGGAGGGCCCCGATGGCTACAGCTACTATTTTCATGACCTTCGAAAAGAACCACACCATCTTGATAAGTTGCACAGCAGTGCTGGAGGTATTATGGTATGGGGGGCCATTTCCTATTATGGCACCTGTGAGCTTAAATTTATTTCAAACAACATTGAATGCGTTGTGCTATAATGGTATATTGAAAGAGGCCTTTCCACACTTCCAAACTCTTTTTGGAAATCTAAAATGGATTTATCAACATGATAATGCCCCTATATATACGGCCCGGATTGTTAAATCGTATATATCGAGCCAAAATGTGGAGTTATTAAACTGGCCACCCTATTCACCGGACTTGAATATCATTGAGGATGTGTGGGGATGGCTAACACGTGAAGTATATGGATCAGGTCAGCAATATTCGAGAGTTCCAGAACTAATTGCAGCTATCAAATTAGTATGGGGCTGGATATCGTTGAATTATTTGGGAAAATTATATGCATCCCTTCCAAACCGAATGTGTGAGGTTTTGGAGAAAAAAGGAGGCTCAACACACTATTAAAAACTTTTTTTGGTTTAAAAACATGTTAGTAATTTCTTATTTAAGTAATATTGTTATTTGAAAAGGATTGAAATATTCTTAAATGGTTTTTAGATAAGTGTCCTATTCAAGTGGTGCAAAATGAAGACTCCAAAATTTGTTACTTATTGGTTAACAATGTTTTTTGTATGCTTACAACTTTTGAATAATTTTGTAATTTTCGTCTAATTACTACATTTAAATAAACTTTATAAGAAAACAAAAATTATTTTCCTAGATGGCTTGGTTTACCAGCAATTAACTATAGAAAATCGACTTTAGAGGTGTCCTATTCAAGTGGCGAGCAGTGTATGTAATTGTATAAAAAATGTATAAAAATGGCGACATTTACAAAAATTCTCATTCTTTAGCTTATATTATTAAAAAGAATATATAGATGGCATATATAGATGTATAGATAAAAATGTAAGTTGTAGACCGAGCAAATCAAAGGTGTACCTTAAAAGTTCTAAAATATGTCGAAATTTCTTAATTGTTCATTAATTTCAGATTTTTATGAAAATTTTATGGACGGCTAGTGTACACGGGTAAATAAAGGAGATGTGGAACAAATGGTCAAAAAAAAATAGCGAAATTTCAAAAATTCTCATTTGAGTTAAGATTATCATAAAGAATACCCTCCCGGCGGGTAAATAGGAGGAGTAGATCAAGTGGTCAAGAAAATGTCGAAATTTGCAAAATTTTCAAAGGACCTAAGACTAGGATGGCAATTGAAGACACGTATAAAAGAAGCTAAGACCAAAACCGCGAAATTTGTCAAATTTTAATTTGAGTATTAACGAAAGCGCAGGCGTTGGTAATTAAGAGGCGTAGATTGAACAGGTCAAAATTTGCCAATTTTTCGTATGGCCTATTATATTATTATGAATGTTTTATGGATGGGAGTGTAGACGGGTGTAGGGAAAGGAGGTATAGATCGAACGGTTAAAAGAATCGCGAAATTTGCCAATTTTTCATATGATCAAACATTATTAAGAAGACTTAATAGAAGGCAATAGTAGACGGGTTAATATAGGAAGTGTAATCCGAACTGTCCAAAAAATCTTGAAATTTTCAAAATTATTATTTGAGTTTAGATTTTTCACGAAATTTGCAAAATTTTATGAGTTTTGGGAATCATTAAGATGTGATAGATGGGAATTGTGTACGCGTAAATGGTTAACTCCCACGTTTCAAAACGTTGCGAAATTTATAAAATTTTTGCATGAGTTAGAGTATAATGTAGACAGGTAAATTGACGGGTCAAGATCAAGCGGTCAAAAAATCCGGATATATACGAAAATTTATGATTAGTTCAGATTATCATGAAAATTCAATAGTGGGAAATTAAAGACGAGAACTTAAATCGGACATGCGGATCAAAATATGCAAATTCGAAAAATCCGATATCTACTAATAAGAATCGCTTTTTAGTGTTTTAAACTGGGAATTATTTCAGTACGAATATCGTAAAAAAAAAATTTCCAATTTTCTAAGTGCGATTTTCAATATCTCCCAAATCATTTTCTTAGTCCATAAAGTGAAAAGAGCTAATTATTTAAAAGCGCTTATGTTCTTCGGAAGTTAAAAACTCACCTCTCAAAAAGGTGAAATCAAAAAAGTCAAAATTTACATTTTTTTTTGCTATATGCATCAGAAAAATTCATCCACCACCAAGGGGCATTTTAGCTGTTTGGTAATTTAAAAGAGTAGATGTCATAATGATTTCTAACTTAAAGGGAAAGCTATAAAAAAAACTGTACAAACACATTAAAGAGTGAGAAACTGAGCAACATCGTAAGCATACAAGCAAAAGTGCATTTGCAGCCAGCCCATTAGCCACAATTCTAAACGGTAATTCTCAAAAGATCGCTATCGGATTTCGACTTGAATGACTGGCGCAGTTGGTCGGTCACTTAAGACACAGACTGGAAACATTAAAATGAAACTAATTAGCGTCAATAGCGGACAAACTGCTTTGCACTTCAATCAATATCAATTGGTAAAATTTTGCATTTGTAACAAGTCCCATTTAAGAGTTGCCACTGCGAGTAACTGTAGCGCATTGCGAATGATTGCGTATTATTAATAATTATGTCGATTATATGCCACAAAGTTCGTTTTGCCGGAGGCCAAACAAGTTTCCACCTAGCGCCCAAAATGCAGTCGAGCGGCTTCCGCACTTTTTTGAGCTGCAAAAAACAGTTATTTTAATTGATTATTTTTTTTTTTAGATTTAAATGTATGCACGAAGCAATTGCTTTCAAAATGGCATAAAAAATACATGGACATGTTGTTGCCCTGCTGCCAGACATCATTTTAAAATTGAATAAGCGCGGTCCATTACTCCACCAGTGATTTTGCCAAATGACTTCATTTCATATCAATTAAGTTTATTGTGCCCGGTGCGCACAGCGCACTCACAGATACAGATGCAGATACAGATACATGGCCCTGCCTTGCCCGTGGAAGCGAACCGAACCGAACCTGATTCATGCGCCTAATTGCTTTGGAGCGCGCGCTACCTCTGCCCACGACACCGCAGGCAACAAAAAAAAAAAAAATAAATAGCACTATGAAATCGAATTGTGCACACAATAAGAGCAACAAAAGTTATAAGTGTGCGCGACTGGGAACGGCTTTCGGCAGAAGGTGGCTTTCCATAAAAATGACAACAACAATATTTGACAGTAGGTAACAAAAAAACATAAAAATCTCATCAAATATGCCTGGATCTGGGAAAAGGAGTATTGCAGACAAAAAGGGAAATTGAAAAATACCAAATGGAACCTTAATTAAATGGGGAAACTGATTATTTGATAGGAGCTAACCGAAAGATAGGTGAGAGTGTTCCCGAAAGAGATCATTGAACACTAAATATGTTTGTGGTGCATTTTTAGTGAGAGTTTACCTTTCATCACGCTGCATTTTATGTCTCAAACTAATTTTGATTTTAGAATTTAGAATTCGTATTTAATGAACCACATAATATAAGTGAAGAGGTCAAAAAAGAAAACAAAATGGAGAAAATGTCAGGAGAGGTTTAACTTTGGATTGACTTAGAGATCGACGCGGTATAGAACTTTGGATCCCATATCCATGGGATGGACCCATTGGAGCCGAGCCTTAACGAACGCGTATTATCAAAAAATGGGCTCAATAAGCAGACCAAATGAACACCAGTCTCTTCTGCCATATTTCCACAAATGTAGTTGTCTTTTTGAATTTCAAAATTTCAATTGAAATGAACTAATAACTTCGTTGTACAATTTTGTATTTGTACGTGTCGTATGATTAATTTTTGATGTGAAACATCTTTAATTTCAGTACGAAAAATTTAAGTAGGAGTAAAATATGATTTCAGCGTCACGTGACGCTGACGTCATATTTGTTGTATATGCATATTTTGTGTTGTTGCTTTGTAGAGTCTTCAGGCACACACACATGATGGGAAGAGGATGTAATAGGGTGGGAAAGATCGCGGGAAGAGGTGTAAAAAGGGGGGGCGGACAGTGACTAAATAGCGACTAAACAATGACTTAACAGTGTCTTAACAGTGATTAACCAGTGAGTAAGCAGTGACTGAACAGTGACTCAACAGTGACTAAACAGTGACTTAACAGTGACTTAACAGTGACTTAACAGTGACTTCACAGTGACTTAACAGTGACTAAATAGTGACTAAACAATGACTTAACAGTGTCTTAACAGTGACTAAACAGTGACCTAACAGTGACTGAACAGTGACTCTACAGAGACTTAACAGTAACCAAACGGAGACAAAACAGGGATTTAACAGTGACTTAGCAAAATTGTGGTCGGGCGTGGCGTACCAGTCGTATGTGTGGCGGCTGGTGCGGGAGGTTGTGGGTTCGATCCCGCCTCGGACCATCTAATAGAAAAAGTTTTTTCTTTCTTTAGAAAAAAGCTTTTACACACCCGATCACCTTCACCAGCTACTGGCGCCAGCTGTGAAGTAACTAGCCATGAAAAAGCAAAAATTGTCCAACTATTGCCGTTAGGATTCGGTGTTAAACTGTAGGTCCCTTTCTCTTGTGCGAAAAATTATAAGCACACACGCCAAGAGATTGAGAGAAGCTTGGCCCTGGCCCTCCTGGAGGTGCTGTTTGAGCCAATTTTACTTTTACTAGCAATGACTTAAGAGGGGGAGGCATAGGTGGAAAGAGGGGAACAGTGACTTAACAGTGAACTAAAAGTGACTTGACAGTAACTTAACAGTGACCTAACAGTGACTTAACCGAGACTGAACAGTGACTTAACAGTGACTAAACAGTAACCAAACAGAGACTAAACAGGGACTTAGAAGTGACAACATGGACTTAAGAGGGGGGAGAAAGAGAGGGTTTTCAATTATTTCAAGATTCAGATTATTATTTCTGCCTGTTATTCCTTTGCGACTGTTGTTGTTTTCATTTTTCTATGGATTACAATAAACAAGGAAAAATGAAAAAACACAGCGGCAATGATCTTGTTGTTGGTATTTCTATTCCCTGTTAGTTTTCTTCTTTTAAAAAATTGCCATTTGCTGATTTCTATACCATTGAGAGAGCTTTTGATTTTAGAAATAAACCCCTAAACTTAGCATCACGTTTCACATCAAAGCCTTTTTCACAGTTATTAATTATACAACACATACTAGCTTTGGAAATGCTGAGACCTACTTTTTCCCATTTTGCCGTTTTGAGGTCCGATCTATTGAACATACATCATTTCTGAAAATTATTATATAAAATTATAATTAATGAAACTGATGCCTTAATTAATACATTTTTTGGAGTTTTATGGGGTAAAGGACTCTTTTCCGTTAGTTTAGTGCGGTTCAGTTTTGGTGTGTCTAAATTCTTGAGCAAAAATTTTCCGGTTACTTAAAACAAGTAAGCCATATCTGTTAATGTCATCTTGAAATACATTTTTATAATTTGTGTTGCTTAATTATTTCACAAAACAAATACAAAGTTTTGAACTAACATTTTATTAAATCTGTGAACGTGGCAAAGAAAAAGAACACCGACCACTCTACAGTATTAAAAAGAGGGTAAAAATTTCGTCAATATATTTGCGGATATTATTAGGTAAGCATTGCATCTTCTTTTTCCCTTTATCTACCTACTAGAATCCATTCGTACCGGCGCCAGCGCGAACAAGCAGACGGCGCAACAAGTGTAGTGTGTGCGACCGCGACTCACTGATAAGGGTTGTTTTTCAGTTAATGTTCTTAGGGCCGATTTCTCTTCTTCCAGACAGCTGCTATGTGTCAGATAAGCTCGCAATTTACTCTGCTATCTGTAAGTTTTAGTGACATATAGCTCTATGTAGAAGATGAGAAATCTGCCCTAAGACTGCTACCAAGCTCAAATTTAGTGCCTTTGGTATAGAGTATAACAAGAACTCGGTATAGAAACGGACAGTACAGACTTGGATACGGGACTAATTCAACTTTTCTTAAAATTTAGTTTTCTTATAACCAAAATCAGATGAATAACTTAGCTGCTGTAGAAATGATCGGTTACACAATAGATTTGTCTTAAAAAAAATAACTTGACCGATACCAAAAGTCGTTATGGTTGAATATCCTGCGGAGAATCTTGTCTAAATAATTCTCAGTACTTGGCTCGGAGAAAAAAATAGAGAATTTCACTATTGGATCAAGAGTGTTCGTTCTCAAAAGTAAGGTAAGAGTAAAAATTCTTGATCCAGGAGCGAATATTCTCAATTGGGAATTCCAAATGCTCGTTTATAGCAAAACCCGACACCAACAGACAACGCATAGTTGACAAAAGCTTTGTGTACGTGTGTGAATACAGGCAAAATCATGCTGATGATTCAATCGGGAGATTGATGAAACAGCTGTACAGTCGACCAGCCTCCTTTGGGGTGTGTGAGTGTGTCTTGTATTAAAAAGTTATGAACAAACATAACTTATTGACCTGGAGCCTGCTTAAAGTTCTATGATTCATTTCCAAAAAGGTGAATAAAACATTCACATTGAAAATAAATTAATCTTAATAATAAAAACTAAACTTGTGTAGCAAAACTTTTGATATTTCATGGAACATGTAGTTCACTGTAAGCTGCTCTGGGAACTTTAGTAACCAACATTTAAGTACATGTTCATAGTATTGTAAACGCTTTCCACTGAAGAAAACCTTGATTAAAGCAATTAAACTTAAAATAAAAAAGTAAAACTCTGAACCAAAACTTTTTTTTTTCAGTTTCTAAAAATATTCTTTTTTAGAAGAGCATTGTTAGAGCAAGCTATGGCATTTGGTTTAAAATGCATTAATAAATTTTACCAGTTGTATGATTTAATTCAGTTTATTAAAAAGAACTTGACAGTTCAACTGCAGTTCCCACGTCTATTTTATTAGCCAAATGGTATTCAAATGTTAATTTCATTGGCTCGTCATTGTTTTCTTTCTTATCGGTTTGCCCAGCCCCATTTTTATTATAACCCAATTCAGTGACCCACAAAATGCAATTAAATTTCGATAAAAATAGGCATTTTATGTGATTTTTGTATACATATCAACACACCAAAACGCCCCCTTGAATACCGTTCTGGTCTATATCAGTCTTAGATATTGACGTTCGTTGATGGTGATAAGAAACGACATTGCAATTAGATAGCTGACAGGCAAAAAGATAAGCGAGTCGGTTTGTATTTTTTATGAGACGAGCTCCATTAAAGACAACCGCACACACACACACACACACGCACGTTTCACAGAAATTTCATTTAAAAATCAACGGTTTCTACAGCCACAAAAGCTTTGAAAAGCGCGCCCAGTTCTCATTTGGCAACACTGTACAGTTTGAGATTTTGCAGCACTTACACTTCAACAAAACAAACAGAAACAGCTGATCGATTTAGTTTGCCGGCAAAGCAGGCGGAGATATTTGTTTCAGTTGTTGTCAATTCGATTTACCCCCCTCGCATTCCTATAGCAACCAGTTAGACTTGTGTTGTTGGTGGTTGAAGTACAAACTTATTTCGTTTTCCCATTTTCGTTTTACAGTCCAAAAAAGCACTCGGATTAAAAAAGTATCTGTATCTCGCAGCTGCTTTACGATGAGTCTCAATATCGATGTGAAGAGCATATGCGAGCAACTGGAAAGCCAGGAACGTCGTGTGAAGACCAATGCTCTGTTGAACCTACGATTGGAGTGTAACAATGCGCCGGACAGCGTAAAGATTGATGTGGTGGCCGGCTACTTTGATGAGTTGTATCTACATCTGCTCAAGCTGTATGCCGATCGCTTTGAGGGTGTGCGCGACCATGCGGTGTTGGCGGTGAATGCTTTTCTGCAGCGCCTGCCGCCAATGGACTTCCATTTGCTGAATGTGGTCTCGACGCTGGCCGAGCGCATGGGTCAAACGGAGACGGTGGAGCCGAGCGAGGAGCTGCGTCTGCTGTATGTGGGACAATTGCATTTGATGGTGCGCCAGTATTCCAAAATGGGCAATGTGGGCGTGTTTAGTAAGTGCTATGGTCAGGTGGTCAAGATACTTGTCAAATCCCTAAAGGATGTGTATCCTTTGGTGCAACGTGAAGGCTGTAGCACTTTGGTAGATCTTTGCCGTGTGGCCGAATCGTTGGAGTTGCGACCGTATACCGAATCTCTGGCTAAGGCTTTGTATACCATGCTGAATCATAAACATGCACCGGCTCGTATATCCGCTGTGGAGGCCTTGGGTCGTCTGAGTTTACATATGGAGGCCAGTGGGGATAACATGCGACGCTTGTTCAGTGAGGTTTCGCCCCTTTTAATGGACAGCATGCCGCTGGTACGACGAGAGTGTGGGCAGATGGGCGTTCTCCTGCTATTGGAATTAAAAGATCGTTACTCTTTTTTCGAGCGTATACTACCGCTTGTGTTGTGCTGCCTCAAGGATGGGTCGCCGGAGGTTTTGGAGTTTATACGTCCCTTGTGGGTGCAGTGCGGCAAGCAGTACTATGAAGAGAACGAAGCGGAACTCTCGCAGCAAGAGATTAGCGATCTGCCCGTAGATAACTATCCCAGCGAAGTGCAGCGTCCTACCATAGGTTGCCGGGGTCTGGTTCAGCGTTCGCTACGGCTCTTGCAGCTGATCACACAGGAGCTGGCGGATTGGAAGGAAAATGTACGCTTGCATTCACTGAGATTGTTGTACCAGTTTATACTCCACGCCGAGGCGGCCATGACGGCCAAATTCATTGAGGTCTATCCGCATGTCTCTCAAGCCTGCTGTGACTCCGAGGCCGTTGTCCGTGCCGAGGCCACAAAAGTGGCCGATCTTATGGGTCGCCTGCTTTCCTATGATGCTTGGATCGAGCATGGTTTCGAGGGCTTGGAGCGCAATGCCCGGGAATCGTATTTGAAATGCTTCTATTATATGTTCACCGCCTCGACGGGAGGTACCTATGAGCAACTGCTGCGTCTCGGTCAGTTGCTTAGAACCAGCGACTTTTCGCATACCCTTAAAACTGGATTTCAGCTATATATACTCAAGTTGTTGGACACCATGCTGGATAAGGCCTATCAGGTTAGTGCCACCCAAGAGCAGCTGGTGGAACTATACGAGTGCATCTATGTAGCTGGCATAAAGGTGATGGCTCTGTCCTATGCCTCCGACATCTCGTTCATTAGAGATGTCCATCGTGGAGAAAAAGTGATCGAGAGAATCGCCGAACTGGAGCAAACCAGTTTGGCTAAACTACATGAGCGTTTCTTTAATTTGGTGCTTAGAGATGTTGAAAATTTAGACGCCGCACTGGACGAGAATGCGGAGCCAGTGCTGATGCTGGATGGTCTAATCAATATATGCCACATTCGTGCACCATATCTGCGTCATCTTATCGATAAGGTCAAATTGGTGTTCCGTCACTGCAACCACAGTGCACAGGTACGCATTTTCAGTAGCCTATCGATTTCCTCGCTGCTGTGGTCGGATACGTTGCGTCGCGAACGAGAGCAGAGCACCCAGCTGCTGTCCACATTTATTTATGAGCTAATAGAACCCTATTTGATATGGCAGGCAGGAGCCAGTGCCGAGGCCATGCGCTCCCTGGCCATTTCCACTCTATGCGCTCTGTCACAGGGTGCTCCTGAGGAGGCCTGTGAAATCCTACCCTCGCTGGCCAAGCATATGCCCAGTCTGCTGGAAGATCGTAATGTAACCACTCGCCATTATGCCATGCGGACGGTTAAATATTTTAAAAACATGTCGGTGGAAGAGCTGAAGCCCCTGGCCTATGCCACCACGCAACGCATGGATGATCCCTCGTCCGAAATACGCATCATGGCCGTTCTGACGGTGGGTATGCTGCAGCCCGTGTATAAAAGCAGCTCTGAAACGGAAACCCAACACGAACGTGAGGTGTGGGAGGCCTTTGTCAAGAGGGCCATGGACCAATTAATGCTGTACTATGAAAGTCCCGAGAAGGATGTAAAAGCAGCAGCTGAGCTCTCACTCAATGAGCTAGCTAAATCTCATCCCGAGGCCTGGGAAGAGCGTTATCAACGTGCACTGGCCATGGTTCAGTCCAAGGGTCAACTGGAGGAACTCTATGGCAAACTGACTCTTAAGGAGGAGGCTCCCCAGCCTACTGAAAACTAAAACATCCCAATTCAAAAAGTAATTTAAAATTTAATTAGTTAATGTTTGTAAATTTTTTCACCTCTATATCTTTTATTGCAATTTCATTTAAACATGGCTAAATCTGTCGAATTCTCAGTAGAAAATTATGTAAACAAATCCGGAAAGCGGAAACTACAAGTAGAAAGCAAAATGTGCAGCTGCGACTGCCGAAATTGCAATAAGCATTCATTAAAGCATTCAAAAATCACAAAAACGCCTGTTTATTTTCCTATTCCCCCGAGAGATTCCGTTTGATGAATTGTGAGCTATAAAAAGGCAAGTTATTATTTCAACAATTGGGTTAAATGCCAACAGTTTAGCAGATCAATTTCATTTGGCATCGACACAAAATTGGATTGTCTCGTCTTCATTAAAATGGGCCCTTTGCAAGCATTTCACGTTGAGGTAAACATGCAAAAATAAATTAAACCGAATGGGCCCCTTTCATATCATCCTGGGTTAAATAAACCAAAAATATCGCAGGCCGAGATGACCTCTTCCATACGACAGGGTAAGCTACTTGTTTGGACTGCCTCCACTTGCCGTTCTTCTTCACACCACAAATATTTGATTAATGCAATGCGGACGCCTCTGACAAACCCTTCTGCCATGTCCGGATTTACCATTATATGTCAAATAAAAATTTCAAATAAATTGAAAATGAAATTTTTATTGAAAGCAATGAATGGATTTTTAAAAATTTCATGTATTAGGTATGCTTTGTTTTAGCCAGGGACCGAACAAATCAATCCTTTTTATATAAAAATCAGAACATAATAATTATGAATTTTTGTTTTTATTCTCATAAAGTATTAATTATTAAATATTTTTAATTTTTTTCTTCGCCCATAATCATTTTGAATAATTTTTTTTCAAATAAATCTAAAATACTTTTTATTAGTCGATTTTTAAATGTAAAAATCATTGATGATGTTTTTTCCCCGAGTTTTATTTCTATTAATCAAGCATGATTATTATTCTCGATTTTTTCGATTCTAATCAAATCAAAATATAAATTTTTTCGAATTTGTTTGGACATTTGGAATTTTCCATTGCTATACAAAGCAGGCAATGAAAAATTTTCATTTACCAAATGGCCGCGATATTAGAGAACCGAAGCAAGTTGCCTACTCTATCTTGCCAACAATAGCTTAGATGTTAAGGCGTATGACCGAAAGGCCACAAGACCGAGGTTCAAGTCACAGTTGGGGGCATGTAAATTTTTATACCCTTGCAAAGGGTATTATAATTTTGCCCAGAAGTTTGCAACGCATAGAAACCTTCATTTTCGACCCCATAAACTATACGTATTCTTGATCAGGGCGACGAGCTGGGTCTATTGAGCTTTGTCCGTCCGTCTGTCTGCCCGTCTGTTTCTGTTAATATGTCGGAACCGACCGGATCGGATGACTATATCTTATAGCTGCCATAGGAACCATCGGTCGAAAAATGGGTCTTAGTGAGAAAAACTTTTTTGTTTTCAATGTTAGCGTTCTTAAATTCGGTCATTATTAATATTCTATGCTTTCAAACAGATTTGCAAATTTTAGTCAAGATCGTATGACTATATCTTATAGCTGTCTTAGGAAGCATCGGTCGGAAGATGGGTCTTAGTAAGAAAAACTTTTTTTGTTTTCACTGTTAGCGTCCTCAAGCTCGGCTATTATTAATATTAGACGCTTTCAAACAGATTTGCAAATTTTGGTTAAAATCGGGTGACTATATCTTATAGCTGCCATAGGACCGATCGGTCGGAAAATGGGTCTTAGTGAAAAAAAAACTTTTTTGTTTTCAAGTAAATCGTTCTTAAGGTCGGTGATTATTAATATTAAGCGCTTTCAAACTTATTTGAAAAAGTTGATCGACATCGGGTGACTATATCTTATGGTTGCCATAGGACCGATCGGTCAAAAATGAGTCTTAGTAAAAAGTTTTTTTTATACCCTTGCAAAGGGTATTATAATTTTGCCCAGAAGTTTGCAACGCATAGAAATGTTCATTTCCGACCCCATAAACTATATATATTCTTGATCAGGGCGACGCGCTGAGTCGATTGAGCTTTGTCCGTCCGTCTGTCTGTCCGTCTGTCTGTCTGTCTGTTTCTACGCAAACTAGTCTCTCAGTTTTAAAGCTATCGAGCTGAAATTTTGCACAGAGTCTTCTTTTTACTGCACGCTGCAAATATGTCGGAACCGACCGGATCGGATCACTATATCTTATAGCTGCCATAGGAACCTTCGGTCTTTTTTGTTTTCCATGTTAACGTGATTAAACTCGGTCATTAATAATATTATATACTTTCAAACAGATTTGCAAATTTTGGTCAAAATCGGATGACTATATCTTATAGCTGCCATAGGAACTATAGGTCGAAAAATGGGTTTGAGTGAGAAAAACTTTTTTGTTCTTAATGTTAGCGTTCCCAAACACGGTCATTATTAATATTATATGCTTTCAAACAGATTTGCAAACTTTGGTCAAAATCGGATGACCATATCTTATAGCTGCCATAGGACCGATCGGTCGGAAAATGGATCTTAGTGAAAAAAATTTTTTTGGTTTCAATGTTAGCGTCCTCAAACTCGTCCCTTATTAATATTATATGCTTTCAAACAGATTTGCAAACTTTGGTCAAAATCGGAAGACTATATCTTATAGCTGCCATAGGACCGATCGGTCGTAAATGGGTCTTAGTGAAAAATTTTTTTTTGTTTTCACGTAAATCGGTCTTAAGGTTGGTGATTATTAATATTAAACGCTTTCAAACTAATTTGAAAAATTTGGTCGAAATCAGATGACTATATCTTCAGGCTGCCATTGGACTTATCGGTCGGAAAATGAGTCTTAGTGAGAAAAACTTTTTTGTTTTCAATTTTATCGTTCTTAAACTTGGCGATTGTTAATATGTTTTGTTGGATTTGGTGATATGTTTTCAAAAAGATTCGCGAATATTTGGTCGGATAATTAGATAGTTCATCTGACTGAAAATGGATTTTAGTTACAAAAGTTGTTGATTGATTTATCTCAAGCGTTCTTAAACTCTGTCATTTCAAACAACAGCTTTCATGAGCAACGGGTATAACAAACTTCGGTCACAGACGAAGTTAGCTTGTGCCTTCTCGTTTTTTTTTGTTAGCGTCCTTAAACTCGCTGATGACTTATTTTATATGCTTTCAAATAGATTCGCAAAATTGGGTCGAAATCGGATGACTATATCTTAAGGCTGCCATAGGGCCGATCGGTCGAAAATTGAGTCTTAGTGAGAAAAACTGTTTTGTTTTCAATTTTATCGTTCTTTAACTCGGCGTTTGTTAATTTAATATGTTTTCAAAAAGATTGGCGAAATTTGGTCGAAATCAGATGTTTATCTGTCGGAAAATGGGTTTTAGTTAGAAAAATTATTGATTTTTATGTACTCGTTCTTAAACTGTGACATTTGCATTTGCAAGGGTATAAAAACTTCGGCACAGACGAAGCTAGCCTGGCTTTCTCGTTTTTGTTTTTTTTTTTTTTTGCGAACCAGAATTATAGAGCCATTGCAGTTACAGAAGCACTTATTTCAAAATTATAGTCCCAACTTTGAAATCTGATGTCATAAATGCGTTTACCAGAGAATTAAGCTTTATGCTTTTCTGAATTCCCTGTAATATACGCGTGACACCCTATGCAACGTGACACAGGTACTCGGACAGTTTTCGAGAATAGTTTTAGCCAAAGAGTCACCGTCGCCGACTCCGTCAGTAAATTGTCTTCGGGATATTGAGCTCATCTCTTCGGAGGCTGTTACACATTTGGAAATTTTAATTGCTATTCGAAGCAAGCAGTGAAAGTAAGTAAAAAGCAAAATTAAGACTGGGTTTTAGGAAGGTTGCAAAAGGCGAAAGTTTGGAACTTATCCTAGCGATGGAGCAACAAAGAAACTGCAAAAATTGATCTAAAGCAACGCCAGGTGCTTTGCGTGACGAAGAGGAGAGAACCCATTTGAATTTGAAATAACTTAGAAATAAGTGCTTCTGTAACTGCAATAGTTCTATAATTCTGGTTCACAATATAAAAAAAAAATATACATGCCCCAACTGGGACTTGAAACTAGGTCCTTTTGCCTTCCGGTCATACGCCTTAACATCTAAACTATTGTTCGCAAGATAGACTAGGCAGCTAGGTTCGGTTCTCTAATATCGCGGCCCTTTGGTAAATAAAATGGAAAATTTCAAATGTCAAAACAAATTCTCTATGATTCTTTTCCCTGATTTTCAAACAAAAAATATCTGACTATTTTGATTTGATTAGAAACGAAAAAAATCGAGAATAATAATCATGCTTGATTAATTAAAATAAAACTCGGGGAAAAAACATCATCAATGATTTTTACATTTAAAAATCGACTAATAAAAAGTATTTTAGATTAATTTGAAAAAAAATCGTTCAAAATGATTATGGACGAAGAAAAAAAATAAAATTATTTAATAATTAATGGCGAACAATTTTTTTAAATAAAAATCAACAGTTTCACTCTAAACCTCTCGGAGTAAAGACGTGCAGCCACCGCGACGAACCAACTAACAACTTACAACAACAACCATCGCTTATCAGCAAACTAAATTTTGTGACAAACAAACAAGCAAACAAAACGAAATAAAAAAAAGCAAAAACAAGACAACACATTATTCCCGTTGTTTCCTGCTCTGGGCTTAGGCCCAACAGCAACAATAAACATGCCACCCGATATAAATAGACTTTTTCTAAAAAACAACAATAACGAAAATGAACCTAAATACTTAGTTATCACTCGAAATGATAATAACTCGTTCGAAAATGTTTCGCCATTTATTATTAAAAAATGTATTGATTTCACATGCGGAGGCGAAGTTGAATCTTGTAAAAAAACAAGAGCCGGCACCCTTCTCATCAAAACCAAAAACGCCCAACAAACCAACAAACTAATTAAAATGAAACAGATGGGAGAGATTGGAGTTACAACAAGTGAACACAACACACTCAACGTGTCAAAAGGAGTAATATACTGCAATGAACTTCGCAATATCAACGAATTAGAAATCCTCGAGGAGCTGAAGCCCCAGAATGTAACCGAAGTGCGCAAAATAATGAAATTCATAGACAACAAAACAACAGAAACTGGACTAATCATCTTGGCCTTCGCCACCCACAATTTGCCAGAAAAAATCATGATAGGATACGAAAAAGTCCACGTAAGACCATACATTCCACTTCCGTTGAGATGTAAGAACTGCTTACGATTTGGTCACCCAACACCAATCTGCAAAAGCAAGCCAACATGCAAAAACTGCTCAGAAGAAACTCACACCGAAGAAAACGAATCTTGCACCAACAACAAAAGCTGCATCAACTGCAGAAACAGTCCTGAAAATGAGAAAAAACACAGCCCACTAGATAGAAAATGCCCCGTATTCGTAAAGCAGCAGGAAATCGTCGCAATCAAAACTATGGAAAAATGTGATCACAAATCAGCATTAGCCATCTATCACACCCGTCACAACCAACAACAAACCTACTCGCAAACCCTGGCCAATCCTTCACGCCCAGAATGCACAGATGCCAACACTCAACCCCAAGCAACACCAAAAAACACGCTCTCTAAAATATTCTCAACGATCAATTGTAAGCACAACACCGACCCACCACAACAACCCCAAAGCTCTGCTTCACGTGAAGAAAACAGCGGCACCCACACTAACTCAAAAACCTCACATAATCAATTAAGACAACTGGTAACCTATCACGACCCTGAAGAAGAAGCCATGGATACACTACCCAGCGAGGAATCCCAACAGCATGCAGCCACATCTGAACTAGACCGTAAATTAAGAAGTCACAACAAAGACAAAGCTAACAGCCTTTCAAAATCTCTAAAAGCTAAAGAAAAGTCAGACTCAAAATTAAAAGCTACTATCCCAACTAACACCAAACACCCCAAAAGCAACCTATACCTGAAAAAAACCCCAAGATACGACTCAGATATCGAAGAATTATAATTATAACTAGATAAAACCAAACCTAATCCTACACATTAACAATGTCTCTAAAAATCATACAATGGAACATTAAAGGTTACACTAACAACTACAGTGAGCTACTTATTATAATTAAAAAACACGCTCCCCATATAATTTCTCTGCAAGAGACCCACATTCAATACACTAACAATTTACCCGTACCCGTCAACTACACAATAATAACAAATCATGCAACTAACCGATTTGGCGGAGTAGCGCTCCTAGCCCACAAATCTATTCAGCACACTGAAATAGACATCAACAATGACTTCGAAGCACTTGCAATCAAATTAAAATCAAAACAAAATTTAACAGTTTTCTCATGTTACATTCCTCCGAACAAATCTTTCTCCCTCACTAATCTTGCCAACGTACTGAATACACAACACAAACCAGTAATTGTTACAGGTGACCTAAATGGATGGCATCCAAACTGGGGATCGCCAAACTCTAATGTTAGAGGTAAAACAATTGCAAAATACATAGAACAAAATCAACTAATTACACTTAATGACAAGTCTCCCACTCACTTTAGCACCCACAACACCTTCTCTCACATTGATTTAACACTATGTTCACCATCGCTCGTACCATTTGCCAAATGGGATATCTTTGATGACCTTTGTGGAAGTGATCACTTTCCAATACTTATTTCCTTCTTCACCGCTCCCACCATTAAGAACCACAGTAGACCTTACTTTAAAACCAATGAAGCTAATTGGCAAAACTTTTACAAGCTTACAAGCGAAATAAGCAATAAAATACCAATCACTACATGCGTGAATAAGGAAGCTGCCATTGTCAACAAAATCATACTCCAGAGTGCTCACCACACTATTCCACAAACTTCACCAACAACATATCCACACAAAGTTCCATGGTGGAACAACCACCTATCAAACCTATGCACTGCTAAAAAGACAGCATGGAGAATCCTTAACCGCAACATTAATCAAGAAAACATTATTAACTATAGACGCTCAAATGCGCTCTTTAAAAGGGAGGTTAAAAAAAGGAAAAAAGAAGCCACTAACACATTCACATCCACAATACAATCAACTACACCTACAGCAAAAATATGGGCCAACATAAGACGCTTCTGTGGGCTCAACCCAATAAAACAAATCCACTGCATAACAGACCCCCTAACCAAGCGAACTACAACAGATTGTAAAGAAATAGCCAGCTCATTCGCAAACTTTTGGTCTGATCTTTCAGAAGACTGCAACTTTAGTCAAGAATTCATCAGAAAAAAATACGAGGACATTACAACCAACTACTCCCTATCTACAACAGCCCAAGCAATAGAAAAAGATATAACCATACTAGAACTAGCTACTGCACTGCAATCTCTCAAAGGCTCCACGCCTGGACTGAATAGAATTTCCTACCCAATGATCAAAAATAGTTCAATAGCCACAAAACACAGAACCGTAAACCTTTTCAACCAAATTTTTAACAGCCACATCCCCCAAGCATACAAGATCAGCTTAATTATACCCATTCTGAAACCACAAAAAGAAAAATCAGACATTGCGTCTTACCGACCCATATCATTAAACTGCTGCTTCGCCAAAACACTGGACAAAATCATTGCCAAACGAATTTGGTGGTTCCTTACCCAAAACAGACTGCTACATCCTAACCAATTTGGATTTAAAAAAGGAAAATCGACTTCTGATAGTCTCCTCTATGCAGACTATTTAATAACGAAGTCGCTCGCGGCCAAAAAACACACCTCACTCATCTCTCTTGACTTCTCAAGAGCATTCGATCGAGTAGGTGTTCACAGTATAGTAGACCAACTAATAGAATGGAAATGTGGACCAAAAATAATAAAATACGTCATAAATTTTATGAAAAATAGAAAAATGATAGTCAGAGTCGGATCACACACATCTAACACCCTTCCACTTGATAATGGTATACCTCAAGGCTCGCCTATATCGGTAGTCTTATTTCTAATCGCTTTTAATAAGCTAGCCAACATTATTGCAATATACAAAGAAATTAGCTTCAGCGCTTACGCTGATGACTTCCTCCTAATCATCAACTTTAGCAAAAGAAAACATACACAATACAATCTAGACGCACTTTTTCAAAATATAGCAGACTGGGGCATATACTCCGGTGCAGCGCTATCTCCAACAAAATGCAAGCACCTACATATTTGCAGAAAACTAAATTGTCAATGTACCATAGCTTGCAATAACATTATAATACCAAACGTACCTTCACTTAAAATACTAGGATTGACAATAAATAACAGATATAATTGGAACTCTCACATAAACGCTCTTATTCCCTCACTATCAAACAAACTTAACATAATCAAGTGTCTAGCCAGCCATAAATTCAATTGCAACACAAACACACTGCTTAACGTCACAAAAAGTATACTTATATCTAAGATAAATTATGGACTATTTCTATACGGATACTCACCAAAAAGCACACTAAGCAAATTGAAAACTACATTCAATGCATCAATCCGACTAGCCTTGGGAGCCTTCCGCTCCACACCCATCAAGAACATGCTATACGAATCGAACATACCAACAATAGAACTCCAACGTGATTACCTAACAGCCAAACTTTCGAAAACCCTTTTAAACTCAAAAAACACCCCCATTCACAAATTCGTCAAAACCCACAAACCTAGAAAGAAACTCATTTCAATAATAGATCGTACCATTCAATACTGTCAACAATACAACATCCCCTACTTACCTCAAAGAATTCGTAATTTAGAACCTCCCTGGTCTCTACCCACAAACTTAATAAACACAACTCTCCGGACCCACAAAAAGAATGCTACAGCACCAGACATATACCAAAAGCTCTTTAAGGACATACAAAATCAACTAACAAATCATACTTTCATTTACACTGACGGCTCAAAACAAAACTCAATAACAACATACGCTATAACGACAGAAACAGAGCCTCTAAAATACGGGAGTCTACCTCTTTTCTCCTCAATACAAACAGCAGAAATTATAGGAATTTTAGAAGCGATTGAGCTTATAAGAAAGAAAAGAGGCAAATTTGTCATATGTTCTGACTCACTTTCTGCTGTGGACGCAATCCTCAACACAAACAATAACAGCACATACCCAGCAATCATTAGATCGATATTAACCTCACTAGCCCCGAAAATAAAAATCCTATGGATACCAGGACATAGTGACATAGCTGGCAATGAACTGGCTGATAAATCAGCAAAGACTGCATTAAAAATGCCACTGATTTTCACCCCAAACTTAAACTCATCAGACATAAACAGACACCTAAAACAGCAAATACTAAGACATAACGGACACACCCTCCTAGATTGCAATATATGGTACCAAAACATCAACAAAAACAACACCTATATAGCCAACTATCTAAATATATCCCAGGAAAAATACAACAGACTTGACCAAATCAAGATAACCAGACTTCGCCTTGGGCATAGCAAACTGACACACAATCACTACCTAGACTCTAACGCCTCTCCAATCTGCCCGCTTTGCCAATTTAATAACCCAATTAGCATGGACCACATTTTAAACCAATGCACAGCACTGTCACAAATAAAAAAAAACATTTTCGATAATACAAGCCCCATCCATTGTCTAACAAACCCAAATCCAGAAAACATTCACAAAATCTTAAAATTCTTAAAAGACACCAATATATACCACAAAATTTAACAAAATATATCTCTAAAACTACATCTGTATATAATAAATATTACTATTAACCCTACCGTTAAAAACACATAAACATGTACATATATCACTTAAGTTTCCATACACACCTTATTTACCAAATATCTTATAATCTTATATACGCACTTATGCTCACTTATTATATACATACTACATACATACAACATAGTCTCTTACATAATTATATAACATTCTATTAATAACCCACACCACACCACTGTACATAGCCGAAGGCCTCTGTAGCTAGTGCTATAATTCTTAAGTTAGACTTAGTTTTGTAAACTTGTCTATCTGTAAATAATAATAAATAATAATAATAAATAAAAATCAAAAATAAGAAATCATGGCTTATCTAAGAAGCTGAAGCGAAATTAATAATGTTCCACTTAGCAGAATAGATTTTAAGTGAATGCTTCATATTTCGTTATCTAATCAAAAAATTTCAAAATAACAGTTATTTTCGGTCCCTGGTTTTTGCCAGTACTCTAACTATGCATGAGTCGGCGTCTAATAGCCTATTTCCACTGGCTTCATTTCTTATCATTTTCATTTCTAAAAATGATGCTGTTTCCATTGACAAATCTTCATCATTTTGATATTCGCAATGCCACGTTGACAAAAACAGCTGAATGGTTGGATTTAAAGAACGGGCGCCATTTTCAAACTCACGCGGACTTTTTGGAATACTTGGGAAAAAAAAGACACACCCGTCAGGAATGCAATTACGAGGGGCGAACGCATTGTTATCGCCCTGAATTATCAGCAGAAAGCTGTATACACTACTTATTTTGACTAATTTATATTATAAACAAAATTGCGCCTACTTTTTAAATTCAAATCAACAGTTTATTGGTGATGACACTTTCTATTTCCAGAGAGTAACGAGTAGTGCCAGAGAGTAGCGAGTACTTTTATAAAAAATACCAAATTCCTTCGTGGGGAATGCCATCATTTTTGAGAAATGAAAGAAATGAAGGGCAAAATGCAACAACAATTTGTATGGAAGAAATGATATCATTTTCTTCATTTCTTGTCATTTCAAGAAATGAAGCTTCATTTCTTTGGTGGAAATAGGCTATAAGCCGCTGATGTAATTTTCACGAAATTTTTTGGAATCAAACTGTTTTGAAATACAGGAAGACAACGTTGTCTGTCTGGGATTTAACTCTCTATTTTCTCTGTAACTGGTATCTATTTTCTCCATACATAAATGAAACCAACAACAGTCGCAAAGGGATAAGAGTTACGCTCTCAAATGTTCTCACGACATTTCTGTTCTACACGCATACCTTATTTGAGTGAATCGTTTGTCGTTTACTCTCGCTCGCGCTCTAAGCAAAAGCGCCTGTAAGAGCTATACCTCAGAAATCTTGTCTTAAGGATGGTAATATGAAGTTGGATATTTTAGTGGATGACGACCGGTATCGAACCGGTTAAAAAGTGGCTTAGAGTCATATCTCAAAAGTGTTTTTTAGCTATGAACTTGAAATTTTGACATTATGTTGTTAATATGGAGTTTCATAGGTTAATGGATCAGGACCGAAATCAAACCGATTTTGAACCGGTTGAAAAGTGGTTCAAAGCCATATCTCGGTTGTTATTTAAGCTATGAACTTGAAATTTTGCTGGTAAGTTGTTAATATGGAGTTGGATATTTTACTGGTTCAGGACCGTTATCGAACCGGTTCTGAAGTGACTCAGAGCCATGTCTCAGAAGTTATTTAGCTATGACCTTGTCATTAAGACTGAGTTGAATATTTTACTGGTTCAGGGTCGGTATTAAACCGGTTTCGAACCGGTTTAAAAGTCATATCTCTGAAGTTATTTATGGTATGAAATTGAAAATTAGTCAGAAACAAAATATCCATTCGTATCCATGTGGAATGGATATTATTGTATCCTTTTCTTATGATATTATAATATCCATTTTTCATATCCGATTTTCGGCTCCATTAGATGAAAATCTAAGATCAACTTAGTATAAAGTGTGTAATTTTAATATCCTTTTTTTGGACCAGGGCCGGTTTAAAAGT
Source organism: Lordiphosa magnipectinata (assembly GCA_037044535.1). Lineage (NCBI taxonomy): Eukaryota > Metazoa > Arthropoda > Insecta > Diptera > Drosophilidae > Lordiphosa > Lordiphosa magnipectinata. The sequence goes on from JBAMBO010004059.1 coordinate 352,457, forward strand.
GATTCGGAGCCATATTTTAGAAATTATTTGACCTATGAACTGGAAACTTGACAAAGAAGTTAAGCGAACCAGCCGGTTGAACCAATTCAACAGTGGTTCAAGTGCACATCTTAGAAATTATTTTGGCTGTGATATGGAAAATTGGTCTGTAGGTTTACACTGTGAGTGTCAGGCTTTTAAAATTTCTCGAAAATTATTTAAGTAATGAACTGGATATGTGATGTGTGGGTTCCAATGTTAATATCAGGTTGCAGCCAGTTCAAATCTATATTTATTAAAGAGTTCAACCTGACTAATTGACTGACAGACTGACTGGTGACCTTCGCACAGACCAAACCATAAGAGATAGGATGCTGAATTTTTCACAGTAGTTTTATCTTCTGCTGAAAGTGAGTACTAAGAACTGATTTTGGAAAATTCTGTCGGGAAATGTGGAAAATTCGCAAAAAACTGTTGTATGCAACGTTTTTTTTTTATCATCCGATCAAGTTCAAACTCATTTTCAAAAATCTGTAAGAAAATTCAACAATAACTGAATGCCAATTTTTCGGAATATTCAGCCCCCCCCCCTCTAGATGGAAAGTGGGTGGTCAAGGTTGCGTGGACGAAAGTTTAGTTGCCAGCGATTAGCTCCAAACTCATTTTCAAAGTTACACGTAATAAAATATAAGAAACGTGACTTGCAAATTTTGGAAAATTCTAACCCAAAGTCTAAAAATTCACGGAAAACTGTTGGGAAGTGGATGGGAACTGGGTGGTTAGTGGGAGGGATGTGGGTGGTAAGTGGGTGTGATGTGGGTGGTAAGTGGGTGCGAAGTGGATGGAATGTGGGTGGGAAGTGAGTGGGAAGTGGGTGGGAACTGGGTGGGAAGTGGGTGGGATGTGGGTGGTAACTGGATGGGAACTGGGTGGGGAGTGGGTGCTTAGTGGGAGGGATGTGGGTGGTAAGTGGGTGGGAAGTAGTTGGGCAGTGGGTGGGAAGTGGGTGGTAAGTGGTTGGGAAGTGGGTGGAATGTGGGTAGTAAGTGGGTTAGAAGTGGGTTGGAAGTGGATGGGAGCTGGGTGGTTGGGAAGTGGGTGGTATGTGTGGATGTGGGATATTGGTTCCATACTTATAAAGGCTATACTGATGGCGGAGCAGCGAAGAGCGACGGGGTTTATGCTAGTATAATATATGAATCTAAGCGCTGCCATAAGAAACATATCCAATGAATGCAAAAGACACGGGCGACGCATGCTATACAGCTAGTCTTTTATATTTTTATGACTTCCCAACAAAGATCTTCATAAAGTTTTCATACTCTGTTACAACTGTTAACAGCCATGCACCCATTTTCGCTTTTGCAAAAATTTTACGATTTTGAGTCCAAATTTGGTTCAAAAACCGGTTTGAAATCGCAAAAGTTTTGAGAAAGCGAATTTGGGAGCATGGCTGTAAAGCTCAAATGAAGTATCTCCGATCCTAAAAAGTATATATGCTTGATCAGCACCAAAATACATGCATATGAGCATACACTTTCAGAATCGGTAAGCATCCGTGCTTAAAACTCCATTATAGACCTATATTATTCTCAACTGGTTCTTTATATCACTTTGCCTATGAAGTGAGGGAAGATTTCTGGACTAATCCTGGTGCTTGGTTAAGTGTTGGGCTTTGAATTATATCAGTCTCGCTGGATTCAATACCAGTAACCAGTCCACTATAGGAAATATTCCCATTTTTTAAGGCATAAATCTCCTTTTCAAAAGTGTTCAAAACTTACATTTTTTTTGTCCTCAGTTCACAAATACATAAATCTTCAATGTTGCATACCACAAATGTTTATTTAACAGAATCCTGTTAATACAGCGGCTATTGGAAATTAATAGCATACTTTCCTGCTGCGATCTTTTTGCACCTAGTAAATCCCTTAATTCCGCTCAAGAAATTTTAATTTTTATGAGAAGATCTCAATTTTGGCAATATTTCCATCTGTCGGAATAACTAAGAACAATCTGATTATGACATTTTTTTTAAATTCATATATTTCAGACAAAAAAATTATATAGGCCGGAAATGGGTACCAAACATAAATTTTTTAAATTATCCAAAAACATTTCCTAAGGACCCAAAATCTTTAGTCAATTGTAAAGACCATAAATAATGCCTGAAAATTGAGAAAATTTCCTATAGCGCAGTTTAGAATTCATCAGACAGGAACATATTGTATAAATTTTGACCCCATATGGCAAAGGTCAGGCCCTCTTCAGACTAATCTATTTAAAAAATAAGATTTGAGGTCATCTACAAATACTTTGTTGGAAAAAAACTATTGTTATAAACTTAATAAACATGCTTTAACATGAATATCAACTCTAGCTAATAAACATTAAACTCTCCTTTTGCAAGAGTATAAATGAAAAAAAAAAATATACTTTTCCAGCCAATAAGCTTTATGCACTTATGAATGCAATTACAGTTCATTGGAAACGAAACCGTTTAAATAAAGCCCAATTTCAATAAACGTGAGTACGCGATTATGTGCAGACAGACAGACGCTGGGGGTGAACACGAACGCAGACCGCAAACGTAATCCCTTGAATTTGGCAACGATGCGTGATGTTATCAGTATGCGATTTATTCACGATGGTTAGTGCTGATGATTTGGCCATTTCCTGACAGATCTATCCTTATATCGTGTACAAATTATTATCTTCTAAAAAGTCACGTCCTTTTAATGTGCATCCAGATATGTAATTTAGATGAATATAAAGTACGCAGATATAAATGGTGGGGCTGCCAGCTAAGACCCCCTAATTAGAGTTAGAGTCACATTCAAAGTTCGGCAATGAAAGCAGAGATGTGGGGTCAATGCAAAAAAAGGAGCTTTTAAAAGTTTTCTGTTTGCTTTTTAGTAATTTTTCCAGTTAAATTGCAACTCATATTGTTCCAAAACCAACCTATTTATTCGCCTGATTTTGCACTGAATGATTTCTGGCTATTTACTTAATCAGCGGTGGTCATGAAATTTGAGTCTGGGAGCAACCCAACAACAACAACAGAAACAAGTAAGAGCGCTGTATTGGAGTTTCCCGAGTACAAAATACCCTGTTAAATTAAGACACACATACAAACACACTCACACACACACACACACGCGGCCTGCTGCCTGCATCCAGTGGCCTTTTAATGGGATAACAACCGTTATCAGCGAGTCTCGATCGCCCAAAATTCTTCTGTTGCGTCGTCTGTGTGCGCACAGTGGCCGGTTTGGCCGATTTAGCGTTGCAAAAATCCAAAATTGATGGTCGATTTTTTTGACCGAATAAATTTAATTTAATAAAGGGAACTCCAACTAGCCCAAAAAACTTTGGCTTATTGAATTTGGTCAATTATTTTGGTTTTTACAGTGGTTCAAAGTTGAAACGTATAAAAACCAAACGGATATTCCGATTGGAGTCTGGTTTTTTATTTTTTAAAGATTCATCAATTCTAAAGAAAAATGAATTACAAAATTTAATTTTCTTTTGAAATGAGTTGAGTTATTGGCGTTTTACTGAAGTACTACTTTTGCACCATATTTTCCAACTTTAAAATACATATTTCTAAATAGAATAGAAAAATATGGGCTTACGCAACTTTGCGCATTGCGAGTATGAGCGACTTGAACATATCAATATGCATGATTAATCTATGTATTGATATGAAATGAAAGGAAGTTTCCTTGTGCACGAGAGTCGGGCCGGTTTCGCGCTGCAAAAATCGTGACTTTTGAACGGAAAGAGATATTTGAAAAATTCTAAAGGAAGGGTGATAGAGAATTGTTGTAGCTTTGAAATGAGCTCATCATTATCATTGTAGGTCAACAGAGTGATTCAGGATCGGCCGCCAAAATGCAAAGATTAATACACTAAAACGCTTGTAAGAAATAGGAAAAACATTAAAACATTTTTTAAATCGATTTATTAAAAATGTTGTTGTTTAAAAGTTTTGTCTATTTCTTGCAACCTTTTTAGTGTCTTAAGCTTTGCACTTTGGCAGCCGATCCTGAGTTACCCTGTTGACCTACAATGATGATGATGAGCTCATTTTAAAGCTACTGAAATTCTCTACCACCTTCCCATTGGAATATCTCTTTCCGTTTAAAATTTACGATTTTTGCAATGCTACATCAGCGAAACCGGCCACTGTGCGCCGTGATCTTTGTTGTTGTTTACAATTTGAGGCGAGTTAATTTGCGACGCAGTTTATTATAGGACTGACTGGCGCCAATTGCGGAAAAAAATTGTCGGAGCAATGGGAGCAAGGGCTTGCCCACCGTTATTCTGCCTAAAAAGCAGTGCGCATTAACATACTCGTCGGTTTCATCCTGCCAACAACAAAATACAAGCACCGATAATCTACGACGCAATAATATTTAAGTTATTTACTGTAAGTATATATTGTAAGTGGTGAGTTGTGAAAAGAAGGTCAAAAAGGGAGGGGTGAGGCGTGTGAACTGGCCGTTTTTTGCTCATAAATTGAGTATCGTTAATCCGATCTTTATCATTCCTTCAGCAAATCTATAAATATTTTTGTTTACCAGATATCTCTAGAAAGTACGAACAATTTATCATCAAAACTGTGTTAGATATGACGTTTATTCCAAATTGCGGGGGCTGGAGGGGGCGTGGCAAAAATTTAAAATAAAGTTGATCTGCCTGCAAGTATAAGAAATATATGTCCCATACATGTCAAACCTCTATCTCTTACCATCTCTGAGATCTCTTCGTTCGACGGTCAGACGGACATGGCTATACCAACTCGGCTGTTAATGCTGATCAAGAATGTATATACTTTACATTCCTTCTCCCTGTTACATACTTTTGCACATACTTAATATACTCTGTGTACCTTTGGTACAGAGTATAAAAACAGCAATTTCAAGGGTATAAAAACTTCGGCACAGACGAAGTTAGCTTGGCCTTCTCGTTTTGTCTACCTTATGCTAAGCGTGTACTAAACAACATTAAGAAAAAGAAAAATTACTACTATTTCTACACAGAAAAACAAAGTCGGAATATGTTCAATCTTTTTAATCTTAGAGTAAACACGGCATGAGCTTGAAAATTCAATCTCGACTTACAGGATATTCTACACAATTCAAGATTTCAGGGATTGGCCCAAGCCTTTTGAACTTGTATCATTCCAAATGTGCTTACTTTAATCCCCTTCGAGATCACATGTTTATAATTTAGAGAGCGAGAGCGAAAAAATATAAGTAGCATTTTAGACATGCGGCAACAAACGATGGCGATGTTCGTGAACGATGAGATGCCATTCCATTTGTGTTAAGTCCGCATAGTCGTGGGCTTGAGTCCCATTTGAGCCAAAAAATTTGTATATTTCTTTGCTTTTCAGAAATTTTAAATAAACCAAAACTGGTGTGGTTTTTTTGAAGTGTATGAGGATGTCCTAGGGAATATGGAAGAGGAAAGTTAGTAGAAAGGTATCTTTCCTGGGATCAAATCAATATTACATATCGATCATAAATTAATCTCGAACATGCTTAAAATTATGCTGCTATTTATGATGGATTAAATTGTGCTCGAGTTTTGTGCTTAATTCAATATTTCTTAAGATAACCTTGAGACAAATTTAATCTTGTTTAGGATTAAAAAGTTGGATCAACTCAATCTTTTATCTGATTGGGTCAAGAATTTCCGGTATTATCCTTGTTTATTTACCGTTTTGGATTGGTTCAATCCCGTATGGATTGATTTTTTTTTTGAGTGTACTACATGGTAAAGAAAGGCAAGCGTATGTAGAATGTAAATACTGAAAAAGACTTTGTTTTGTTCATGTTAAATGTGGTTTCAGTTTAACGTTTGGTTATGTTATAAAATAGAAAAAACTTAACCAACGTGCTCGTGTATTGTAAAGTGAAAACTAACTTTCTGAAAAATACTTTAAAAAGTAATTACTATATGTAAAGTTATACCTTGGTGTGTGTTTCTCATCGTGTTATTAATTTTATTTTTTGCGGCTTCTTGCGGTTTTTGCGTTTATTCGCTTACTGTTTGCAGTTAAGTTTGAGTTCAGATAAACAGAAAAAACAAGTAAGAAAGTCGGTCAAGCCCGACTGTAATATACTCTGTACCGAGTAGCAGTTGTATGCAGCACTGCGGCAGCGAACTCTCTGTTGGTTCATCATAGATGGCGCCATTACTTGTTTTCAAAAACCAATAGACGGCGACAGTAATGTGACCATTTGGATCTAACTTTCATTTGGTCATAACTTGAGTATATACATATATAAAGGAAAAAGATTTAAAAAATTATGACAGCTTCGATTAATGGAATACAGTGCCATATCTTGTTTCACGTGACCGTTGAAAGTGTTGCCTATTTGATTTCAATTTTGCGGTAGGGGCATCTGGCAAAGACCCAGGAAGGGCTACAGGAGAACATAGTACTCACAGCTATAATAAATTATCTGACACCCTACAAACAATTTCTGTGTACGCCCATGTCCTTGCTGATGACCCAGTTTGTCCCTTTGGCGCACCATCATTTGGGTTTGTTACGGAAAACTCATTTGTCGCAATGTAGCCAAAAAGTTTGCACACACTATATTAAACAATTTGTCAAATTAGGCAAAAATGTACAAGTTTCTAATTAAAATACACACACACAGACACTGCACCTATCCCCCCAATTGCCGAAAGGATGTGAGAGCACTATCTCTCTACTGCTTGCATACTCATGCGCTTAATTGCCAGCAAATGAGCGAAAAGCTTTTTTGTGTGTGTGTGTGTGTTTGTGTGTGAGGAGAAAGCAAACACTTGCAAAATGACGTACTGTAAATAAAAGCAGCGTATCCTGCAAAGTCTTGGTGCACTTAATTAATTTTATTTCACATTATTAATACATACATATTTCGGCAATTACAGTCCATTTTATGGGGGGCCATTGTTATTATGAAGCTCATTTAACTAATTATATGTCCTTCTCCAACTTCAACCTCAAAGTGAAAACAGATGAAATAGGAGGAGAGTGGAGGTTAGATAGAGAGCGGCCAGCCACAGTCGTCAGTTGTCAGTTTAATTAATCCTTTGCAGTGGCAGCCAGAGCAGAAGCGCACGGCAAATAAACAGCTATAAATGCCAGGGAAGCAGACACAAATTAAATGCTACAGTCAATGCCATTTTGAAATCATTTCGAGTGCCCGGCCCTGAGCAGACACGGACAGCACGTTGGCTGACGGTTTTGAAGGACGCACAAAAGTTGGCTCTGACTCGAGTCGACTTTTGCCGCAATTGAATTTTGTTGGGTGGAAAAAATGAACAATAAACCGCATGATGTTGTTGTCGTTGTTTTTTTTTCCCCTTATTTAGCTGGCAATTTCAAAATTACTTTCATTACATTTAAAAGGTCGTTAAAAAATTACCAAAAAGAAGTTTCTTTTTGGCTCAACATTTGAGCATCTTTAGCTTTAGTTGGTACACTTTTCATATCTCTTTCCAAAGTCCCCAAAATAATCTTCTGACTTTTGGTATGCCGATGCAGGGGACAACAACAAACCCAGTTATTTACAGTTATAACAGTAAACGGTTTTCGGGTTTAAAAAACTATGAAGTATCGGTTTAGGTACGTGATTCGAATCTGATCTCGTCGACGGTATTATTCCCTGGGTGGAACATAACTTGTTTACATAACACTCCCCACTCATCACTTTGTTTAAATAATCCATAAAGATTTGAACTTTTTATCAGCGAAACACGAAGTAAACTTCACGACATTTCAACACGAGCAACAAACAAACGAACAAATGCCTCGTGAGAGAACAAAAAGCCGAACACGCGCATCGTAAGAGAGCAAGCCGCCGATCGTGACATTTATAGCAGGGTTCCCCAAGCAGAGAGCGCGAAAATGTGACTGTGTCTCTCTTTAACACACAGTGAGGCATGACTTCGGCAAGTATTCTGTGTGAATTGGCGATTATGTTCGTGCCCCAGGGTCTATCGATGGGGAACTCTGATTTATAGAACACACGTATTCTCTCTCTCTCTCTATACGTGTGTCGGCTGCGACGTCGGCAGAATTATGAGTTTCTATCTCATAGGATAGGCTTTTGGCATTTTGGACACCACTTTTCTAGACCAATCGGAATAGAATGTACATAACATTCTAAAATCGAAAAAGGATGGTTAATATTATGGAAATGATAGCAAAGGTTCTTCAATCAAGAACTTTTTTACTTACGCTAAGCCGAAATTAAGAAAATCTGACCTACAGTAACACCATCTTGGTCTTTAGTTAAAGGCTTTGGATCTTTGGCTTTTGGATGTTTCCAGCCTTCTTTGATTCAATACAGAGACCCCGTTTTAATAAAAAGTTGGGAATAGCTTTAGAATTTTATGGGCCCAGAAGATTTTGTACCCGTTTTGTTTAGTCTTATTTTGTTTCATAAATGTATTCGAAATTATTTGACTTCAGCAAAGAATATGATGTACTTATTTCAAGAGTTAATCGGGTTTGACTTAATACTACTATTACCTAAGAGTATGATTAAAAAGATTTTAAAAGTTGGAAATGTACTTAAATCAAGTATTTTGGGACTGGAAAAGTAGTACTTGATATAAGATTTTTTTTTACTTAAATCAGGGAATCAAAAGGAATCGATACACTGAGAAAAAAACATCAATCTAACATGTAGATTGAAAATCTCGTTTTCAAGAACCTTTCAATCATATAAAAACAAGATTGAAAACCCTTGAAATGAGCTTAGAAATTTTAAAAACAAGATTTACAGTTTTCTGTAAAACTTGAGTATACATTTTTTATACCCTTGCAAAGGGTATTATAATTTTGCCCAGAAGATTGCAACGCATAGAAATATTCATTTCCGACCCCATAAACTATATATATTCTTGATCAGGGCGACGAGCTGAGTCGATTGAGCTTTGTCCGTCCGTCTGTCTGTCCGTCTGTCTGTCCGTCTGTCTGTCCGTCTGTCTGTCTGTCCGTCTGTTTCTACGCAAACTAGTCTCTCAGTTTTAAAGCTATCGAGCCGAAATTTTGCACAGAGTCTTCTTTTTACTGCACGCTACTAATATGTCGGAACCGACCGGATCGGATGACTATATCTTATAGCTGCCATAGGAACCATCGGTCAAAAAATGGGTCTTAGTGAGAAAAACTTTTTTGTTTTCAACGTTAGCGGCCTTAAACTCGGCCATTGTTAATATTATCTGCTTTCAAACATTTGCAAATTTTGGTCAAGATCGGATGACTATATCTTATAGCTGTCATAGGAACAATAGGTCGGAAAATGGGTCTTAGTGAGAAAAACTTTTTTGTTTTCAATGCTAGCGTCATAAAACTCGGCGATAATAAATATTATATGCTTCTTAACAGATTTGCAAATTTTGGTCAAATTCGGATGACTATATCTTATAGCTGCCATAGGACCGATCGGTCGGAAAATGGGTCTTAGTGAAAAAAACTTTTTTGTTTTCAAATAAATAGTTCTTAAAGTCGATGATTCTTAATATTAAACTAATTTGAAAAAGTTGATCGACATCGGGTGACTATATCTTATGGTTGCCATAGGACCGATCGGTCGGAAAATGAGTCTTAGTGAGAAAAACTTTTCTGTCTTAAATTTTATCTTTCTTAAACTCTGCGATTGTTAATTGGATATGTTTTTAAAAAGATTCGTGAAATTTGGTCGAAATCAGATGTTTGCCTGTAGGAAAATGGGTTTTAGTTAAAAAATTGTTAGATTTTTATGTAAGCGTTCTTAAACTCTGACATTTCAAAAACAGCATTTGCAAGGGTATAAAAACTTCGGCACAGACGAAGTTAGCTTGGCCTTCTCGTTTTGATATATGGGCATTTCCACAGCTACGAACGTGACAATCGTACGAATTTCTTGCCTTAATTATGAAGAATAACAAAGAAAAGCTTTACCATAAATTTCCGCATATTGATTCTTGGATAGCACTTGAGTAGCTCTTTATTTAATGTAACAGCTGAGAGTTGTAGACAGTATGGTCCCAAGATACAGGCAGACAAAGAGGCATACGCAACGTGACAGAATACGTCTGCTTTCACAAAAGAGTAAATCTCTGCGGAATGCATTCGAGTTTTTTAATGCAACTAACTTTAATATGATCTGCAATGTTTTAACTATATATTTATAGCTGATTCGGTCAAGAATACATTTTTCTTTTTTTTATATTTGACTCGTTATGATACGCAACGTGACGTACGTTACGTGACAAGCCTTTCTTTAACGCTGTTCTTGTGATGCTTTTCAAAAATTTATATAAGTATCCTTTTGCGTTATCCTAAAAAACATAAAAATTTTGATTCAGGAACTTATATTGATATACATAAGATAAGTTAGCTGCATAAAATGAATCAATGTTTTCGGTTTTTGGTTTACCTTTCTGTGGAAATGCCCATAAATAAATTTATTATGCTAAAAAAAAAACAAAAAAAACAATGCAGCAACCCAACCCCTTCTGGGACTTAAACCACGACCTCTTCGTTCAAAAATACATTGACACGGCCGATTTTGCCGTAGGGGGTCAATCGTTAAGCGCAGCCAGTTGCAGTAGAGAACTCTCTCTGCTCATCTCTGCTCTTATACTGCAACTGGTTGGGCCTAACAGTTGACGCTCGATGGTAACGCGGTGGTTTCAGTGTTTCAATGCGCAGAAAGTACTGAGGTACTGTATATAAGTTTTTCAGAAAGAAGAAAATGTTAATAACTAAAACAGCTAACTAAACCACAAACCAACCAATCACACCACCCTTTCCCACCCATCACCTAAAAATACAAAATGCTTCATTTATTTTTGTCTTTTTTTTTCATATTTAAAAATGAGTCGAGTATAAACGATGTTAATTCAATTTTGTTGGATTAAGATTTAAATTGAATTTGTAATTTATTTGGCGACCTTTTTAATGTTTAATTAGTGAGTTTAGCTGGCTCTCCCAACTGTTGTAGTTGTTTACAGTTGTAAACAAACGCAACTTTTTCGGACCTAGAGCCAGCTAAACTCACTAATAAATGATTTAAATTGAAAATACATTCTTGGGTTAAGATAATCTCGTCTCTGTCGAATTCTGACACCGTTTCAAGATTATAATCTTGGTTTTGGATTGATTTTTTTCTCAGTGTAGAAACATATTTAATCACAAAATTTTCTTTGCGCCATTTATATGAACTATCCAGGGAATTTGAACTTGAGAATTACAAGTGGTCTCATGTTTTTAGCCAGATGGTAGATTCGATTCAATACAAGTAGTATCTTAGAAGGCTTTGCCGCCAGCGCGCGCAATGGTGCAACCGGTAGAGAGGACGTTCCAATTGTGTTTTATAGACCCCGAGTTCGAATCCCCGCAAAGTAAGTATTTTTAATATAATTCGCAGTTTATCAGGGTCCAACTGGTGGTGGCTCCAATGGGGAATTCCTTCTCTTGATTCAGAACAAATTAACTGGCTTAAAAATTTAATTTAAAAAAAAAACTAAATTTTAATATTTTCATATTCAAATTAAACTTTATATTTACGAATTCCATGTTTAACGCTAAATCAATAATGAAAATATTAAAGTCAAAATGTAAATATTAAAATTTCAGAGCATTTTTCACTCAGTGTACCAATGTAAAGGTTCTTTGCGGTCTTTTCGGTTTCAAAAATATCGGTTCTGATATCCTGACTTGAATCAAGTATGTTTGTATGTATTTAAGTACAAAGTTCACCTATCGCTTCGATAGCATTTTAAACCAAGGCTGCAAACCGGTCCCGAACCGAACCCCTAAGAATCGGTTCGGTTCGGGTTTTTTGGGTTCGACGAACCGGACCATGAACCGAACCCCTACTATTTTTGACTCCTCGAACCTGAACCCGAACCGGACCACTTTTTCGAAAAAATAGGTTCGGTTCACAAAATTAAGTAGTTTGCCCAACGACACACACAAGGAAATTTAGCAATTCCTTTTAATCTGACTGCTATCATTCAAAAAGTTCTCCAATCTTACGACATTTCTCTAGTTTATATTTATACTATCACCGTCGATAAGATGGCTCGAGCAGGATATCTTTTAAATGACAACTGCAGAGTAGAAAAGGAGTGCAACTATAAAGAATGTAACGTTGATGAAGGTTGCTCATATGAATCAAAAGCATTTCTTGATTTGGACGATGACCAAGTTACCTCAATAGATTCCATGGAGGACTCTATAATTACAGTTCATTGTGCTAAATTTAGTAGTTAACGATTTTTTAGGGAAGTGCAGTTTGACATTAATATAGTTCGCACACTTTATAAGAAACTTCGTACTCACACGATATGAAATCTATTGCATATAGAAAAATTTAAAAAAAACAGTGCTAGACTGTGTGACGCGATGAAACTCAACCTACTCAATGTGCGAACGTTTACTAACTCTTCAGTACATCGAAAAATGTCTTAAAATTTTGGAAAGGTCAAAAAAACGAGGACTAACAAGATATTTTCTTAACTATACTTGCTGTTCCAGCAACTCAGGTATCCGTTGAACGAGCCTTTTCACTACTTAAGTTTGATCTTTCTTATCTAAGAGCTAGTATAGATGAACAGCTCTTGGAAGAAGCAGTTCTCAAAAGTTGAAAATTTCAGCTATTGAATTCGATAATTAAAATTACATTATTGAAATAAAGAATATTCAGGCCTGTCTAAGTTCTTAAAAGTTCCCGCTTCCAAAAATCGACTGTATTTTTGGGCTATTAGATCAAAATTTCCATTTATCTTCATTTGAAACTCTTGATGACAAAACGTTTCAACTGAATTCCTTAATCCTTTCTGGGAAATCACAACTCTTACTAACTCCGATCAATCGAATTAGGAAACGAGAACAGGCCTGATTATTTTTAAAAATTAATTTAATCCCGTATGTTCTACAAATCTTCTGCACATTGAATACATTGAAACTATTCTTTTATGTTCAAGCAAACCGGGATTCGAACCAGAACCTTGGGTTCAGGGATTCCAGGAACCGGTCCGCGAATCGAACCTTAGACTTTACAACGGGTTCGAATCCCCGGACCGAGCCTTCTGCAAAATTTTAGAGGTTTGCAGCCTTGTTTTAAGCCATAGATTTTTTCTCTGCGTCTTCACATCAAAAACAGATATACGACCACGATTGAAGACCATAATTTCCCGTTTGTCATAGAAGAAATGGGACGCAAGTAACAAACATGTCCTAAAATGAGTCTAAAATTAAGTAAGATGTCTGTTTATACAAGTATTTGTCTTGATATACGCCTGACCCACTTGGAGTGACGACAACTATGGCCATGATCTTTTGGCAGCGTACAGAAGGACATGTCACTAATTAAGACACTTGCTTGTCAGAAACGAAAGCTGCAAACATATATCGAATAGAATCATCAACTGCCGTTACACTAACTTTATGCATCATTTGTGTGTGCTCATGAAATAAGTTAACGTAACAGTTAATATTCCATAGTGTCATGACAACACTCTTGTGTAACAATATCCTTAAAACTGCCCCAACCAACTATGTGAAGATGAGCGATAATTAAATACCCACCCAGTCCCTGCCACCCATTCAGCCATGTGCTGTCAGTTCTACTCGGGTTCCCCTTGACAAAAGTTTGAGTGGCGCGCTTTAAGCAATTAGACTGCCGGGTACCACTAATAAAAACGGGCAGGCGAAGGTCCCGTACTCGAGTTCAACTTAAAGGCAAAAGATCTGCTTCATTTGCTGCAGCTTCGCTTAGTTCCACTTAAATACTTAATTATAATTGAGTTGTCTTCTCCCAGCTGCAGCAGAGTACTTGAAATTAAATACAAATAATCTTTTGACTCGTCGCCTCCCCGTCTCCCGCTCATCAGAATGGAAAAGGTTTTTTTTTTTTCTTTGCTCTGGTTGGGCGTTGTTTTAATTACGTCTTAATGCCAACGCTACCCTCCCTCGGAACCAGTTAACGAAATAAGGTTGAATGCCTTTCGAGCTGTGCGTATCAATTCAGCGTTAATTGCTTGCTTGCCTGCCCGCCTGTCCGCCTGCCAGCTCTTCTACAGCATCTCTGTGCAGTTAATGTGAAAGCTGGATGGCTGAGGGAAAGCGGATAAACTGCAAAGGCGCGAAAGCCATTTTGGCAACGTTTTTATTGATTTTTATATGTAACAGCTGACACAGGGCACACCGCTAATGGGGCACAGTGGAATGAAAAGATTCAGTTTTGTGAATCAACATGGCAAGAGTGAACGAAAAAAAAAAGTTTAAAGCAACAACATACTTAAATAAACAAGATTTCAGGCTTCAAACTTAAAAAACATATTCTGCACCGACTTTCATTTAACCCAATCCCACTGTGCAGTTTGCCCATCAACTTTGCTGGCAAACTCTGTTTAATTATGAGACTCTGCCAGACAATGCTGAATCTGACGCTCACTCAAACCCAACTAACGGAAGCTGTTCGCAAAGGAGCAGAAGCCGTGGCCGGAGCCGGAGCGACGAACTGGCGATGGCGAGTGCCACTCATTTGGCCGGGGCTGTGTATCATTATTATGATGCCTGCAAGTGTTTATTTTTGGCAGCCATCAGCAAGCAGCGCCAGCAGTTTTTGTTAATGTTCGCGTTAATGTTGTCATACTCTCCTCATTATTGTTTGGCGGGACTGAGCGATGGCTGCGTCGTTGCTGGCATTAATTAAGCATGTTTGACTGTGAATGTCAACAGCAGGAATTGCCGTTATGCGTGTGTGTGTGTGTGCGTGTGTCTATGCGTTGACAGGCAACTCTGTTTCAGACTTTGCACGGGGCGTGACTCTGTGTCTGTCTCCCTTGATCTTCTCTTCCCCCACTCCAGCTCCAGTGTATCGCACGCGCAACGTAATTAAGTGACGCAAGTCAATTTATTTTGCAATTAATCATTAATTTATGCGTACGAAAGTATAATTGACTCACATTTCAGGCAATCATTCACAGAGAGCGAGGGAGGGGGCAAATGAAAGCTGAGTTCTCATATTTCTCTCTGGAACACAATTGTAATTGGAATTGCACGAATAATCTCTAGCAACTCATTATTAATAAAAGTTATTGCGCATTCTCTACATAACTTGTTTCTAATTTGTTTACCCTCAAACAAAAAAAAACAGCGTATTAATAAGTGCAATTGTAACTCGCACATTGAAACTACAGTAGTTCGCTACTTAGCCCCGATTAGCGTGCTACAATTTATGCTATACGAAGGTGCACCTTAGTTCTATGTCAATTAATGTGCGAAAAACTGGAGAGATATTCGGATTGAAAGACAAAACAATTGCACTGGGGGTATACAAAATGATGATAGAAGTTTTTAGATCGAAAGTTTGTCGTTCGAAAGCATTAAAACCTCTTAAGCCGCTTCATCAGGCTTCAAAAAGATGATAATCTTGCTTAACTTTTATAATTAGCGGTATTACACGCATACGAAAAGCCTCCCACTATTTTACACACAATAAAGGACGCATGCACTATGGGAAAAAAGTCAGTAATTTTGGCATAAACTTTCAAAATGAAGCTAGACCTCTACAAATTTCCACAAATGTTCGTTAGACTAAACTAAAATTTGGAAAAAAAACAATTTAGGTGGTTGGATCACGCCTTCCTTCCGCACCCATAATAATGTAGAACATTGTTTTCAAATCGGTTTAGAAGTTTGAATGCAATGACCAAAAATATTTCAACAAAATCGATTTTCCTAGGCGTTTGGAATCCAATTTTATTGCGTTTTCGAGCATAAAATAGTTTTTTTTTTAAATATTTTTTATTATTGTACTCAAACTACTTAATCGATTTGAAAATAGTGTTCTGTGCGATTATTGACCATTCAACTACCTTTCGATTCATATCTTGCTTGACTCCATCTGACCATTATGAATTGAGATATGGCATAAAAAGTAAGTGGCCAGGGCGGCCACACCACTGTGGCAGCCCTGGCCACCTCTGGTCACACCATTCATCGAACACCATCCCTAACGCGATAGCAGAACGATAACACGCGCCATCCCTGGCGCTCAGTTTCTGGCTGGATACGGCCGCGCGCGGTCTGGCGTCTGTTCAACTCAAACAATAATTGTTAGCTTAAGTCATATACAATAATCATATACAAATCTCCATCTGTGGCGATTCAGGCCATTTTGTTTATTTAATGTAAAACACAGTTTAGATTTAGGTTTGGTTTATTGCTTGGCTTATTGCGGCTATGTATGAGTTAAACAGAATGCCAAGAGTTGAATGTGTGTGAGTTAGAGATGTACAATTATAGGCGGGTTTACATCGAGGTGCGAATCAGCTAGAACTGTGACTGGAACTTTGATTGGAGCTGTATGAACTGGAACTGTTAAACATCTATCTATGGGGGCGCCATCTATGTAACAGCCAACGGATTTAGGGCTGGCGAGTTATACTTCATGAATGGCGCGAACATATTTTTAAATTTGGCATCTCATTTTTACAGAATACGACTTAAATTTGAATTATAATTTAAAAATGTATGATAAAACATAGAACACAATCCAAAAATTTCATTTAAACATCAAATTAGCTCATTACTAGAAAAAGGAGCATTTTATTTTGCGAGAGATGCATCCCTTTTTCTGAAACACAAACCTTCTACCAAATTTTTCAAATAGGAAAATGAAATCTCCCGAAGTTCTGTGGTACCGACGGATTTTTCGAGAGATTTGCAAGCCATCCGTGGGCGAAATCTCTCTGTCACCTCCGATAGAGTTAATTTATCTAAAAAAAATTATCTATAATGATCTTAAAGCAAGGTGTGTCAAGAAGAGCGATTCCAAAAAGTGCGAGTGCAATGGTGTGCGAAAATAAAGCTGCGTAAGCCTGCACTGTCTTACTTCATTTATCGCTGAAATGCTGGCACAATCAAAAGACAATCTTGTTCCATACTAACCTTGATGAAAAAGCCAGCTAATTTATTAATTTTCATGCTTTAATTCCAAGACCCATTTCTTTAGAACAATATTTTTATTTGACTTCAGCATGTTTGAATAAAAATTTTTTTAAAATATTTGTTAAATTTTTCACAAAAATCGAAATAAAATTGATTAATTGCCGCTTTTCCTTGCAGTCAACACTATAAGCTACAACGGGAACTGAAACGTAACAAAAGCAAACGCAATGAACAAACTTTGTAGTGCCTCAGCTTTCTGTTTAGTTAAAAAAATAAACATTAGAAATTTGTATGTTAGATCTTTTTGGGATTCGAGAATGTTCTTCATATGGTAAATAAGCTTTGGCAAATATATTCCGTCTATAATAATAATATATGTAGCTTTTTAGACGTTCAGCAGCAAACGTGTGCGATGCTACAGTGCGATAAGACGACCTTCCATACGTGTTATATGCAAAAGGTCCTGAGTTTGATACCTAGACAAAGTACGCAGAGTTTTAACCTTTAGGTGTAGGCTTCAACAGCAACAGCAATATTTTGTTGGATTGTTAAGTCAAACATATTCCTCTCCCCAATAAGTAGTTTATGAAATTAAAGAACAAAAAAAACACCTTAATTACTTAACTATTCATGTTTAACACTCGCCTTAATTTCAACTTGCCTTTGGAAAGTTATTTTAAAAAACAATCGAAATGCATTGCAAAATAAATAACCGCTTACATGGGATTCTTTTTTGGAAAAAAGTGGCCGCATACTTTTAAAATTTTTTTGCATATTATTTACTTATTTTGATGAACTTTTTGCATATTTGATGTTGCAGTCACTGAATTGATTGATTGTGCTGTGAGCAAGGCAACTGTATAATAAATAATTGATAACATATGCGCATAATGCATTAATTTAAAACCATTCCGGTGGCTGTGCTCATTTGACAATTAAGGGCAGGCCAAATTGCAACCAGCAGGACTTTCGGCATGTGCCCAATTAAACATCAATTAGCCGACTGAGTGGTGTGGCGGTCATGAACTTTTAACCCAGTTGCAGATTATAACTCTGACTGCTACAAAGTCGAAAGTAAATGATTATAATGGCCATAGGCATATTTTCGGCTCTCTCATTGTTGCTGTTGTTGTTATTGTCGCACTCATTTGAACGGTCATCAATCATGGCCAGTTAGTTAAGTACGGCCTAATGGCCAGGCGAAGTAAAAGCAGCAAAGGAAAAGCGCAAAACGTTTAAAAAATGCCAGCGCAAGCAAATTAAAAATAAAGCTTAAGCACGCCAACTTTTCGCATCCAAACTTCGCGCTGACCCAAAGTTCAAGTGAAATAAGCCATGACAAGCCCGCCCCTACCCACCCCAGTTCTCTCAAGGACTTGTGAGTGCTTTAAGCACAAAGTTTTCACTTATTCTTGAAGCACTTAGAGCTGTGGAAAAAATCAATGGACAAAATTATGACAGGAAACATGCCAAAACGGAAATGAGCCTGACGGCATTTCCGGCTCAGCGGCAATATAACTGCAAATATAATTAGCTGACATTTTCACTCATTTCAGAGTCTCGCATTTTCCTTTTGTGCTAATGAGCTTGCAAATTGGGCAATGAGTTGCCCAGGGGTTGGTTCGTTGCCTTGCCTGCCCAGCAACCAACCACTCAACAGTTGTCCATATCTAACTGATGTGCCAACCGAAAACCCATTCCACCCCCGCCGCCCATACGCTCCAGTGCATTTAACCTTTTCAATTTCATTTCCAAAAAAAAAAAGAAAAAACAACATAACGAACAAAATGTCAGAAAACTCCAAGAGTGACGCAAAACGTAAAAGAAGGAACGTAAAAATAGCCTGAAAATTGCGCAGCATTTATAATCTGTCTTTGATTTATATAACGATTTCCGTTTAAAGCGCCACACAAGTAGAGGAGAGAGTTGGACCCACCCTTCGCTGGATGCTTTATATGCTGACTTGACAATAATAGCAAATACACGCACATAAACACATACGTGGGTGGTCCTTAAAGTTGTAAAATATCTAATATTAATGGTCAAGGTGCTCCAAACATTTCGGCGTTTTTTTTGTTTCAAAACCAAAATACAACTTATGTGAGATTTCCTCAAGTCCTTCGGTCGCTCTACAAACAAGTACGAATTCTAGTAACTTTCACTAAACATAAACGTAAATAAATAAATAATGCAGATTCGTTTTAGGATTTTGTAAGAACAATTTGCTCTTGAGTGTAGATTTTTTCGTTCCGAAAAGCAAAAATTATCTAAAAAAAATCATAATTTTTCAAAATCATATATTAAATCTACATCATTTCGGTTTTAATAGGCTATTCCCACTGATCAACATCTAACATCTTGCAGCATGATACAAAAAACAAGAAAGAAGTCGGTCAAGCCCGACTATAACATACTCTGTACCCTTAATGTCGCAGCTCGCATTTGCTCACGAGTTATACGCTCGCATCTCTAAGTTTCACTCTCTGTCTCTCTCTCTCACTAAGATTGCCGATCAACAGAGTGCTGTGGTTATGGGTGGGGGGTGGTGGAGTATATATATATATATAACTTGAGTATCGTTCATCCGATCTTTATCATTCCTTCAGCAAATCGATCAATAATTTTGATTACTAGATATCTCTAAAAGATACGAAGAATCTATCATGAAAACTGTGGGATATATGACGTTTTTTCCTTCTCCCTGTTACATACTTTTGCACAAACTTAATATACTGTGTGTACCTTTGGTACAGAGTATAATAAGGTCAAAATAGTAATTTTTGCCACTTTAGGCTTAAATTACTAAAAAATCCCGACGTGGTGTACCATTTCTGAAAACAGATTCGTGTTTAGCACACGAAAATCATCTAGAATCATCTCAAACCCTTCAATATACTGGAAAAAGTCTGATTTTGTTGCCTTGTGTAATTAGTAAACGTTCTGGGAGCGTAAACTTAAACATGATTGAATGATTAACCCACAAAGTCCTTAAAACCATAAAACCTGAACCAATAACTCGATCTAATGTTTCTATCTTATATGATAAAATGCATTCATTGTATTTATGATCTTGAAGCAAAATGTTTCTATTCCACACGTTCCTCATGAAATGAAGGGCCGATTTCTCTTCTTCCAGTTAGCTGCTATATATCAGATAATCCAACAAATAGTGAAATTTCGATTTCATTGCCTACTAATTCGCTAAGTTTGACCTCCAGATAGCCACTATGTGTTAAACGCCTTTACACTTGTCATATATCTCTAAAGAGTATCTCTAAAGACACGATATTATAGTGTAATAGGCAAACATATAACTCTGACGAGAAACTTTTGCCTTCTCTTTAGACAAATATGATGAAATAGAACCTGTTCTATTTGATAAAAGTAACTCTGCTGAGACAAAGCTGTCAATTTTGTGGAGTTGCCATTTCCGAAAAATTATACAACATTTTTATTCGATATACTCGATTTTATTTATCGATTAATCTTAATTGAGATCTCTGAAAGATGACAACATATGTCATTGGAGTGGTTAATTTGAATGCATCTTGCGCAACTATGAACCGCCACATGCCTTGGCACATGCCTTGAACCGCCAGTTAAAACTTCATCATCCGGGAAATTAAGACGATTATCTGCAATACCTGTTCGTGGCGTGGAATTGTCGTAAACGGCGGTGTCGTTCGCTCTTTCATTGCAGCCAATATCAACATAAACTAAACTGTACTCTGCTTCTACCAGAGCAAGAAGCACAATGCTGTGGAATCCCTTCTAATTGTAATAAAATTATCCATCATTTATTCTAGCTCGGAATGCACTATCTTTGACAGCTAAAGAAAACATGTTAAAAAGTGGAATTTTGCACCGAGGCAAAAAAGAAATTTCCGCATTTTGTCAACTTTTTGATTAATGGTTCAACATTCCTGCTGTGGTTGAGGCATCAGAAAATTAAACTAAATTAGAAGCGATTAATTTTATATGCTGTAAAAGGATGAACTAATTGCATTCATGACTTCTGGCACAATTTTTGAAATTGTCGGTTGGAAAATTCTGAATGCAACAGATCGCAAAAATCGCAGTGTCAGAAGAAGGCTGGAAGAGCAACACTTTAGCTATGTTTGGAAATTTCTAAAGGTTTCGTCGTCCTCGTAGTGGAGCTCACTCAAGACACGCTGCGGCATGTCTGCCTTTACAGCGACGCAAAAGCCGACCGCACATGGAACGGCCCGGATCATCCATTTCGTCTTCAGCCAAAACCGCAACCATTAATGTTAATGCGTTTATTTGATTGTTATCCATTTTCACACAAACTAGTCTTACTTTTTTCCTCTTGAGTTTTGTGTCAAAAATTGTTGAACCAGTACTGAATTCGTTGAAGTAGCTCTTAACATCTGGTTCAAGATTCTCTGTAATTAAAAGTGTAATAGCTAATCATAGATTCTCTAATGAGTAGAGAATTTTGACAACCGACTCTTTAGAGAAATATGATAAGTGTAAAGGCTGCTTTAGATAGGCATTTGGCTTTTTGCCATTCACTGTAAATTGACATAATATTTGGGGTGGGTTTTTAATTTGTGCTAAGCAAACCACTTCACTCACTGGAAGATTCTCATGAAGACATTGTGCCAATTTATTGAGAGAGAGTATACAACCCAAGGCCGAACTTCTTTGAGGACATGGAAGATTCCGTATTCATCAAAAGATTCCGGCTATCAAAGACTACATGTCTGCTTCTTTTAACAAAAATTGATAGCCAGCTCGAGCCGATCACTAATCGGTTTGTACCATCAACAACAACCATTAACAAACTTAACATAGTCCATCTCTTTAGGAAATGGTCCTTGTCTCCAATGAAGAAGCTGCTTTTAGCATTAAGATTCTATGCTTGTGGTAATTTCCTAATTACTGTTGGGGACTTTTGTGGAGTGAGCATGGCTACAGCAAGTCGGGTAGTGAAAGAAGTTTCCTAGGCCATTGCATCATTATCCAGCAGCGATATTCAAATTAGATTTGGTGTAAGAATACCTGAGATTAAATTGCGCTCTTTATTCAATTTTATTCAATCCGAAAACTGTAAAAACAGTATTGTTTTTCTATCTTCAATAGACTAGGCCCATCAACAGCAGCTACCTTCTCAAGTCGGCAGTG
Source organism: Lordiphosa magnipectinata (assembly GCA_037044535.1). Classification (NCBI taxonomy): domain Eukaryota; kingdom Metazoa; phylum Arthropoda; class Insecta; order Diptera; family Drosophilidae; genus Lordiphosa; species Lordiphosa magnipectinata. The sequence continues at coordinate 374,544 of JBAMBO010004059.1, forward strand.
CAAGTTGACAGAAGAATTTGTGTGTACCCATTCGGCCTGACTGTATTAGTAAGAAAGATTTTCTTAGTTTTGTTTCTAGTTTGCTCTCTCGCCTTTGCGTTGAATTTACGTACTAACTTTTATCTCGATGCAAATATCACTTAATTTTCAAGTAGGATACATACTTCAAATGACTTTTTCGGATTAATAGAAGCATTTAAAGATTGCTCCAATCCTTTCGTACTTGTTTCAAGTTCCAACTAATACGTACTCGTACTTAAATCCGAAAGTCGAGATCAAATGAATCTTATTAAGCTTGATTTCTGCTCTCCATTTACTAAATTCCTTTTACAGTTTCTTTACAAAACTTAAAAAACCACCCACGTACATATCCCAGTTCGAGGACGTGCCATTGGTCTGGCCATGGCAGCACAATGACATGAATTCAATATAATAAATAAAATATAATGCTGTCAATAAAAATAAATAAATATATAACATCAGCAGCAGCAGAAGGAGCATTGCCAAAGTTTAAGACATCGCTGGGGGAATTGTTGCCTAAGAGCTTAAATGCTTCACTCAGAATAGCTTCTTAATACTTGTGTGCGCAGCAGATTTGACTCGGCTGGGCTTCCTCCGGTGTCCTGTTGTTTTGTAAATGGGCATGACCCATTACCTGGATCAAAATCCTGAGGGCTGCGTTTCCCCAATTTCATATCCCCGGTAGAGCTTATTAGCCTTACTTATCAATATTCGGAAATGCCTACCCGACCTTATTGATTTTGCAATAGCAAGAATAACCGCCCACACATCGGCGTACCTGTCATCTGACCACTCAACTGTTGTTTTCCAAGTCTTCGAACAACCTCACACTATTGAACACTCATCTCAACTGAGGAACAAATGCACTAACTGGCTAAAATAAAGAATTTACATCAGCACACACATTGAACAAAATGTAGAATATGGAACAAAACAGACATAGAACAGACCGTCGGAAAACTGGAACTTCTACTGACTGAAACAGCGCGACACGCGAATCCTCAAAGGTCACTTTCCCCATCTCCAAATCGTTTTACAACCAGCAAACAAATCGAACATATTATCCAGGAAAAGCGACGCTTAGGATGTGAAATGCTAACGAGAAGGCCAAGCTAACTCTGTCTGTGCCGAAGTTTTTATACCCTTGCAAATGCTGTTTTTGAAATGTCAGAGTTTAAGAACACTGTCATAAAAATCAAAAATTTTTCCTAACTGAAGCCCATTTTCCGACAGAAAAACATCTTAATTAGACCAAATTTCGCGAATCTTTTTGAAAACATATAAAAATAAAAAAATCGCCGAGTTTAAGAACGATATAATTTAAAACAAAAAAGTTATTTTCACAAAGACTCATTTTCCGACCGATCGGTCCTATGGCAGTCTTTAGATATAGTCATCCGATTTCGACCAAATTTTGCGAATATATTTAAAAGCATACAGAATTAGTAATCAGTGAGTTTAAAGACGCTAACATTAAAAACAAAAAAAAATTTCTTACCAAGAACTATTTTCGACCGATCGGTCCTATGGCAACCATAAGATATACTCACCCGATGTCGATCAACTTTTTCAAATTAGTTTGAAAGCGTGTAATATTAAGAATCACCAACCTTAAGAACGATTTACTTGAAAACAAAAAAGTTATTTCCCTAAGACCCATTTTCCGACTGATCGGTCCTAAGGCAGCTATAAGATATAGTCATCCGATTTTGACCAAAGTTTGCAAATCTGTCTGAAAGCCTATAATATTAATAATGGCCAAGCTTAGGGACACTTACATTGAAAACCAAAAAGTTTTTCTCACTAAGACCCATTTTCCGACCGATCGGTCCTAAGGCAGCTATAAGATATAGTCATCCGATTTTGACCAAAGTTTGCAAATCTGTTTGAAAGCATATAATATTAATAATGACCGTGTTTGGGAACGCTAACGTTAAAACCAAAAAAGTTTTCCTCACTAAGACCCATTCTTTGACCGATGGTTCCTATGGCAGCTATAAGATATATTCATCCGATCCGGTCGGTTCCGACATATTAGCAGCGTGCAGTATAAAGAAGACTCTGTGCAAAAATTTCAGCTCGATAGCCTTAAAACTGAGAGAAACAGACTGACGGACAGCGAGTCGGACGGACAAAGCTCAATCGACTTAGCTCGTCGACTCAGCCCTCATCAAATATATATATATTTTATGGGGTCGGAAATTAATATTTCTATGCGTTGCAAACTTCTGGGCAAAATAATAATACCCTTTGCAAGGGTATAAAAATGGATCACCCACCTAACTTTCGCCCTAAGGAATGGGCTTTCCAAAATTGTAGGACTGTTTTTTCCTTTATTTGACGATTAGGAATGTATTTATAAACTTACCTTATGTGGTCGGAGGTGATTCCTTCTGAGTTGCAAATTTCTGGGCAAAAATGTTTATGTATGGGAGACATTTAGGCCTCTTTGGGCCCATTGAGATGCCATAAGTATTCCTCGTTAACCCTTTTAATATTGTGTACTATTGTGGGGATGAATTTTAGTAGAGCTGGGATGTGTCCGAAACGTTGTGTAGGAGAGGTTGTCCATGTGTCCTACGTCACCTTCTAATCAGGTCGGGGCAATGGCAGCGAAGGTGTTGTAACGTTTTCTATCCTGCTTGGTACCTGCAACTTCTGCAGAAGTCATGGTAAGTGACGCCTGCTAATATGAAAGACAGTGACTCCTAAGGGTCCTCGCCAGAAGCCATATTTGTTCCCTTCTGTTACGTTAAAGTGTGTAGCAAGTACTTACATATAAATAAAACGATTAAGGGTAGTTTTTTGAACCGAAACCATTTCTATAAAGAGTAGGTCAGGGTAGGACCGACAGGTTAATAATTTATAAGAGTTGGTTGATAAGCCGGATTAGTTCTAAGGGCATCGGTTCTAAACAACCAATCAGCACCTACTTAGATTAACCCTCTGCAAGGTCTGGAAAATCCCAAAATAGCAAAAAAAAAATTCTTCACAAGTCTAAGCTTTTATTGAAAACCAATCACCAATCAGCACTTGGAATATATTACTGCCTTAAGATTTTTGGAAATTACTTACAATTGCATGCTCTAAGAATATATCACAACACTTACGCCAAACGCTCATCTTCACACATTTATGATTTATTTATGCAACCCTTCGTACGCAATTTTCTAGCCCTCAGCCTCAGCTCTTGTTTACTTGTCATGCATTCCAAATAAAAATTTCAAACCCAAGTTGGCTTGGCAGAGAAGTCAAAACGAAAAACAAGAAAATATCAAATAAATGATGAAACTCACAAAAATTCCGATTCCAGCCACGCACTTGTTTATTTTCCATCACACTTTCTTACTTTGCCTCTTGTTGCCTTCGGACGAATTGTCAATGTGCAAAAGTTGTCAACTTTTACTTTAAACTAATTCAATTTTCAGTTGTCTCGGTCACGAAGTTAACCCAATTTGCAAGCAAGAATATAAAAAGTAAAAGTTTATTTGCTACCTCGGAAAAGTTGTGCATAGCCAGAAGGGTTGAAGCAACATTCATACAGGCACAGAAACACACACGCACACATACATACATGTAAGTACATGATGTTTCCAAGCAAATTATAATTAAAACAATTAAAAATGCCAACAACAAGTTTTGGCTCTCTGAAAGCCCACACACGCAAAGGTAAATTCATTAAAAATTTTCATCCATAACCTGGGTGAGACACATACCTAGATACAGATACGAGGGTAGGGCCAAAAGTCCCATAACTGTAGCTTTACACTGTTTTAACTATTACACTGAATTTAAAATTTATGTTGTTTAAACTTTTTCAAAAATATTACAAATTTTGAAAAACCCAAATGACTGATTTGCTTTGAATTGTTTGTAAAGCTTCTTTGGCAACATGATATCAAGTAGATAAAAACATATTTTTTTAAGTCATATTTTAGAAACCTTGAGTGCAAACTTTCATCTTCTATCAGTCTTTCAAATTTGTAGTAGTAGTTGTATCCTTTATTTAAACTATGATAATATAAAAGATCAATGTAAACAAAATAACAAAAGTAGAAGTACAAACTGTTTAAACAAAGACAAACCTATTACACCTGGCTTCCCGGGTCGTCCCCAGATATCAGATCGTTCGGTTAAGCATCAATGGCTTTGTGCAGTGGCTTTACAGGTTATACTTTACCTTTTTCGAAACGATCCGTTTATAATTCTATTTCTGTAGAGTTGGGGTTGACTTAAGTAGTTGACTAACTGTGTTCAATCTTCGCCACTGAGCTTACTTAAGACCGTCGATAAATATTTCTTGCCTAACAGCATTGTTCTATGCTTCTGTTGTAATGGGTATTTTCCGGTGAAGTGCATAACGTTTTCTTTTTCCTGCCAATTGCATAGAAAGCAGTTTGTATGCATGTCCCAAAAGCTCATGCCATGAAGATTAAACGGCTCTGTCTTGGGGTAAATGCCTCGTTAAAATAGTTTGTCTCTCGTAGATCGTAGTTACGTACTTTATAAATTTCCCATTCTGCGCTTCTATGTGATTCTTGGATAATCCAATTTCATTAAGATTTTTCTCGTCCAGAGTCTCCTTGACGAACAGTCCTCCAGATTGAGCATTTCATCATGGGTAGCTGCTTAGTTTTCCCACTCTTGTAGTCTGTTCTCTTGCATGCTCATAACCTTTTGCATGTAGCTGAAGTGCTGGTTTGCAGAAAAGAGATGTAACGGTGCTAACCCCGTCTGTAAGCACAACATTCTATTGGGGGTGTATTGTGGCAGGTGAAAAAATTTCTGTATAAAATACCTGAGCAGATTTTCAACTTCTTCATATTGAATTAAGAATTTAAGCCTTTTTTGTTTTGCCGCCCCAAGCCTATCGAACTTTGTTAGTGTATTTATTTAATAGAGTTGACAAATTTAGCTGTCAACATAATAATATAAATTTTTTTTTTTTTTAAATATTGTTAATCCTAATCCCGCCTCCGTCCGATTTAGGAGAACATTTTTATGATGTGCTCCGACTCACATAAGATAAGTGTATTAAAATATTAGAAACATTTTCCAACATCGAACCCTCAGAATTTAACAAATGGTATAAATCGTTATACAACGTGCATATAATTCGAAACGAGTCGTGAGATTCGAAATTAGATTTACTTATATATAAGAAAATTGGTCGGAACTGTCGTGTAGATCTAGCTGGGATTGAAAAGTTAATATGGCTCAAAAGAAAAGAAGAATATGGCTATATGAAGGAACATAACACCATGACAGATTCTACGATCTTGGAGAGACGGTAGGCTTATGTAATAGATGAAGTCTGTCCACATACGATGGCAGTCGACGGTGTTGTTCCCAGTTTAGTCCACGTAAGGCGGACAGGAGAAATTGCTTCTGTACCGACTCAATAAGGCCCTGGTATGTTGCATACTGTGGTGACCATACGCATGAGCAGTACTCAAGTATAGGTCGGACAAGAGAGACATAAAGAAGCTTCGTGGTGTATGGATCATCAAACTCTTTAGACCAGAGATGGGCGCGTCGCGAAGTTCCAATGCACACGAGGCAGCGCGCTCCAGGTTGTGCGGGCCCAGAGAATAGTTACCCATAAATGAGGCAGAGCGGTAAAGGGACATTGCACTACATTTAGAGTGGTTAAGGTACTGCAAGTTGTTAATGCACCAAGATTGAAGGTGGTTAATGTCGTTTTGCAACAGACAATGTGAATGGGGGTCTGTGAGCTGCACATGAGAATTTTCAATGACAGAAGGAAGGTCGTTTATGAATAATCCAAAAAGCAACGATCCCAGTTGACTCCCTTGAGGAACTCCGGAAGTGACGTAAACACACTTGGAGAGAGTGTTGTTAAATAAGACTTTTTGTGTGCGGTTTGCCAAGTACATTGAAATCCAGTTGACTAAAGGGTTAGGAAAACGTAAAAGTGATAATTTCTTTAAAAGCAAAAGGTGATTAACTGAATCAAATGCCTTGCTAAAATCTGGGAAAATAACATCTGACTGATTTTTCAGCTTGAATCCATCCCTTATTATGGAAATAAACTCGAGAAGATTTGTTGATGTAGACCAGCGCTTTATAAACCCGTGCTGTGATGGAGACATAAGAGAGCAACATTGGTGCTGCAACTGAGAAGTTTTAACCAATTCAATATGGCACAAAGTTTAGCTATCCCACGATAATTCTGAATATCAGTTCTACTTCCTTTATCTTCCTTCCAGATATCAGGAAAAAAGCTGTGGTGTAGAGATAATTGAAAAATTTTAGAAAGAGGCTTGTGAACTTAAATAACTTTATAAGATATCAATCTCAAATTTAAAACTTAAAATTATATTCGCTATATCTATAATCCTTCAAATTTTCATAAAGATCGGATAATAAATAGCCATGTTAAAATGTTGCTTACTTTTCGGCTTTCTCCTTCAGAAACACACAAAGGCTATAAAACATTTCTCCCCCTTAGTAAGGGGTATATCTAATTCGGGCAGGTCCGTCTTTAACTTACGCTCTAGTTTGAGACTACGTTGGGTGCCCTTGGCCGAAAACGCTAAGACGCCATGTCGTTAATATTTAATCACCCGAGGACCCAAGTTAGAATCCCAGCAAGGTAAAGTTAAAAATAATCAAGTAAAAAAGTCGGTCGACCGACAGATGGTGCCAGTACTTGATTTTCAAGACTGACCCATAAAAGGCGCCACTACTGTGACCATTTCAAAACTGACCTTTGATTGGTACTAACTTTTGGTCATAACTTAAGTATCGTTCGTCCGATCTTTATCTTTTCAAATTTTATCATATCAAATAATGCTAATTACAAACTATCTCTTGAAGTTTGTCTATCTATCTTCATCTATCTTCAAAACTGTGGGAGATATGACTTTTTTCCAAATTACGGGAAGGGGCTTGATAAAAATTGAAAACAAAACTTGATATGCAGCTTTGAACTTGGCAAAGGTCACTAAAACAGTCACACCTTGGCTGTTGATGCTGATCGAGGATATATCGCTCACTTACTTCAAGACTGGCATAACTCAAAAAATACAATATTTGACTTAATGATGCAGAAATATTCGCTGTACCATGTTCTATATTGTGTAAAATTTTCATATTGATATCTCTTATACTTTTGATGTAATATGAGAATATCTCGCCATATCATTTTTTAGGTTCATTTTCATGTTAATGCAAGAGCCTCATATCTCAGTTGTCCTGCAGTCGATATTGCTCAAAGATCCTTCGGCTTTCAGTTAAAACATATTTTCAAATTTTTACAATGAACATTTTTATTTGTTAACATTTTACTGGATTAACTCGAAACAAAAGGAACTATTTTCTCGTGCTTAAATCTATTGAGAACTTTAAACGCGTTTTTCCCAAAATCGAATTTTTGAGTTATGCCAGTGTTGAACTCAGTGAGCGATATATACTTTAAAGCAGGGGTGCCCAAGCCGATTCCGCAATCAACGAAATCGTTGTTGTTTTACGTAAAGAAATACCTGGCGCGCATACAGGCCACTCGTTCCATAAGACTTTCTTTCCGAGCGATGGTTTTGTTGTTGGCTACTTACGCATCAGACAGCAGTAGCACACACACACACGCAGACAAAAATTGGGTTTCTCTTCTCTTTCTATTTCTTGTGGTTGTTCTTGCTTCTGGGCCACCCCTGGTTTATAGGGTCGGAAATGATTCCTTCTCACTGTTATATACATTTACACAAACATATACTCTGTGTACCTTTGGTACAGAGTATTAAAATTTTAACACAAATAACATCATCCACACAAGGCATTCGCTTCCTGGGCTTACTTCTCTTAATGGATACAAATTTTCAAATTTCTAAATTTGGAAAAAAAAATCCTAAAATTTTGGCTGTCTTTTGCCATATATCAAGGTTTAAATTACATAAAATCTTTAGTTAACTAGCACCTTTCAAGCCAGAATTTTAGAATTTTTTCGGCGGTTTTAAGCAACTTAAATTTGTGGTGAGGAAAAAAGAAAGAGCAGGAATCTTCTGGAACCAAAACGAAATTACCTTTGGAGCCTAAGTTAAATTATATTAAACTAAATTATTTGCATAATTCAATCTTAAAAAGATTACCGCGGCATAACCGCAGAACTTAAAGGGTAACATACAGTTAAATGGCCCAAAAAAGAAGCGATTTTTCAAGAATTTTTTCCTAGAAGGACCTTTAAATTTATTAAGTAATAGACATATTAAGGTAACTTTAAACTGTATCTTAACATTTTTTATTAGTAAAAATTAGAATTTAGAAAGCTCCAGGAGGTCCACTCAAAAATGGCGCTTTGTGGTGACCCCGATATATCTGGACTTGATCATCCAATTTTAAAAATACACACGGATTTCGTTTACATTTTGTAAAATCAATCATAGAACTTTAAGCAGGCTCCAGGTCAATAGGTTATGATTTATGGTCATAATTTTTTCAAAACAAGACACGCACAACACCACGAAGGAGGCTGATTGATTGTATAACTTTTTCATGAATTTCCGCAATTCAATCATCAGCGATCTTTGCCTGTCTTCAATGAGCTGACAGAGGCTACCTTATGACTGAATTGCTATGACCGCTTGGGGATCTCAAAGGCAGGCTTGTAGCAAAAATCCGACAACAGTAGCAATCGCCAAATCACAGAAGCTTTGTATGTGTGGAATGGAATGGAAGGAATTAGTAAATATTTTTTTATTCTATATTTAAGAAAATCGGACTAGAGTTGAAATCGCCTTAAAATTTTGAAATAATTTCTGTTTAAGAATCTTTTTTCTGAAATTTAAAAATAAATATTTTTGAAAATAATTTTCTACAATTTATGGTGAATTCGCCTTAGGACGGATTTTTTAGGAGAATTTATAATTTTCAGGGCGAATTTGGGGCTTTTTAGGGTGAGTTGTGTGTTTGAGTGTAGCACAAGATATAAAGCCGAATGCCGTAAAAAATAGCTCCAAAAAATCATAGAAATTATTACGACAGTTTGAAAGTAAAACTATAACAATTTCAGTACTTTTCTAACCACCATCGCGCTTGTACAAGCAGCGGTTGAGGCCAAAGTTGTGACGATAGTGCAACGTATCCTTCTCACAGGTGGCGGTTTCTCTGTGTGTGTCACGGCAATTTAATTAGCGAGCGCATAGCTTGATGAAATATTCAAGGCGTTTAGAACCAAATATGTGCCCAAAGTATGTGTGTGTGTGTGTGCACATTCCGCCCCCAAAACATTCATTAAAACACCTCACAAAAATCAATTAGCGGCATTTTACAAGCCCCTTGGGTCACAAAATACTTCATGTGGCTGGCGGCTGCTTTTGGTGCTGCTGCTGCTGCTGTAGCTTCTGATTAGCCTGAGCTTTGATGTACTCGAAAGCTGACAAGGCACAAAACTGATGACTCAGAGGCTGTGAAGGCGCAATATAAATATGAATGACGAATTACACACTTTAACTGCCAGGTTGACAAGCATACATACGTACATATGTATATAGGAAGAACAAAGTCAGGACGCATTAAACAATGCTGACAAGACAAAACGTCCAGTATGGTGAGAAGAGAGTGGCGGCAAGTCAGGCACATTTAACGTCAAACTAACACACACACACACACCCAAAGAAGTAAAAAGGCAGACGGCAGAGTGTGGACGATGACGAACGAGAACGAGAGCAACTGGCAAGAGCTGCCGTGGGCCAAATGAAGCAGACTCTGATGAAGATTCGAGAGTAGCTTGTTAAAATTCCAACAAAACGGCAGACATGTTAACCACCCCTCTCATCCGGCTGAGCCAGTGGAATGTGTGTTGCTGCAATAAAACGAAAATGAAAATGAAATAAAATGGGCAAATGGGTGGCAAGTCGCTTCGTCAGCTTAGCCATAATACTCATATTTTCACTCAAAAATTTGAGCTTGGATTTGACAGTTCCTACAATTTAAAACATAAAATTAATCCCATGTGTTCTACAAATCGCTTTCGACCGAAATCGTATGGGAACTGTGTAGTTTTTGTGTCGAAAGCGATTTGTGGAACACATTGGTATATGTCCACAAATTATTGCACCAGAAAACTGCAAAAATCACTTTTTTTCTGGATTCCTTCTTACACAACAATTTCTACTCTCAGCGTTGAATACAATAAGCGTCATACCGGCCAACGCATCCAGCGGTTGAATGTGAGTCGGCTGATTGAACATGTTTGCAAGGATATAAGGTTCACAAGCAAATTTTTCTGTTCTCACCATTTGGTTGGCCCTGTTTAAGATGCTGGACCAAGCTCTCAGTCTCTCTCTCTTTTCCATCTCTGTCAGCAGCAGCACTGTTTCAGCCCATGGAAAAACTCATACGAGGTGATTCTCGCTCAATCATTATTGAGCCGAACGAACAAACACCCGACTTGAATGGAATGAAGACGAACATGATGTTAGCACTGTTCTACAGTAAAAAGTATCCCGAGCATCTTTAACTAGTTCCTGCTTGTCTAGCCATGCTGAATACGAGTTGGCATGTCAAAGTCATAGCATAGTTTCCGTTTCCAAGATATAGGCCGACTTTTTACCGTTTTAGAATTTTTTTAGGCCACACTAAGCATTATTTGCAGATTTTATGAAGCCTCTGGGATAGTATACATATCAAACCAACTGAGAAAAATCAAACACGTGGTATAAGTAATGCCAATGGTGTCGAAATTGGCCTTCAAAGTCAAATTTTACTTGATTTATAGAAATTTTTCAAACTAAACCATCTGCCATTGTATTCGTCAGACATTAATGGGAACCATCTTATCATTTAGTTACAAATATGCACAAATTATGGAAATTTTGTTGCATTTTTAGTCAGGACCATAAGCAAAGTTTTAGCCTGTTAAGCCCGGAAATCAAGATTTAAATTTATGCAAGGACAACTAGATTATATATTATATATTTTTTTATATTTCCTCTTATTATCGTTTGTGATTGAACATTTTTTCTGACCCCGGCCATGGTTTTGGACTTTTTTAATCAAAAAAAAAAAAAGTTTATTGCTCCACCATCCTTTACCGGGATTCGAGCAGGAATATCAAAAAATACAAGGCGACAATCCTATCCACTCAGCCAACGGCTACACAGAAACATATGTATCTAAATTTCTATATCAGATAAGTACGATACTAAGTACTTTTAGCCGATACTTTGACACTTCAAGTTTTTACACTTTTACACTTTTACGAGCGATTTTATAAACATACCCCAGGGCAACAAAAAATTGGAATTGAAATTTGGACAGGAGTTTCCATTAGTGCTGAAAGTGCGTACTAAGACGGGGTTTTGGAAAATTCCAACTGGAAAAGTCGGAAAATCGTCGGAAAACTTTGTATGTATTTTTTTTCATCCGATTGACTTGAAATTTGGTTTGTATGCATAGTACGCGAAATAATTCGACACGTGTTTTCCCGATTTTGGAAAATCCGTTTAGGAGGAAAATGGCCGGGAAATTCTGCATGCAAAAAACTATTTTTCATCCGATTGAGTTAAAACTCGGTTTGCAAGGATAGAATTCGAAATAATTTTAAATGTGATTTTCCAATGTCGGAAAATCCGCCCCCCCGGCGTGAAAATTCCCGGATAATTCTGCATGCAAAAACTATTTTTCATCCGATTGGAAATCGGAAATTTCTGTAGGCAAATAATAATTTGTCATCCGATTGGCTTGAAACTCGGTTTGTAACGACAGAATCAGAAATAATTTGAAATGTGATTTTGCAGTGTCGGAAAATTCACCCCCCAGTCGTAAAAATTCCCGGATAATTCTGCATGCAAAAACTATTTTTTATCCGATTGGCTTGAAGCTGAAGATGAAGTACGGATAGAATCCGAAATAAAGTGAAGTGGGGCGATAACGAAACCGATAACGAAACGGAAAAGGATAACGATAACGATAACTATAACGATAACGATAACGATAACGATAACGATAACGATAACGATAACGATAACGATAACGATAACGATAACGATAACGATAACGATAACGATAACGATAACGATAACGATAACGATAACGATAACGATAACGATAACGATAACGATAACGATAACGATAACGATAACGATAATGATAACGATAACGATAACGCGATAAGGCTCACCTAGGATTCTGTCGAATGCAGTTTTTGGTACACTATTGTGGGCGTTTTGCTTACTGCAGACCAATTCTTTTCCGAGTCAAGTATGATGCTCACCAGGTTAAGAGCGGCTGGTGTTGACATGTATGGAACAAATATTTGTTATACTTGCAGGCAGATCAAGTATATTTTAAATTTTTCCCACGCCCCCTCCCGCTCACGCAAAAAAAACGTCATATCTCCCACAGTTTTGATGATAGATTGTTCGTAACTTGAAGAGATATCTAGCTGTCAAAATTATTTATCGATTTGCTGAAGGAATGATAAAGATCGGATGATCGATTTGAGCGAATCTAGTTATCATCCCATAAATTTGAATCTTGATTTTCGGGCTTAACAGGCGAAAACTTTGCATATGGTCCAGACAAAAATGCAACAAAATTTCCATAATTAGTGCAAATGTTTGACTATATGATAAGATGGTTCCAGTAAATGTGCGATAAATACAACGGCTTGTAGCAGATGGTTTAGTTTGACAAAATTGCTTTAAATCAAGTAAAATATGTCTTTGAAGGCCAACGACCAACGTGGTTGTCAGTTTTAAAGCTATCTTAACCAAACTTTGCACGAATTCTTTTGGTACAATTACGCTGCACATTTGTCGGAACCTGCAGGATTGGATGACTATAGCATATAGCTGCCATAGGAACGATCGGTCGAAAAAGTAGTTTTAGTGAGAAAAACTTTTTTGTCTTCGTCGCAAGTTTTCACACAATTCCACCAAGTTTGATGAAAATCGTACAATCACATACATATAGTATAGTTGCCATAGAAATTGGGTGCAGAAAATGTATGTATATATAATATGTAAGAGGCCTTGTTGTCAGGCTATTAATTATATTGGCTTAGATTACATACAACAAACTAGAGGGGGGGTTGGCTTAGCTCTGCTTTTCTAATTTAAATAATTAAAAGTAATTTCTTACAAATAGATGCTATTAGCGTCCTTGTCCATTCTGGCGACAACACTTATGTCCGGGCACACAGGCAAAATCGAAAGCAAAAGCGTGCCAGGTAAATAAAAAGCAAACACACACACAGACACAGACAGAGCTAGTGTACGTGACTTAGTCGTAAGCTCCGACTTTGTTTCGCTCTCTCAATCTTTCTCTCGCTGCTTGCCCTTACCTCCACGGGCTGTGAGGGCAATTGAAATAACTTCTTCCGCTTGCCTGCCTGGCTTCCGCTGCTTGAATATGTCCCCCAAATCAGCAAGCACACACTCTCTCGCTCTCTCTCTCTCTCCCTTACTCTGTGTCTCTGTTTCACATAACCTTTTTCAAAAGCTTAACAGACTTGAATTAACTTGGCTGTTGCTGGTTTTGCCATTTATTTTGTTTTTGCTTTAAGTGATTTGCCTTGGCCTTGGCAACATGTTGCTGGCAACATGCACAAATGCTGAGAGCGAATGTCTCTCTCTCTCTCTCTCTTTCAGATGGCATCCTTTTGTTTTTTCATCCTCGGGCTGTTGTTGTAGTTGGGCAATAAAAAACATTTAAGTACACATTACGTTATTGAGCGCGCACGCTGCTTCAAGCTGACATTTGGACTGAGACGACGACGTTTTATTGTGGGAGGGTGGTTGCGTGGGTGTGTGTGTGTGTGTGTATGTGTGCGTGAGTTGCACTTTGTATTAATTTAAATTGCTTTTGGAATTGTCAGATATGAGTTATTATTACACACATGCAAAATTTGTTGCCAACAAGCGAATTGGAAAATGGCTCTGCCTGAGCTACCCGGAAGGGGGGGGGAGAGTGGTGTAGTGGTACAGGAGACAGGTTAAACACATGTGTGGGAATAAAGACATTTGGTTGAATTAGCAATAAGAAATTTAAAATTATAGATCCAATTATATTTAAGATTTATTGACCATCAACGCAGAGCCATTCAGGTCATAAGGAATGAGCAAGAGCGGTAAATTTAAATGCAATACTAGTTAAGCCAACTTTAAGTCCCGTTTTCCTTTTAAAGGGAGCGACAACTTTTTGGTGGCTGTTTTAAACTAAGAGTTATTTGCTTAGATGCAAAAACACGAAATAATTGTTAAGTTCCTGTATACACCCTTGCCTAAGACCGTCTCCAGATCGATACCAACATACTTTCGAAATCTTAAATAATAAAAACAAAAATCGGTTGCGATGTTTTCGGACTATGCACAAAAAAAAACCATAAAATTGATTAATTTGTCAAATGATATTAGAAAAGGTTAAAAGGATATCTATATACACACCTGATCATATTATTAGGTACACACCGGAATTTTTTAATTATAGATGGTTTTTTCGTACTTTTAGTGTTGACAACTTTTTAATTTTTAGTTTTTTGTTGTTGTCAATGTCCACACTGTGACAAAGAGTTGAAAGAGGGGCTGCCCCGTATATCAAAGCTTTTCTATAAATTGCGAGTCCACCACACATTTCGCCTGATCATAATAATAGGTACAGTCTCCGGTCTCACTGTACTAAAGAAGAAGCTCGATTGGTTCTTAGTCTGAGAAAAGAAGACAGGAAACCCGTGGAAGGCCACAAAAAACAACAGAAACCCTTGACCACTACATAGTAACTTTGAGCAAAAAGGACCCATTTAAGTCATCGAAGGCTATTGCAGCCGAAATTCAGTTAATGCTCCAACTATCCGAAGACGACTACAAGATGCCAACCTACCAGGAAGAATTGCCAGAAAAGACCCACTTATGCGCATAAAAAAATATCACCATGAGGCAAACTTTTGCAAGGGACCACAAAGACTGGGTAGGATGCACCGGGGAGAAAAAATGGAGAAACATATTATGGAGCGATGAAACCAAGATTAATTTGTTTGGGAATGACTGTGAAAGGAATGTTCGGCGCCCTAATGGAAAGGAATTCCATCCACGGTTTACAAAAAAAACAGTCAAACATGGAGGTGGCAATATAATGGTATGGGGTTGCTTCTCCTGGTACGGCGTAGGTCCAATTTATCAGACTATGAACAAAATGAATGCTGAATAGTACAAATCCATATTGGAAACAGTTATGGTACCGTATGCTGAAGAAAATATGCCATTACGTTGGGTATTTCAGCAAGATAATGATCCTAAACACACATCAAGGCTGTTATCTAAATTTTTCGAGGACCAAAAAGTTGACGTTCTGAAGTGGCCAAGCCAATCCCCGACCTTAACCCCATTGAAAACTTGTGGGAGAATTAAAAAAGAAATTGGCAAAGCATTCATTTTCAAATAAACAAAAATGATGGGAAGGTGTCCAAAAACTGTGGTATGAGAAACCAGTAGAGACCTGCCAGGCTCTTATTAAGGGCGATACACTGGATACTAAGTTAGCAAATACTAATTTACCTAAAAAAAAGAACACAAAATGGAAATCAAAATTTTTTTTCTTACCAACACATGAAGTGTACCTATTATTATGATCACACTGAAAACGTATCTGAAACACAAAATGATCTCTTTTAAGTTATATTATTATTCTATGTTACAGTTAAGTTTATTTTATTAAAAACAAATAGTTTAAGAACCAATGAGAACAAATTTTAAGTTTGAAACAATGAATAAAACTGTTTTCTGTTACCTTAAAGTCAGAGTTGATGTGTGTACCTATTAATATGATCAGGTGTGTATTTAATTTTCAAAACTCTCACAAGGGGAAAGGGATGTATAGAAAATGCGAAAAAGGAAAGAGACGAATAGTATTTCACATCGAAACTTCAAGCAACGTAAAGAAATATATAAGTAGACTTTCAGCCATGTGACCACACGCTTGCCCGATAGCGCAGTGCGGTAAGATGCCATGCCAATTTCTAACGTTCAAATGGTCACGAGTTCGATCCCAGGTCAAGGCGCGGGGTCAAAAAATTATAAATTCTTTCTTTTTGTTTTTCTATAAAACAATAAATAATAGTACTTAGGTAAAAAATATAATAGTGCCATTTAAAATTAATTTTTTATACTCTGTACCCAAGGTACATAGAGTATATTAAGTTTGTGCAAAAGTATGTAACAGGGAGAAGGAATCGTTTCCGACCCTATAAAGTATATATATTCTTGATCGGCATCAACAGCCGAGTCGATATAGCCATGTCCGTCTGTCCGTCTGTCTGTCTGTCCGTCCGTCCGTATGAACGAAGAGATCTCAGAGATGGTAAGAGATAAAGGTTTGACATGTATGGGACATATATTTCTTATAATTGCAGGCAGATCAAGTTTATTTTCAATTTTTGACACGCACCCTCCCGCCCCCGCAATTTGGAAAAAACGTCATATCTCCCACAGTTATGATGATAGATGGTTCGTACCTTCAAGAGATATCTAGTCATCAAAATTATTTATCGATTGGCTGAAGGAATGATAAAGATCGGATGAACGATACTCAAGTTATGAGCAAAACTGGTCGTTTGACTCGTGAGCAAATGCGAGTGTAAGGGTACAGAGTATGTTACAGTCGGGCTTGACCGACTTTCTTTCTTGTTTTACTTTGTTTAATAATGAAATTATAAAATATCAATTTGATCTTAAAAAATATTATTTTGAAATGTTCGAAAATTTCATTTTCATATTTTCGGACAGGTCAATGTCAAGTGTGTGATATCGGCTTTTTATTGCCGATGAAATAATACAACATTGAGCCCCAGATCATATCATTATTTTTTCCTGTGAATTTTATTTGCCCGTCCGGCCAGCTATGCCCCTTTTCACAGCCAATTGTAGTCAGAGACGTTATAAGAGCTAACAAAATCTTTAATAATATAGAGATTGAGAAGAGGGAGATAGAGAGAGAAAGAGAGAGAGAGAGAGAGAAAAAAACCAAAACCTATAGTTATGTAGGAACAAAGGAAAAAAAATAAGATTATATAATAAATTAAAATAAAACTGAGATAGAGAGAAAACTATCTAAAATTAAACTTTAAAAATAAAAAATGTATACGTAAAACTTAAAACTAAATAACCGGAATATCTCTGAACCGGTGGGGGAGGTCCGGCAAGCTATACCCCTACTCACAGCTGGGAGTGGTCAGAGATTTCCCCGGTGATAATTATAGAGAGATGAGAGAGAGTTCCGTTGAGAGCAGGTGATTGAGATCATTGTAATTCTTACATAAAACCCGAAATCGATTATGCTGGGCATAATCAGTTGTGCATCTGGGCAAGATTAAAGGTAAATAGTTTCTAGTTGGCCTAGAAGGAACGGAAAAGCTAAGGCGACCTAAGAGTTCGGTAGAATCTACATCACTAATGATTAACTTATGAAGAAAAGAAACGCCCAGGACTGTTCTACAATTAGCTAACGAAGGAAGGTTAATAAGCTAGAGTCTGCTGGAGTACGATGGCAGACGAAGGTTAGGGTCCCAATGTAGTCCACGAAGAGCAAAAAGCAAGAATTGCTTTTGTACTGACTCAATACGATCGATATATATGGACTAGAGCAGTGTACAGGAGCTTTGTGGTGTATGGATCATTAAATTCCTTCGACCAACGTACGTTTAATGAATCCTAGTACACCTTTCGCCCTATTAACAATAGAGGAGATATGAGGATTGAAACTCAATTTGGGGTCAAAAAGAACTCCAAGATCAACGACTGTAGATATTCGTTGCAGGGGTTCATTGCCAATCGTATAAATAGTCAGCGAAGGTTTGCAACAATGGAAAGTCATAAACATGCACTTGGAGCAATTAAGGTGTAAATGATTAACCAAGCACCAAGACTGCAAGGAGTTTAAATCATCTTGCAATCTAATGGAATGTGTCGGGTCATTGAAAGATAAAATAAGTTTAACGTCATCGGCATACATAAGTATCCGAGAATAAGATAGTATTGTGGGTAGGTCATTAATAAAAAGAGTAAAAAACAAAGGACTAAGGTGACTACCTTGCGGTACACCGGACGTTACAGAGACGGACTTTGAAGTGTCTGAACGTAATATAACTTTCTGGGTTCTATTTTTTAAATAGGACGAAATCCAGAGCAGAAAAAAGGCGGGAAATCCTAACCGATCAAGCTTATAGAGGAGAAGATGGTTTACAGAATCAAAAGCTTTACTAAAGTCGGTGTAAATGACATCGGTTTGCTTTTTCTTAAGGAACCCATCATTAACCAATGAAGTAAATTCAAGCAAGCTTAATAAACCCATGCTGGAAAGGTGATAAAATCGATTTGCAATAATGCTGCAAGGTGGAGGTTATAATCTCTTCAAATAATTTAGGAATAGCGGAGAGCTTAGCTATGCCTTTGTAATTGGAAATATCAGATTTTCCACCTTTTTTATGAAGAGGAATAATATAGGACTCTTTCCAAAGAGTTGAAAAGACTGAAGAATCAAGTGATAGATTGAAAATCTTAAGCAAAGTTTGCATAAGGAACTACAGCACTCTTTGAAAACACAACTAGTATTGTTGTCAGGGCCAGGGGAGTATGAGGATTTTAGAGATTTCAAATGCGAAAGTAGGGAGCTTTCACTAATTGAGGGAACACAAATCGAGTTAGAAGAAGAAATGGTATAAGGATAAGAAGTGTTAGTAAAGTGGATTGAGGAATAAGTTAATTGAAAAAAGTCTGCGAATAGGTCGACGGCAGCGGAATCATTGCCAGCCTTTTGGGCACCCAGAAAAAAAAAAAGAAGAAGGTAGTGATGAAGATCTACTCTTAGAGTTCACAAAGCTATAGAATTGTTTAGGGTCCGCTACAAATTGAATTTTGCACCGGGCAACATAATTCTTATAGCACTCAGAGTTAAAAAGTGTAGTTTGATTTTGCTATTGAATATTTAGAGAAATCAACAGCCAAACCAGATTTTTTATACTTTTTGAAGCATCTAGACTTAATATTTTCTAAATTAGAAAGTCTAGGGCAGTACCAAGGAGGATTAAGTGACGCGGGAGAAGCTTCGCTATTAGGACACACACAGATATCTAAGAGAGAATTAATGGATTCGTAGAAAAAGGCAAAAGCAAAATCTAAATCAACCGCATTGAAAAAAGCAGACCTGCCTGTTGCACAAATAAGTTGATTTAATAATGTAAAGTTTCCTTTACGTAAACAACGACAAGGTTTATTAGGAATTTTAGAGGTTGATGAAGTAGTTTCAGAAACTGAAAGAGAGATTTGAAGCGTAGGATGGTAAATATCTTCGGGCAGTGATAGAGGGGCGGACCTAGTACTGTCAGCGACAAAGACAAGATCCAGCAATTTATTAAGATCGTTTGGAATTGAATTAATCTGAGACAAGGACATATCAAACAGATGATCTAAAAAGTTATGCTGTGTTGATGGCACAAGATGGGTTGACCCATTAAGATATGACCAGGCGATGTTTGGCAAATTGAAATCACCTACAACAACCAATGAGTCAATGTCTCGTAATTGGGCACAAACATCTTTTATACAAGTTATATGGTTCATATAAACTTGAATATCGGAAGAAGGAGGGATATAGGAGCAAGTAATAAATAACGAAAAGGAAAGAAAAGAAACCTTTACGGCTATAAGTTCCACGCCATCAGGCAGACTTAGTGGAATTAATTCCGAACGGTGGCTAGTCTTGACTGCGATCAGTACACCACCACCTCTTCGAGTAGGTCGATCATGTCGATAAATAAAAAAATCATTTGACAAAATTTCACAATCAGAGATAGAAGGATTTAACCTCTCTGAGAGGGCAATAATATCAAAGTCAAATGAAGCACTATTCAAGAACAAGGTAGAAAGTTTCATTTCCTTCTTTCTTTCTTGTATTTCGTTTTTCCTTGTGTCCGTCTTTCTCTTTTTTTATACTCTGTACCGAAGGTACATAGAGTATATTAAGTTTGTGCAAAAGTATGTAACAGGGAGAAGAAATCGTTTCCGACCCTATAAAGTATATATATTCTTGATCAGCATCAACAGCCGAGTCGATATAGCCATGTCCGTCTGTCCGTCCGTCCGTATGAACGAAGAGATTTCAGAGATGGTAAGAGATAAAGGTTTGACATGTATGGGACATATATTTCTTATACTTGCAGGCAGATCAAGTTTATTTTCAATTTTCGCCACGCCCCCGCAATTTGGAAAAAACTTCATATCTCCTACAGTTTTGGAGATAGATCGTTCGTTCCTTCTAGAGATACCTTGTAAACAAAATTATTTATCGATTTGAAGGATTCTGAAGGAATGATAAAGATCGGATGAACCATACTCAAGTTATGGGCAAAAAACGGCCAGTTAACACCACCCACCCCCCCACCAACCACAGCAACATACCCTAACCGTTCAACACAGGCAATCTTAGTGCGAGAGAGAAAGAGAGAGAGAGAGAAACTTACAGAGCGCACCGCGTTGTGCACGGGGTGTTAACTGGCCGTTTGACTCCTGAGCAAATACGAGTGTAAGGGTACAGAGTATGTTATAGTCGGGCTTGACCGACTTTCTTTCTTGTTTCTTTCTTTTTTTTCAGCATTTTTACTTCTCTCATTTTGCTTCTTCTTCCTTCCTTCTTCTTTCCTTCCTTTCTGCTTTCTTCTTTCTGCTTTCTTCTTCCTGCATTCTTCCTTTCTCCTTCTTCCTTCTTCCTTCCTTCTTCCTTCCTTCTTCCTTCCTTCTTCCTTCCTTCTTCCTTCTTCCTTCTTCATTCTTTCTTCTTCCTTCTTCCTTCTTCCTTCTTCCTTCTTCCTTCTTCCTTCATCCTTCATCCTTCATCCTTCATCCTTCCTTCCTTCCTTCTTTCCTTCCTTCCTTCCTTCCTTCCTTCCTTCCTTCCTTCTTCCTTCCTTCTTCCTTCTTCCTTCTTCCTTCTTCCTTCTTCCTTCTTCCTTCCTTCCTTCCTTCCTTCCCTTCCTTCCTTCCTTCCTTCCTTCCTTCCTTCTTCCTTCCTTCTTCCTTTTTCCAACTTTTTTCCTTCTTCCATCTTCCTTCTTATTCCTTCTTCCCTTCTTACTTCCATCCTTGTTTTTTTTTTCTGCTATTTAAGGTTGTTTAATGAGCCTCTTTTCATGTACATTTCACACATTTTAACTTTCCGAATTAAGTTAAATTGTGTCGCCCTCAATTGTTGTGCCATAAATTCATGCCAGCACTCACAGCAGTTGCACCCACACACACACATACACACACACACTCTCACTCCCTTACACACACACACAATGACAAATGTACAAGGCTATTCAAAGAGCGAAATGCTTGCCTTTCTCCCCCTCTTCCCACTCATTTTTACAAAACGTATGTGCCGCCTAGCTGAATCCTTTTTCGAGGCTTGGTCTATCTCTCTCTCTCTCTCTCCCCTCACTCATCCAACGATTGTGCAACATTTTGTTATGCAAATCACAACGCAGTGCGCCAGGAAATAGGCTAAGGCTGCCTTTACCCAACAACCCACCCAGCCAGGCAGGCCAGGCGTGTTGGGGTTAAACAAGTTGAACTACATTCCGCACGGGCAGCAACTGGCAACTGGCGGGCTGACTCTGTATTTTATTGCATTATCTTGGGGCTGGGGGGGAGTGGATGAAGGGCGGAGGAGGGCTTGTGGAAAAAGTTGAAGGCTGGCAAATTACATTACGAGGCGTCAGTTGGCAGCAAAAACCATTAACAACTTGACGACAAATGTGCAGCTGTTCAGCTAATCTCACTTCCATCTCTCGTTGCTTTCCTTCCTTGCAGACCAAGTGGCCGTGGCCCTAAATGATGCCCGAAACTGAACGCGACTCGTTGGTCGAAGCAGAAATGGTTAGCGGCGCCTTGGGCCATCATCACCAGCATCATCCTCAGCACCAACACCAGCAGCAGCATCAGCCACAAGATCCTTACAAAATGGCCACCAGCACCTATGTCTACAGCAGTCCACTAACCATACCTCCCACATCGGTGTCCATGGTCAGTCCCAGCAGCAAGGAGAAGTTGGTGAATCTGTTGCGCGTGCGTGACAACAACAATAGTCACAGTCCAGTGGCCAACTCCAATGGCAGTAATAACAATTCACCCACCACTTTTTTGCAAAAGCAACTCGAAGCCCCAGCCAGTCGTCCTGGTGCACTTCAGCAGCAGCCGCGTCGTTCCATAACACCCTATCCCATGCCTCCTTCAGCAACAACCACAACAACTGCAGCAGCAACTACAAGTTGGCACGCTCATGTGTACGCACGTCCACCCAATCGTCCCACCTCGCACTCCATAGCCGATATACTGGGCATAGCCCTGGCTGAGAAGGAGACTCTCGAGGGCGGCGCTGCCATCACCGCCGCCGGTCCAGCCAAATCACCAAAGAGCATTTTGCGCAACTTCGAGCAGCAGTATGCCCAGCAACAACAGCATCAGGAGCAGCGTCCACTGCGCAGTGCCTCCATTTCGATGAGCGATGCCAGCGAGGAGGAGAGCTTGGCCAATGCCACAACTACCGCAGTGGTGGCACCAGCAGCAACCGTAGCGGTAGCCCCCACAACAACGCTCGATCAGCCGTTAAACCTGTGTGTGGCCAAAAAGTCGCGCGATAGCAACCACTCGCCAGCCATGCCAGCCACCAAGCCGAGCCAACTCGTTGGCAAGACAACCGCCAAGAAGGGTAAGTAACACATTTTAATTAAGTATTTTTTTTTTAATTTGTTATTTTTAATGTTTCTCGTTTTGGCGCCGAGCAAATTTTTGCCGCCATGCTTGACAAGCCTGCCAATTGAGCGGAGCGCAGAGCTCTCAACACGCTTCAGCGAAGCATGCGGCGGGCAACGCGGCGAATGCGTGTTCTGCCAAGTTAAATGATGCCCGCCGCTTTTAGTGTACAGTCGCAGTTGGTTTTTGGCATCGAGCTAACGCTAATGGCCTGCTTGGGCATTCACACACTCCAGTTAAGCTGCGATTTAGGCGGTCAATCAATTTTCCAAGAAATTTTCTGCACATTAAAATGTAATTATAATTTGGGAAAATTAACATTGGCCTGGCCCAAGGGCCAAGGGAAAGGCTGCTAGATCATTAAACTCTTGGAGGATATTATCTAACAAAATTCTATTGGATGGGAAGATTTACTTGAGAAAAATAGCTGAAAAGTATTTAGCTCAGTTTGCATTTAATATAGACAGATCACAACTTAATACTAATGTGAGAGTGGATCAGCACTACGAGGAAAGAAATAAGCAATGGACCACAAGGAGTGAATTGAACAACTTTTTGACCAAATCAGAAATCTCATTTTTTTATCAAAGCTCTGGCATTTGTACACCAGTCTAGCTAGGAAGTTGCAATTTTTTACGAAATGTTCCTAAAAGACTGAACTTAACGTACATTATTTAAAAAGCAAAAGGAAATTTTCTAAGATATTGATAATCCAAATCAAAGTTGGAAAATAGAAAAAAAAAACTTGTAATTTGATTTGACCCAAATCTTGTGAAGAAGGATATAAGTATCAGAGAACTGCAATGCGTAGTCATTAATGCGTACTACGCACGTCGTACGCATTTTTTAAAATACGCATATGTACGCATACGCATTAGAAATAGTAGGCTACGCATACGCACACTACGCAGCAGAAAAAAACTGAGTATGCGTAGTACGTAGACGCAAAAGTTGAAATACGCATACGTACGCTGAAGCACTATGAAAAGTACGCACTAAATACGTACTCAAACTGAGCAGTAGGCATTTTCAAAATGCTTAATTTTTACTTCATTTATGCGTACTTGGAAACTTCTATATGAAATCTAATTTACTTTATTAAATTTTTTTTTTGGTTTTACTTAGCAATATATTAAGTTACTTTATCTTGTTATGAGTTAATTTTAGCCAAAACTTATCCTTGGTATTTGCGTGAACCAGTAGTCTCGACCATATTTTATTACTATTAGTTTTATATGGGCAACTTCCGCGTTACGAACGCTACTTTCGTACTCGTTTTTGGATTAAAATATAAACATTAGGGCGGGTCAATTTTTTTATGCGATAAGCGTATAGCAGATTCGGAATTTGCGATGAATTCTAAGAAAATTTCACGAAGAAACCCCATGTCTAAAATGAATTCCTAGCCCCCGCTGCGCAGCATGAAAATTTAAGGTTGCAGTATATTTTGGTATATTTAGGTTTGTACGGTTTTTTAAAAAAAATAATACATTTTGTAAAGATATTATATTTTATTCTGATTCATTTTTTTATAATCTAATTTATAAATATTTTTGTTTTTAAATTAACCAACAAATTTTTTTTTAATAAATTTTTATACTCTGTACCGAAGGTACATAGAGTATATTAAGTTTGTGCAAAAGTATGTAACAGGGAGAAGGAATCATTTCCGACCCTATAAAGTATATATAGTCTTGATCAGCATCAACAGCCGAGTCGATATAGCCATGTCCGTCTGTCCGTCCGTCCGTCTGTCCGTCCGTATGAACGAAGAGATCTCAGAGATGGTAAGAGATAGAGGTTTGACATGTATGGGGCATATATTTCTTATACTTGCAGGCAGATCAAGTTTATTTTCAATTTTTGCCACGCCCTCTGCCGCCCCCGCAATTTGGAAAAAACGTCATATCTCCTACAGTTTTGAAGATAGATCGTTCGTACCTTCTAGAGATACCTTGTAAATAAATACCTTGTATTTAAATTCTGAGGAAATACCACTGGCAGATCCAGAAATTCCATTCCACATTCAGGGAACCGAACGATGTCTGCAATTGTTGACACATGTCGCACGACGCGTAATGCCGCACAATGTAGATGACGTTATGTCAGTAACTTTAGAAAGTCGTTTAATATTATATATCCACAAATCGAGTCGAAGCAAGACTTTAAAAATTGACTTTATTTATATTTAGTATTAAGTTGAATAATTGTATGAAATTAGTGAAAATTAAACAATTACATAAGCGTTTTGTATTGTGACTTAACATTGTTTTCATTAAATTGGTAAATTTTTAGATATAAAGAAAAACGGCATCTAATGTATTTTACGCCCCCTTTCGTGCCACGCCCACTTTTTTTTTTGAATACCTTAAATTTCCAAATTATATTGAATATATATTTCAAATTGCAAACCTATATCTTTTATTGTCAAAAAGTTATAGGCTTTTGGTTTCCACTTCATCAATGTATGGCGTGTTTTCGTTATTTTTATTAAAAAAAAATTTATTAAAAAAAAATTTGTTGGTTAATTTAAAAACAAAAATATTTAGAAATTAGATTATAAAAAAATGAATCAGAATAAAATATATCTTCACAAAATTTATTATTTTTTTTAAAAAACGGTACAAACCTAAATATACCAAAATATACTGCAACCTTAAATTTTCATGCTTCTCAGCGGGGGCTAGGAATTCATTTTAGACATGGGGTTTCTTCGCGAAATTTTCTTAGAATTCATCGCAGATTCCGAATCTGCTATACGCTTACCACGTCGTTTTTAGCTCCATACAAGTTGACCCGCCCTAATAAACATACTTTTATTTTTCAAAGTTATACCTTCAACTTATACTCAGTGTTTAGTGAGATTGAAGTGTATTTTCGAATGGCATAAAACATAATTTAAAAATAGGTTGCGAAAGGCTCTGTGAAATTAGGACCACGTGAATTTAGGCCGCGGTGCATTTAGCAAGGCGGTATAATTTCATTCTGCAAAATGAATTTAGGCCGCGACCATCAAATGAAATTAACCCGCGCGGCCTTATTTCATTCTTCAAAATGAATTTAGACCGCTATCACAAAATGAAGTTAGACCGCGAGCTCTCTATACGTATAAAAAAACCGAAGGTAACATTTTTTTTTTAAAAAATCGCGCGATTTTTAAAAAAAAATTTTGTCTGCGGCGGGTGTGGAAATGAGTTTAAAAGTCCACAATCCGTTCAAACAACAAACATTGATTATCTAGATCGCGGTCTAATTTCATTTTGTGATGGCGGTCTAGTTCATTATTCAGAATTTGCAGCAAAAATATTTTGTCAGTTTTTATCAATGGACGTGAATCCTTTGTGACGCACGCTACATTTTTCCATAATTTTATTTATGTGTTTTATATTATAATGCAAAACAAAACTTACAGATAATTGCAATCACATGGTTTCTTATGGTTTCGTATGCATTCTTTTTTTACCCTGTGTACCCTCAGAAAGATTTTAGATAGCAAAAGTTTTATCAAGAAAAATATGCAACATTAATGTCAAAATGAAAAAAATTGCGCTATCGCGGCAGTGAAACCGAAAATTTTGAAATTAAGCTAAGAATAAATTTAAGATTGGCTTACATTAGTTCAATTTAATTGTTTCCCTATGAAAAAATGAGAAAACTGTGTTTTTACCACTTTTAATTGTTCGGTTTTGGTGAACTGTTTCTGGAAGTTGCCTAAGTACACACCTGATCATATTAATAGGTACACACCGGAATTTTTTAATTATAGATGGTTTTTTCGTACTTTTAGTGTTAACTTTTTAATTTTTGGTTTTTTGTTGTTGTCAATGTCTGGCCACACTGTGACAAAGAGTTGAAAGAGGGGCTGCCCCGTATATCAAAGCTTTTCTATAAATTCCACCACACATTTCGCCTGATCATAATAATAGGTACAGTCTCCGTTTCTCACAAGTATCAAGTGAATAATTTTGTAATCAGTGATCTTTTGGTAACTAAAGGTAAATTAAGTATAGCTCCTGTCAATACAGAGAAATAATCAATTATTTTTTTTAGAAAAAATGGGTCGAAATTATCATTGTACTAAAGAAGAAACTCGATTGGTTCTTAGTCTGAGAAAAGAAGGTAAATCTTTACGAGCCATCGCCAAATTAATGAACAGGTCTCATAATTTTGTTAAAAATGCATTTGAAAGAAAACCAAGACAGGAAACCCGTGGAAGGCCACAAAAAACACAGAAACCCTTGACCACTACATAGTAACTTTGAGCAAAAAGGACCCATTTAAGTCATCGAAGGCTATTGCAGCCGAAATTGGAAATTCAGTTAGTGCTCCAACTATCCGAAGACGACTACAAGATGCCAACCTACCAGAAAGAATTGCCAGAAAAGACCCACTTATGCGCATAAAAAAATATCACCATGAGGCAAACTTTTGCAAGGGACCACAAAGACTGGGTAGGATGCACCGGAGAGAAAAAATGGAGAAACATATTATGGAGCGATGAATCCAAGATTAATTTGTTTGGGAATGACTGTGAAAGGAATGTACGACGCCCTAATGGGAAGGAATTCCATCCACGGTTTACAAAAAAAACAGTCAAACATGGAGGTGGCAATATAATGGTATGGGGTTGCTTCTCCTGGTACGGCGCAGGTCCAATTTATCAGACTATGAACAAAATGAATGCTGAATAGTACAAATCCATATTGGAAACAGTTATGGTACCTTATGCTGAGGAAAATATGCCATTACGTTGGGTATTTCAGCAAGATAATGATCCTAAACACACATCAAGGCTGTTATCAAAACTTTACGAGGACCAAAAAGTTGACGATCTGAAGTGGCCAAGGCAATCCCCCGACCTTAACCCCATTGAAAACTTGTGGGGAGACTTAAAAAAGAAATTGGCAAAGCATTCATTTTCAAATAAACAAAAATTATGGGAAGCTGTCCAAAAACTGTGGTATGAGACACCAGTAGAGACCTGCCAGGCTCTTATTAAAAGTATGCCAAAAAGAATAGCAGTAGTGGCCAAAAATAGAGGTGGATACACTGGATACTAAGTTAGGAAATACTAATTTACCTAAAAAAAGAACACAAAATGGAAACTAACATTTTTTTTCTTACCAACACATGAAGTGTACCTATTATTATGATCACACTGAAAACGTATCTGAAACACAAAATGATCTCTTTTATGTTATATTATTATTCTATGTTACAATTAAGTTTATTTTATTAAAAACAAATAGTTTAAGAACCAATGAGAACAAATTTTAAGTTTGAAACAATGAATAAAACTGTTTTCTGTTACTTTAAAGTCAGAGTTGATGTGTGTACCTATTAATATAATCAGGTATGTATATTATAGCATTTAAACATCGGCCGAAAATTATTATAGCATGCTAAATAAGTTTGACTACAACATCCATTAAGGGCCAAGTCGAGATTCAATTTATTATGTCAGCTGGAAATTGCACAAATTTACAAGATTTTGCTCCAGAGATATTTGGGTAATCTTTGGGTAACCAAGGTTCGTTTATATTTTTAAACTTATTGAGTTTATGCAAAAGTCTGTAATAGGGAGAATTTTTTCGGCTTTTATAAATTTTGAATAAAAAGTTGATTTGCGTATACGCACAGCAATTACGCACAGTATGCCTAAAATATTAAAACGTAGTGTGTGTACTTTTGAAGTATCAACGTTCCGTCGACGATTTTGTGACTGTCGTTGACGCTCGACTGACGTATTTTTCAAGGCGATGTCCGCTCAATACGTTAACGGCTCTCCAGGCACGCTAGGTCGACGCAATGCCATTGAGAGAAGCAACATAAGCGACGCTCGTTCGACCCAATGACATGCATGGGGCGACTTAAGCGACGCTCGTTCGACACGCGTTCGACCCTTGTTACAATTTGACAGGCGGCACGACGCATCACCGTACAAAGAGCAACGCTGGGTTGAGGAAAATAGAGTGACTGACCTCAGCCGTACTAGATGGATACGTCAGCGTAGTTGAAATACGCATGCGCACTATGACGTATGTAGAAGTCTACGTACTTTTTTAAAAATGCTTATTGAATTACGCATACGTTTTTTGACTGGCATACGCATTGAATCATTGACGCATTTGAAGCTGTACGTATGCGTATACGTTTTTGGTACGTTTTGCAGTTCTCTGGTGTGAATAGACTCGCAGAATCAATGTCTACCCAGATAGATCCCAAATAGATGGAGGCGTAGGAGCAGCAGACAAGGCTTTCTGCTGACCGAACCTGGTTAGGTTTAGGTTACCGAACCAAATATTTAATGGTTTTTTTTTTTGGAAATAATTTGATTTATTCTTCTCCATCACACAATGTGATGGCCACAGCCTATGCTCGAGGAGCACAATTGTTGTTGTTGTTGAGCGGTTGTATATATCCTTTCCAAAAATAATTAACCATTGAAATCTGTAATTGCCTTGCATAATGTGAAAATTTAAATTAGCTGCACTTTTGTTGTTATTTTTGCTCATTTGAATATGCGTTGCATTAAAATGATTTAAATTGAAAGAGGCCAGAGCAGTGCGCGGGCGATTGCAGGAAGAGGAGGGGGGGGGGGGGGCGGAGGATTGGTAATGACTATCGAAATGGCACGAAAATAACAAATGCAATTAGCAATTAGCAATATGCACACAGCAACAACAACAACAACCACTACAGCAATAATAAATAACAAATAGCAATCAACTTCAGAATAAACGAACTTGAGCACAAAACTTGAATAATTTTATTGATGCTTTTGTTGTTTTGTTTGTTTGTTTGTTTTTACGCGTTAATTGCTCAATGCTGCGTTCAATTTTTATTGTTATTAAAATCACGTACTCGACTTGCCAACAATTGGCAACAACCAATTGACTGTAGCAATTTGAATGTCCAAGTCGACGATGCATCGTTTGTGATTTGCCTGTGTGTGCCAGTCATCTGTTAATTTGCGCTTAATTAGTTGTTTGCAGCTGCCATAAATGGAAGTGGGATGATGTTTAAATGTCGCCAACTGGGCCAAATGAAATGACCTGGCGGCAATTGCCAATCGAGCAACAACAAAAGGCGACTAGAAAAAATAAACACACATTTGCGTTACGCTTTTATTGCTGCTTTTGTTATTGTTCTAATTGTAGTTGTTGCTGTTAATGCCTTTAGTTTTATTGATTTCGCGCCATTGAGGCGCCCTCTTGCGCTTCACTGGACCCGCCAGTGTCGTGTGTCATCTACTTTTAGGGGTTGTATAGGATGCATAATGTATCTACTTATAAGGCTAGCCAGCCCACGCGGCGTATTAGCAATATGTTTGCATCTAACTGTCAATTAGATTTCAATTATGCATTGACAATTAAAGTTGTCCGGGCAACAGCAAACGGCCACGGCTATGGCAGCTCATGCCAGACACGTTTTGTCCCCAGCCGAAGCCATAAGCTGTAACTATGGAGCTGTTAACACTTGTTTTTCGCCAGACGCGACAGCTGACCGTAGATGGATACATGGGAAATCGACTTTGAAATACTCTTAGGAAAGGAGGGGAAACATGCAAATATAAATGACTTAATTATATTAAATTCGCTTGCTTATATTGCAACTTCGGCATAAAGTATGTAAAAACTCAATCTCGTGCTTGCCCGTGCTTAGCCAACCTGGCACGAAAAAATACTAAAATTCTATTTATACGGGGGTGCCATAGAAATCACTAGAGATTTTCGTATAAACGATTGTATTTCAAATTTAAACTGGTTGCATTAATATGTGAAGTGACTCAAAAATGCTCGGTTGCTAGATGATATGTCGAAAGTAAATCGGATTTAAAATGACTGTTTAAAGTAGAAGTAGATTTGAGCAGTCGTTCCCAAATCGCTCAAATTCACCATCTGATCTAGCAACCGCAGATATACTTTTCACTTTACATATAAAATTAAGTAATTGAAATTTGAAATGTAAACGTTTATACCAAAATCTCTAGTGATTTCTGTGGGACCCCCCATAATTTTAATTGCTATAAACTCAAAGATTCTGAATCGAAGCATTTGGATGCATTTGTGCTCGTTGTAAGGAAATAAATTATATATAGCTTCCTCGATTTTAGAAACCGAAGCGACATTTTAATAATCCGTCGGATACTATTTATATTTCGGCAACTGGTCACACTAATGTCAATAGCCAAAATCTGGTAATACCAAAAAAATGTTTGACACAACGTTTTTATTTACTATTGTGTTGTTTACAGTGAGTAAATAAAAATCGCGAAAATTTGCTAAATTTTATAATAAGATTGAATTATCATGAAGACTTAACATCTGGCAATTGTCGAAGGGTAAATAGGAGGTGTGGACCAATCGCTACAAAGAGAAAATGCGAAATTTGCAAAATTTATGAGTTTAGATTGTCATGAAGACTGGTAAATATTCAGGTAAATAGAAGATGTAAATCGAACGGTCCAAAAAATCTCGAAATTTACTAAATTCATAAATGAGTTTAGATTGTCATAAAGAACATTGAGTGGACGGATAAACAGACGGGTAAATAGACGGTGTATATAAAACGGTTTTATTTTAAGGTCTTTATTCATTTGAAATCGAATTTTGCCCTAGTTTTAGAAAGTTTTAGAAAGAAAAATTCCTCCTTTTGTTGTTTGAAGAAAAGTTTTTCGTTGTTCTTAGGGCAAATCTCTTCCGAAATTCAAAAATACTTTTTGTATTTATTAGAATAATTTTCTAAATGTCAGGGCAGTTTTAAAAAAAAGTAAAATTTGCAAAATTCATGGAATATTGAAATACGCAAATGCATAACAAGGGAGGGCGGACGGCCGTTCTGTCGCTTGCTGCTGGGCCAGTCACTTGCTGTTACATTTGACGGGCTAATTGCAACAAAAAAGCGGTTATGAATTGACAGGCAGAAAGCCAATTGAGGTTAAACAGCTGCGACTCGAATCAAAAGGCAAACACTGCGTCTAAACGTTTTTCTGTTTCTTTCTTTTTGTTGGTTACATTCCACAGAGAACTCGGGCAAACCGACAGCCAAGAAGAAGAAGCTGACTTCAGCCACAACTGTGGCTCTACCGCCTGATATTGGAAGTCCGACGACCAGCAGTGAGAATTTAATGCGAGACAAACTACTGGCCACCAGTAATAGCTCACCGGCCAGCTCGGCGCATCCACAGCAGAGCAACACCAGCAGCAATATGGAGACCACGGAGGATGATTCCGACTCTGGTTCAACAGATGCACGCCGCAAAAAGAAGGCACGCACCACATTCACAGGTCGTCAGATTTTTGAGCTGGAAAAACAGTTTGAGGTTAAGAAATACCTGAGCTCAAGCGAACGCACCGATATGGCAAAACTGCTGATGGTCACTGAAACACAGGTAAGGAATGGACAATTAGCTATTAACTATATCAAATTGTGCGTAATACTCGTTAATGCGTTGGGATTAGTAAACTCAAATAGATTTAAATTAATGAAAATACATAATCCGATAGTCGAATAAGCGAAGCATATTTGTAATTAAAATTACATTTGCATAGCTGCAAATGAACAATATTTTAGGTATCAGTTTAATCGAAGTGGGTTATGCAACTGGCTTAGTTTTTAGCCGTTGACATTACTTTGTTTGCAATGGAGGTACACAATGCTGAAGATACACTTCCTAATATACAATGTGGGCTTCAAATTAATTCATTACAATTTAATTGAATTTCATAAAGGAGTTTCACAATTTCTTTCGACTGCATCTGTCATCACGATCATTCGTAAAACGCTTAAACCACTCATAGACTTTGCCACATAAACTTCATTTATCTATAAAAACGTTTCAAAAACAGTTTTATCTAATTTAAAAACAGATCTTAATATTTTCAATGTTTTCTATACCTTTTTTAAGTATCGATGGCACTTTCTCCCGATTAACTCCCAAAACAAGAATTTGCAAACTTCAAATGATTACAAAGTCAACCCCAATTCCTACTTGAAACTAAATAAGCGTACATACATAAGCATATGTACAAAATGGTTTTGGCTTAAGCCTATAAAAAAGCCCAATGGAAAAAAAAGGTCTCTCTTCAAGGTCCAAAGACATTGAATTAATCAGTGAGCAAAAGTCTTAGAACTAGTTGGGAATTTCAATTTTCTTATTGTTACAATTGAGCGAATCCAATGCCATCACTTTCCAATACAGCTCGGAAAATTATTATACGAATGACGAGAGGGGTGTGTGTGGGAGCACACACACACTCAAAGGCTTCTGTAACTTGGCGTTTGTTCCTGCCTTTGGAATTCTGCTGGAGAGGCAAAGACTGCTGTTGACTGTATTGTGGTGATTCATGAAATATTTATATAGTCATAGACTAGAATACCTAGATATCTAAATTGCGCAGTCGACACCGCTTCTGTCAGAAATTAGTCAGCTGTTCGCTCTCATTTACGCTCTCTGGATACATTTGCTCAGCTGTTAGCTCTGTAAAGTATCTTTTTGGGCACTATAGTTTAGCACTACCAAAATTGAGAGGCAGCGCAAATTTGTTCTCTAACACTCATTGCTCCATGATATAGTCATCCAGCCTCCTATGTGGTGTGTCTGTGTCTTGTTTTTAGAAAAGTTATGAACAAAAACATAACTTATAGATCTGGAGCCTGTAATGAACACGGTATTTAGTTGTCTGCGAGCGCTTCTTCTTCGATGCTTAGCTAAACTGGACCTTGGGGAATGTGAATGCCGGACGGGACCCGTTAAGGGGGCTAGCAAACAGTCGGATGGGGGGATCTTGGCAAACACAAATCCCACCGCATTACAATAGTTAAATATTTTTGAGTCCCTAATACTCCTTTCATTGTTATTACTTGACGATACTATTAACTTTACTTTACACTACTTTAATCAAATAAACAGAAAGGATGTCGGATACATTAATCAGATCAAAGGCACTTGCGCAGTTAGAGATGCGAGGCCGGCGTCTAAACCCTCCCTCCATGATTCACTTTCGCCGTTGATCATAGTGAATCCCTAATTCAAATGCCTTTAACTTCGTTCACTCCATCACCATCATATTAAAACTTAACTTTTCATTCGCAGCAATTACAAGGGTTTATTCCACTTGAACATATAAATTGGAATTCATTTTGATTACATAAACTGACTCGCTTAGGTTTCAGTTAAATTCGGTATCGTACGATATATTTTAGTAAATATTATTAATATGGAAAATAGAGAAAAATGAAGAAAACTTAATATTCATAATATCTCATGGTGATTACTGCCAGGGGATAATTATAAACTAATAAACTAATCTAGTCTTTATAATATTGGGAAGAATTCATATTCAGAGATTCCAATCCGGTTACTAAGTTGTACTTTTATGGTTTAACCAATATTAGGAATCGTACTTCAAATCAATTTCATGTTAAATTTCGTTTGGGTTTGATTAATTTTCTCACAAATTTTCATTGTTGTAGAGCAAATACGATTTTGATTCTTTCATTTCCTTATTAAATTACATGGTATAAACACTACCGATACATACAAGCAATAGGCGAGCGACACGATCAGCTGACTCCGATACGGCCATCATAACAACAATATTACAGTTATGCCTGGTTCGTTCGCTAGTTGCTAATATATTCATGTATGATTAACTCTGATTGCAGGAAATTTATCATTACCAAATAGATTCAACTCCAAGGCACATAATTGCAAGCGCAGAAGGCGCGCTTACCCACACATATTCATGATGAGAGCTCTCCTCGATGCTGTGGAAGTGGTTACTGTGTCGATTTGATGTAAAAGTTTAATTAGATTCTCATTTGGAAATGGGCTGTAGTGTGGCGACTTTTCTGCGAAGGGAGTTAAATTAATACATTGCCAACAGATACTGATCCAATCAACTACACAAGAAAATCAATCAAAACCAAAATTAAACCAAAACACAAATTTCTGTCTGGCACACTAGTTAGCTGTCGGCATTGGAGCTACGTTTCGGACGAGTTTTGGTTTGTTTAAGGTTAGCCTAATTCAGCAGTGTTCCCTCTGTGCAATCCTTCACACCCAGTCTAAAGCTTCAATCGCTTTGTGTCATCCGTGTTCTCTCTTTGCTACGGATCCTTCTTCTTCTTCCTGTGGCCGAGTTTCGACCTGCAACTGCCTCAAGGTTCTAGTCTGGCGAGGACGTCTCTATTGCGCACTGCTCTTATCGTCGCTGTTTCGCACCCAGATACAGCAGGTTGTTGGTGACATCCGCAGAACAAATAGGCTACACTTTGTTAACGTTTCTGGCCGGAATTTGTATCGTCGAAATGGAAACGTCACCAGTACCCTGTAGAGCCAGCGCACTTGTGACGTCAGCAGCACCGACGCTGCAGGCGCAAGATTTGCGTGCTTCTCGCCCAGTCCGATATTTTTCAAGACAATTGCAATAGAAGGCCAGTGGCAAAAACGCCAGTTGTGCCTGTGATTAGTTGTGCAATAAGTCAACTTGCTCCTAACGCATTACTACTGACATTTACCTGGCTCTGAAGCAAAGATTTGACTTTGCTGAGAATGGCCGTATGTTAGAATGGAAATACTCCTATTGACTCTTGTTAGTTAGTTGCTAGGTCAGTATTTTTAACACCAAAAGATTTTATAGGTAAGGATGCGCCTTGTTCACAAAGATTAAGCGAGAGTACGTCTGCTCGAAGTCAAGACCAAGAGAGAAGAGAACGCTTGACAGCAAGCGGAAACAGCAGCCAACTTCACTCACCTTCGAGCAGCTTGTACACCGATTAACTATCGATAGTTTCCCTATCGAATTTAAATTTGCATGAAGGTTTATACACGTTCATGCTGATCATCATGCAAAAACTTGGCATTGAACTTTGCGAAACTATTGCTAACCATCGGCCGACCATTACAAGCCGGCTTAAAGTTCTATGATTGATATTCAAAAAGGTCATTAAAACAGTCGCATAACTCTCTTAAGCTTTCGCAACAACTCACAGACTGAGCCAACGCGATCAACGCAACGGTGATGACCGAACTCAAAGAACCAAAGTTGGAAACACAGACAGCACAGAAACGAAAAGCTGTATGTCCACATGAGAACCGACAAAATGAAGCGGACAGAAAAATGTGCTTGTGTTGGTGATCACGCACGACTACAGCCGACTTACTTGATTTTCTGTTCTCATTGATTCACACACTATAACTTTGTCTCTCGTCTGTGTAAAAAGTACGAGTGACAACAGCTGGCTATCTGCTGGCAGGCCCTGCACAAACCAAGGTTCACCAAGAAGAGAGTACAGAAAATGTGACTGTGTCTCTGACTCTCAGTGATTCATGACTTCGGTAAGCAATCGGTGTGAATTGCAGATTGTGTTCAGCCCCCAGAAACTATGGCTGGTGAACACTGCACCAAACAGACATTTTTAGCTTTCTTCGGTTAATATTGGCTTTTGAGATGGTTTATGATGTACAGAAAGACCAAAAACAAAGTTTTGAATATGTTTATAAGATACCAATTTATTGATTTTAATATGAAAAATATGGATATTTTGTGATAAAATCGTTTTTTTGCCAAGTTAATTCTGAAAAATGTATTGCTGATAATAGCAATTTCAGATTTTACTTGTTGGTAGTTCTTTCTCTCCTCTAATTTACCACATTTTCAGTTTTTTGATATCATCTTTCATTTAAAAGTTATAGACCAAAAACTACAAAAATTAACGACTATTTTTTACATTTTTCAATAATGTTAACCTCTAAAATCTATTTAAATCAACCAAAATCAATGTTAAATAACTTTTTAAAGCCCATTTTTTTATTTCACAATAACTACTTTCTTATTTTCAAACTACAAGAAATTTTTTTTTTAACTTGGAAAAAAACCGAGATTATCAAAAAATTAAGATATTTTCCATTTTAAAATCCAACAATTTTTGTCTTATGAACAAAATCAAGACTTCGCGATGGGTGTTTCTATAACGACATTCAATTCAGCTTATATTAAAACAAATTTGGTTGGAAAAGGTTACTGTATGTGGACAGGACCTACAAATGTAAGCAAACCTCGCTCAACATTCGTTTATGCAAATATCTCGTAAATCTGACATGCTGGGGGAAAACGGACAATTGATTTGAAATTCAGCAGCCATTGCTAACTTCTCTGATGCAAAACCTTGTAAGCATCCAATTAAACAGGTTTACAAAATATCTCTAAAAACCTGACGTGCTGGGGAAAACGTACAATTGATTCGACTTCAGCGACCAAAAATGCATATGGAAAGTTTTCTTCTTTCCCAAACACATAACAACGGCATACACACTCAAATGTGGTATTTGTGTAAATATAATGTTCGATACTTTACATCAGCAATGGTCAGAAGAATCCCCTGGGGGCGAAGACATTTCGCTATTTACACGTATACAAGCCGAACGCATGCCGAAGCTGAGGAGAAGAGAGCAAAGAGCCTTTCAGTCGCTGGCTAGCCTTTGATGCTGTCAGGTCGAAGCAAATTCACAGCGCTTTTTTTTCATACACTAATACACTGTCACTTTTTGGCCTCGCTCTCGTTGACCAACGCTGCTTTACATCAGAGTCGTCCAGCCATAGCTACCACGAGCCGAAGTCAGTCGTGTTTTTAAGCAAACGCGAGCCGAACTCATGATTGTGTGAATCGGTGAACACTGAATTGCATGTAATTCGGTTGTAGTCTGTAGAGAGCTTTCTTGCTCACCAACACAAGCACACTTTTTTGTCCTCTCCATTTTGGCCGGCACTGCTTGACATTAGCGATGGTCGCCGGCCCTAGAGGCCGAAGACATTTCGCTATTTAAACATACACGAACCGAAAGCATGTCTAAGCTGAGGCTGCTTTACATCAGCAATGGTCAACGAGAGCGAGTCCAATAAGTGAGAATGTATTGGTGTGCGAAAATAAAGCGCCGTCAACCAGCTTCGATTTGACCGCATCAAAGGCTAGCCAGCGAGTGAAGACCTGTTTACTCTCTTGGCCTCAGCTTCGGCATGGCTTCGGCAAACATTCGGCTCGTGTATGTGTAAATAGCGAAAAGTCTTCGGCCCCGGGGGGTATCGGCGACCATCGGTGCTTTACATCGACATACGCAACAGTATTGGCTCGTCATTTTCACAAACTAAAAATAAAATAGAAATCCCGTCGGCAAAACAAACAAAAAATTCGTGAGCACATAGTCTTTTGAATCAAGTGGCATCATTCGGCCAAATGTACATATTTTTGGCAAGGAATATACATTTTTTCTCCTAAATTTCTACATTCTGAAAATATGTTGCCACTCTCCCCAAACACTTTGAGCTATTTTCTGTGGATAATGTTCATTTCCAGTGGAATCACTAAATTTTAAAATGTACGTATACATATGTGTCAGTGTAATCAGGCTATTAGACTATTAGATTATATATTAAACGAAATAAAGATTTTCGGTCCCTAGGCAAGCTCACCCGTTTAAAATTTGGTAAATATCCGACATGCATTTCTTGCCAACCCCTCAAATACATTAATTAGCCTTTTGCTTCGTACTGACTGACAGAGTTTATGCTCAGATTGCTACCTGTAGCTAGCGAAAGGACTGACCACCAGTGGTTATATAAATCACTGACCACCGCCAGAACTGCAGGGTATATCATAAAGAAGAGTTTCAGTTGTGCTTCCTAAACTTTGTTAGCAAACATGGGTAGTTTATTTGTTATAAACAAATTGGTAATAATTACTAATAACAAAGTATTTTATTATATATGTATTAGAGGTCTGCATGAGTGCACTCAAACTTTGAGCAACAATGAGTACTCATCAGAGCTGTAAACTGCAATTACAATGACAATTACCAGTACAATTTTTGTATATTTTAAAACTTTAATTACAATTACAATTACAATTATTTCGTAATTAAAAATTTAGTTACAATTACAATTATTTCAATTACTTCAATTTTTTTGGTGATTGATATTAGTTACAATTACAATTTTTTTGGTAATTATTTCAATTACTTAAATTTTTTTGGTAATTGAAATAATTGTAGTGATTTCTCTTGCAAGTTTTAATTATATAACAAATTGTAAAACAATTTTAGTTAAGTTTATTACCCACAACAATAAAGGTAATTAAAAACAAGTGAAAAGTCGGTCACGCCCGACTATAACATACTCTGTACCAGTTCATTTGCTCCCGACTATAATATTATAATACATCCAAGAAGTCACGCGATTATCGTGCAATAATTGTATTAAAACTCTCATCTCTAAGCTTCTCTCTCTCTTTCTCTCTCTCTCCCAAAAATTGCGTTTGTGTGAAAACAGCGGTGGTTGGTGTGAATGGCGAGGGGGGGTGCCGTCATTCCTTCAGCAAATCGATAAATAATTTTGACAACTACATATCTCTAGAAGGTACGAACAATCTATCGTCAAAACTGTGGGAGATATGACGTTTTTTCCAAATTGCTGTGGCGGGAGGCGGCGTGGCAAAAATTGAAAATAAACTTGATCTGCCTGCAAGTATAAGAAATATATGTTCCAAACATGTCAAACCTCTATCTCTTACCATCTCTGTTTGTTCATACGGACGGACGGACAGACGGACATGGCTATATCGACTCGGCTGTTGATGCTGATCAAGAATATATATACTTTTTAGGGTCGGAGATGAATCCTTCTGGCTGTTACATACTTTTGCACAAACTTCCCTTCAGTACGGCTCAGTACTGAATCAGAGCTGAATCAGCCCTGATTTGGAGGGGCAGGTACTGAAATCATAGCTCCCTTTTTACCTGCATTTCAGCCATGAATTTAACACAGACAGGGTCTACTACATCATGACCTTCTCTTCTTTCAGGCATGATTTCAGTACTGAACTCATAGGTTTGTTTCATGGGTAGTACTGAAAACAGTGCTGAAATCAGTCATGAATTGAATCAATTCCTACTTCCCAGGTCTTAATCAACACTGACAAATTCAGTACTGAGGCGTAGAACTGCAGGGTTAATATAATCTATGTACCTTCGGTACAGAGTATAAATACATATATTAACATGGAGAAGAGTAATATGTAAAGTAAATAGATTGATAAATGAAATATATTACATATAGTACATATGTATTAACAAAATAAGGTTTGTGTTAAAAAATGTGTATTTCATATATTTATATGCCACATTTTAACATTTGGAAGAAGTTAAAGATTACTTTCATTACAAATCGAGCAGTCGTCCGGAGGAAACAAAAATAAGTTCGTTGAAAAAGAGCACGATTGTGGACTATTTCAGTTCGGATGATTCCCTTCAAAATTCCGATTATATGGAAACTTGCAAGAGAAATTACTTCAATTATTTCAATTAGCAAAAAAATTGTAATTGTAACTAATTTTTTAATTACGAAAAATTTGTAATTGTAATTGTAATTAAAGTTTTAAATTTACAAAAATTGTAATTGTAATTGCAGTTTACAGCTCTGGTACTCCTGAATATAAATAAATTTATTGAGTACAAAAATTCAACTGAATGAATTTTTATTGCATTCGGTCACATTAAACGTAAAATTTTTGAATGCTCAAATTGATTGAGTGTGAATTAATGAATATACAATGCGAACTGATTGAATGAGTAAAAAGCTAAACTTAAAGTGTACTTAGATTAATCAGTTTTAGTAAAGGCAAATTTAATACAAAATTTAATAATTTATTCTCATGAAAATATTTATCCGCAAGTTGAAAAATTTTTTGTATTCCTGCAACCAGCGCGGATTCTGAAAGAGCATTTCAGATGCAAGGAATTTAATAACTGAAAAACGTTGTACTATTGCAAGCAACCCTGACAATTTAAATAAAATAATGTTTCTTAATTCCAATATTTAATGGTAAAAACAATAAAGTTTCTTGAACTGTTTCATTTAACTTTGCTACAGAATAAATTTACTACATTTCACCTTTGATATGTACATTTTTTTTCACCTTGAAAATTTCGATTTATATTCTGAATATATTCAACCCTCACTCTATATTCAATTCAATTCAATTCGGGCCCTCATCGATTGAATGTTGTAAATTTGAAACTTAACCCGCATTCACATTCATTCAAATTCATTGGAGTGAGTGTCAAAACTCATTCAAATTATTTTGAGTTTCAAGGCTTCATGAGTTACTTTGATTGCATTCATGCAGCCCTCTAATATGTATATATTTTATATATATATTATATTATTTTATTATATCGTTAGTTGATATCTACATATGCTTGAGAATGAAGATTCCTCCGATTCATTTGCCAAATTACTTTGCAAATATATTTTCATTGGCGAAATGTTATCCTTTTAAGATTTCATCTATGTCAAGAAGCCAAATTAATTGCCCAACCAATAAATGATGGCATTATTGCACAATGCATTCAAGTGTGCGATTGTGTACATATACGTTCAAAGTCCTTGCGGCTTTCACCAACTCTTGGAATTTACTGTAATTTAATTGGAGCGCATAATAAAGCAAGCGAGGTGTGATTTTGCTTAATGCTTTAGTAATTTTAATGCCATTTATATTGCTTAATTATTATTATTGTTGCTGTTATTGTAAATGCCAGGGCAGGAGCTGTTGCAAATTTGCATGGCAATATTGAATGCCTTTAAGCATACACAATTACATGTGTGTGTGTGTGTGTACTCATGTGCGAGTATGTGTGTATACCAGAGGCATGCATGTGAAATAAATTGAGATTTATTGACTAATTAGAATAAATTAACTTTGCAACAAGGACATGCCAAGAGCCAACAGCTGCCAGCCAATATGCATATGTGGGTACACAAGTAGAACGAGTAACGGCAGTCGTTAACGCCTAAATAGGTATTTGCTGGCTCTGAAATTTAAGAACAATCCTATAGCTTTCAAGTCTAGTTTTTAAAACAAAACATTTTGTACATCTTTTCAAGCTAGCGTTTTTTTAATTAACTGCTTGGACGCTCCTCACAAGAAGAAGTTGAGCTTAAAATTGCAAAAAATGCTTATGTATACCCTTTTTAGACGCGTTTTGTGGGGAATCTAT
This sequence comes from Lordiphosa magnipectinata, assembly GCA_037044535.1. NCBI lineage: Eukaryota > Metazoa > Arthropoda > Insecta > Diptera > Drosophilidae > Lordiphosa > Lordiphosa magnipectinata. The sequence goes on from JBAMBO010004059.1 coordinate 416,364, forward strand.
ACATTTGTTTTAACTTTTTTTTATATTATGGTAAAGTACTATTTCTTAATCTATCCCAAAGAATTCTACGATTATTTTTAGAGAAGATAGTGCCAATAGCTGGGTAAAGGTGACCGGTTGTGGAAAAGTTTTTAAAGTAAAAATGCGTTTCTTAGATGTTTCGAGGGATTGAACTAACGATTGCTCGCATAGTAGGCATAGATAATTTCAAAACAAACTAATCTGGCCCAATGTTGGGCTATTTCTATGCCATGTCGTTGAGATATCTCTAAAAATCTTTTTTTTATAAGCCTTTTTACACACTGTACCTAAGGTACATAGCGTATATTAAGTTTGTGCAAAAGTATGTAACAGGAAGAAGGAATCATCTATATCTATATTTTCTTGATCAGCATCAACAGCCGAGTCGATATAGCCATGTCCGTCTGTCCGTTCGTCCGTATGATCGAAGAGATTTCAGAGATGGTAAGAGATAGAGGTTTGACATATAAAGTTGTCAAAAAAGTCTTGCGGCATTTTTATTGAATTTTCAATTGTTCATAAAATTGGTTATAATAATTTATGTCAAATATGCGCCGTTTTGTTCGATGACGAGTTCCCAACGAGATGCCAACTTCATAATGCCCCTCTTATAGAAGCTCGCTTCCCTATTGGCAAAAAACTCGGAGAGCTAATTTTCACAGGACTCTCTTGTGGCCAACTTCCGACTACCAAGCTCGTTCGCCATGGACAGAAATAGGTGGTAATCACTTGGTGCGAGATCCGGACTATACGGTGGATGCAAAAGAACCTCCCATCCGAGCTCCCGGAGCTTCTGGCGCGTAACCAAAGATGTGTGTGGCCTGGCGTTGTCCTGATGGAAGACAATTCGGCCTCTGTTGATCAAAGATGGCCTCTTCTGCATGAGTGCTGCATTCAAGCGGTCCAGTTGTTGGCAGTACAGGTCCGAATTGAGCGTTTGGCCATAGGGGAGCAGCTCATAGTGGATGATTCCCTGCCAATCCCAACAAACACACAGAAGAACCTTCCTGGCCGTCAATCCAGGCTTGGCCACCGTCTGGGCAGCTTCACCGCTTTTCGACCACGACCGTTTGCGCTTCACGTTGTCGTAAGTGACCCACTTTTCATCGCCAGTCACCATCCGCTTCAAAAACGGGTCGATTTGTGTTGCGATTCGCATGCATCCATACGGGCAAAAATGTTTTTTTGCGTCAAGTCGTGTGGCACCCATACATCGAGCTTCTTTTTGAATCCAAGCTTCTTCAAATGGTTTATAACGGTTTGATGACTCATGCCCAGCTCTTGGCCGATGCTACGGCTGCTACTATGCCGGTCTCTTTCGATCAATTCAGCACACGAGATCATTCGTCACCAACTGCAAAATCTACGCTCCCACCACACCCATAAACTATATATATTCCTGATCAGGGTGACGAGCTGAGTCGATTGAGCTTTGTCCGTCCGTCTATCTATTTTTACGCAAACTAGTCTCTCAGTTTTAAAGCTATCGAGCTGAAATTTTGCACAGAATCTTCTTTTTACTGCACGCTGCTAATATGCTCGACCGGATCCGATGACTATTACTCTTATAGCGTGCCATTCAGGAACCACTCGGTCCAGTTCTCTAATAAATGGGTCTTGGTGAGAAAAAAACTTGTTTGGTTTTTAATGTTAGCCGTCAACTCATAACTCGGCCAAATTATTCTCAAATATTATATGGACAATTGATCTAAACAGATCTTGCAAATTTTGAAAGTTCAACTAGATCGGATGACTATTATCCTTTAAGTGAGAACATTATACTAGCAAATGAAAAAAAACATTTATGCACTGTTTTCACGTAACATTCGTGCTCAAGGTTAGTCCAATGATTATTGAATATTTAACGCTGTGTCATTAACTAATTTGATAAACGGTTATTCGCCAATCGATCTTGGCTTAAACTATATAACTTAAATTGGTTGCTAACAGGACAAACGTATTCGGTCGACAAAATTTTGGCTGCCGATTTATTGAAATCGAAATTTTGTTTGTTTGTTAATGGGTTAAGCGCTAAAGTCCTTAAGAGCTCGCTGATTACTAATTGTATATGCTTTCAAATGGATTCGCCAAAATTTGGTCGACATCAAAAAATATTGGGTGGTGTTAACAGGCCGTTTTTCGACCATAACTTGAGTAACGTTCATCCGATCTTTATCATTCCTTCAGCAAATCGATAAATAATTTTGTTTACAAGGTATCTCTAGAAGGAACGAATGATCTATCTCCAAAACTGTAGGAGATATGAAGTTTTTTCCAAATTGCGGGGGCGGGAGGGGGCGTGGCAAAAAATGAAAATAAACTTGATCTGCCTGCAATTATAAGAAATATATGTCCCATACATGTGAAACCTCTATCTCTTACTATCTCTGAGATCTCTTCGTTCATACGGACGGACAGACGGACATGGCTATATCGATTCGGCTGTTGATGCTGATCAAGAATATATATACTTTATAGGGTCGGAAAGGATTCCTTCTCCCTGTTATATACTTTTGCACAAACTTAATATACTCTATGTACCTTCGGTACAGAGTATAAAAATAAAGAAAAGTAAAGGACCAAGGGCAATGAAGTAGCCACATATGGAGTAGAAAGCGAGTTGTTTATTTTGACTTTATAAGTCCGGCGGTCCAAGTAAGATTGAATCCAGCAGCTTTATGACAAACTGCATCAAATGCCTTGGAAAAATCGGTATAAATAACATTAACTTGACAGCGTTTGTGGTACTTCCACCTTTAGATATATAGTACATTTGTTTAGATTTCAGATATCATAGCCCAATTGTATTCAATATTAGAGCAAATAATTATATACAAGGCTGCAAACCTGCAACAATTCTGCAGAAATTTCGGTCCGGAGGTTCGAACACATCGTAAAGTATTTGGCTCAGTTTGAGGAACGGTTACTTGACCTTTCGAGCCTAAGGTTTTGTTTCGAACCTTGGTTCTTAACATCTGAATTCTTTGAAACGTTTATGCCTCTATTTTCTATGAATTTAGTCCAGCTCGCCCTTTGTTTTGTTGAAGAGGACGCATTTAATTTAAATTATTTGATATGTCTATCAACAGCTACACTGTTCCACATTTGATGTCTCAAAATTGCTTCCTTACTTCACAAATGAACATACTTTGGTTTCTTCTATCAATACAAAAGTTTTCTTTTGGCTTCTTCAAAATTGATAGAATAAACGTAGAATGCTTGTCATTGGCATTTGACAAGCACTTAACCACACATGCTCAATTAAGACTTACATACGTATATAAAACAGTAGAATATGCTGGTTCTTTGTATTTGCAGCTGAGAGTTCCAACAGTTGAATAACTGTCTCATATATTCACTAATCTTATATTATGCAAACGCTCTAAAGAAAGTTCAAATGACATAACACTAATTGGCAGCACACCGAGACAGAGAGCAACTGCAGCATGACAATAATGCAGCAGACAGATGAATCTTAAGTCACAGGCAAACGGCAGATACATTGAAATGTTTGCCTAATTAAATTGCATTCTGCATCAAGTCAATTAATTACGAATTTATAAGTAAACACTAAGCACACCGCATGACACTCGAGCATATACAGACATATACGACATTGCATTTACTTTGCTGTGTATCTGTGTGAGCCAACATGTTATGCTTGTCGGCATGTTCCAAGTGTTTTGTCTCTGTTATTAATATTATAAGCTTGCCAACCATTTATCATCCTGGGCAAAGGCAAAGGACATGCAGAGCGCACGGACTCTCGTGCGACCTACCCATCTGTGCATGTGCGTGTGCGTGCGCCTGTTTGTATATAAAACATTGCCTGTGCACATAAACATGTATGTGTTAATCACAGCAATAATATCAGCAAATTAACTGCATTAACATTGTGTGTTTGTGTGTGTGTGTGACTGTGAGTATCCTGCTGAGGTCGACTGTAAGCCTCTTGGTCATTTGCTTTGGCACTTGGTAATTTTCACATTGAATCATGAGTGGCAGAGAAAGAGAGAGAATTATAAATTATTCAATATGGGAATATTCGCTAATTGATATGTACAACTATGCCAGTAAGAGATTTTATGCATTCAGCTTTATTACGCATACGCCCCATTACCGGAGACTAACAAATGTTGGATTGGGGAGAAGCTAAAAAAATTGTTTTCATTTTTAATAATCATTTTTGTTGCATCATTTCTATATAATCTTCCTTTATATTCCCTTCCTTTATTCAAGATTGGGATTTTTCCCTACAATCTTTTTCCAAAAATATCGCTTTCCTACCTAGTTGAGGAACATTTGAATTTTACTGTTGACTTAACACTAATATACCTATCATACCTCCAATTGATGCGATAATCTAAATCAGAGGTGCCCAACAAGGGCTTACGGCCGCGTGGACACCAATACAAATGAAGAAAATATTTGTCAAACAACAAGAAACACAGTGAAACCCGATTTTTGTTTGTGTGTGTAAAAAATGTAACAGAAAATGCGCCAAACACATTTTTTTTTTCCAAAATATATATAAATTAACCCATTAAAGGCTGCCCATAGATCGGCTCGTACGATTTTGATGAAATTTTGACATTGTGTGCCTGGAAGACCATCGAAGTTGAAAGAAACAATTTTTTTTTAAATTAAAAAAATTAAGAAATTAAATATTAACACCATGATTTCCGAAGAAAGTTCAAGAAAAGATTGTATTTTTAGTACACATTATGGGCTGTCGGGTGTTTTTAACACCCATTGTCACTAAATCAGGTGTGAAAGTCAGGTTTGTTGACACATCGCTGTAAATTTTTCTCCATTGCATACAGGACAGCTCAAGGTATCTGGTACGGCTGCGCGTTTTCATTTTTCCCATTTTCCTTTACTTGGCAACACTTTTCATCAACATTTTCCAAAAAGAAAAAATCCGACATTTTCACCTATAAAAATCTACAGACAAACCACAGAGAACTAAACTGTTATATTTTTTTCCTATAGTTTCATTCTTCCTCTTTACTATGCAAAAATTTTTGCCACAATATCTCTCTCATGCCCCGCGCTGGAATTTTTTAAGTGTCAACACATTCTTGGGTATTGAAAAACCCATTTGCTTGAAATGGGCTAAAATCAAGGCTGCAAGCCGGTCCGGAACCGAGCTCGCTAAAAACCGGTTCGGTTCGGGTTTTTTGGGGTTCGCAAACCGAACCATGAACCAGGCGCTCTAAATTATTAACTTTTTCGAAAAAATAAGTTCGGTTCACATATTTAAGTAGTTTGCCCAACGACGCACACAAGGAAATACAGCAAATCCTTATAATCTGACTGCTATCATTCAAGAAGTTCTCCAATCCTACATTTCTCTAATAATGGATAATGGATCGAATATGTGAATCAGAAGCATTTCTTGATTTAGACGATGACCAAGTTACCTCTGTAGATTCTATGGAGGACTCTATAATTACTGTTCGTTGTGCTAAATTTAGTAGTTAACGATTTTTTTAAGGAAGTTTAGTTTGACATTAGTAGTACTCACACTATATAAAATCTTTTGTTTATAGAAAAATTTAAAAAAATCGCGATGGAACTCAACCCACAAAATGTGCTAACGTTTACAAACTCTTTACGATTTTTGCATTCAGAGTTCTTTAAAAGAGCTCCACCTAAAAACATCTGAATCGAACGTAGTTCAAAATATATATAGAAGAATACTTGGTACATAGAACTTAATCTATTTACAAAAAGTTAACAAGAATTACTCATACCATAGAGGATTTCGACAGCACGGGAAACGTCTGGGATAACAACTTAACACTCAGCACAGGTCCAGAGGGTGATCTGTCGCCTTGCTGGGGAACAAGCAGCGTGCAAATATAGTCCCAAGGAGACACTTAAGCCAAGTTGATATTTCATGGACCCAGAGGTCAGAGGGATGTCGTCGCTTAAGGCGTCTTGTAAGCCTGTAATCGCTTGTAATCGCTATATGAAGTTGTATGCCTCGCATACCAAGGAGCATCCGCGATGCACTGGAGTATTCGGCTTATAGAAGATTCTAGTTTCTTGAGTGTAGTGGAGCATGCCGTATCCCATAGCGGGATCCCCCAGGTCCAGGAAGGCATGATAATAGACTTGTAATCAAGGATTTTGGATCACAACGAAAGTCCGCTACGAGGGTTGAGAAGCCAATCGAGAAATTCTTAATGCGAGTTTTCAAAATTCAACTTTAAATGACTCAACGTCAGATTGCGAAGAAGAGAAGTTTATGAAAGCAAAAGACAACAATAAACAAATGTCAAACATAAAATCTGTAAATGTTATAGATTTCTTCGAAAACTGTCCAAGAGAACATACATCGACAAATGTTTTAAAATTTTGGGAAAGGTCAAAAAACAAGGATTTAAAAAATATTGCCTTAACTATACTTGCTGTTCCAGCAACTCAGGTATCAGTTGAACGGGCCTTTTTAAACTTTTAAGGCCCAATTTCTCAATGTCCGGTTAGTCAAACTTACCGGCAGGTTAGCCGAATTCGCGTGTCTCATGCTGTCTTTGACAAGAACCGAGCGGCAAAGTTAACCGCTGCCTCATGATGGGGTCAAATTTTAACCTGCCGGCAAATTGCGATAGAATTATCGATATTTTTATCGATCGACAAATAGCTGTGCCCAAAATTTGTATTGTTTTCTTTGTCAATTGCCAAAACAAATTTGAAAAATAATGGAAATGGAAGATTCAGGCGGTAAGACAAGAAGACACAGACGCGGCGATGTGGAACTTTCTGTTCAGCAGAATAGCAGCCGCCGCATTCATGGCAAATGTTTTGAGCGCCACGCCGGCATAAAGCAAAGCAGGCAAACTGACTGCCCGCCGTCTGCAAAATCGAAGGACCCACCTGGTCAATGGCACCACCAATTGCCTCATGCGATGTGGTATACCGATAGTGATGTAACCGCTGATCCGTGTGCACCATAATGAAAATATTATCCACACGCACGGCCAGCACCAGGAATGGTATTGCCACAATGGCCAACATGGTGGTGGTTATACCCACATAACCCAAGACGGAGCAACGAATAAATAAAGCGAGAGAATACAAGGAGAGTATTTATTATTTTACTGATCTGGATGATGCCAATTTGTTCAACGATTCAGGTTAACAAAGTCAGCATGTCAAATAATTCTTGCTAGGAGCAAATATCTTCGCTAGGTAACAGGTAAAACCCTAACTTCAGTTGTGATTCAATTTATTATGACTTGAATTGTTAACAGGAATCGTGGATTGTTATCAGAGAGCAAACCTATGGTGGCGCTGCGCTCTTATGCAAGGTTCTTCTTCCTTATCATTGCGGGCGACTTCTGTTGAGTCAGACTTCATTCGGCAAACCGTGCTATCGCATTACTGGCCATCACAAACAGGCACTGACTGATTGATTTGTGCTAAAACTTAAGAAGCCAATTAAATATTTTTAAAGCTTACATATCATAAATAAAAACGTACCATCATTTTCAACCACATTTTCCAATCCTGTGGCTGAGCTTAGGAATGCCACGAACAAGACTCCAGCGGGGCTGGGAAAGCCGCCACAGTTCCAGAAGTCTCCCGCTTCTTAATTGCGAATTATTTTCGCGATCGTTTTTTTAAATTCTCGTTCTTATCCCGTAAGTCTTTCCAAGGGCGATGAACTCCAGCATGGCTGCATACTGATCTCCAAGCCCAGGCCTTCTGCTTCCAGGTCTCCGCATCCAAAAATGGATTTGTTTGACTCTTAAAATCTACAAGCGAATGTTCCTTAGCCGCAGAAAAGTTCTTCGCTCTTGGTCTTTTCGGTGTTTCACAGTGATTCATCATCGCATGCAATTTTATTTAATTATTTTGCCAAATAATTACCAGCGACAACAATAGCATAAAAAAATGCCAAAACAAACAGCTGTTTCGTCGACAGTGTCAGGTCACACTTTTGCAGCGATAGCAATTAATCCCTATCGGGTGAACCTGCCGGTAAGTCTATTTGAGAAAACCAAAAGACTTAACCTTTGGTAATTCTGGCCGGCAAATTTGACCGGCCGGTACCTAACCGCAACTTTTGAGAAATTGGGCCTAAGACTGTTTTTTTCTAATCTAAGAGCTAGTATAGATGAACATCTCCTAGAAGATATCACTTTTATTAACTTAAACTAAGCTGTTCTCAAAAGTTGTGTCAGCTTGAGAATTTCATAATTAAAATTACATTATTGTAATAAAGAATATTATTATTAAAAATAAGTAAGTATAAATCGAAACTATTCTTTTAGTTCAAACGAAGCTAGGTTCGAACCAAAACCTTGAGTTCACGGGATCCAGGAACCGGTCCGCGAACCGAACCTCACTCTTTACAAAGGGTTCGTAAATTTGAGAGGTTTGCAGCCTTGGTTAAAATGCTTGTAGATGCATAATGAAACAGAATTAGTTGGTTTTTTATTTGAACACTAAAGACTAATTAATTTACTTAAATAAAAGGCCTCAAACGCAAAAATCGGTCATGAAATGTCTTTTAATGTCTTTTAATGCAAAAAGAACATTAACTTATTTTGCAATGTTTGCGGGTTGCATGTTGGAACTACCGAAAGGGATAACATAACAGAGTCGTTTAAAATAGCCTTTTTTTGTTACGTCGGACTGGCAATTAAAAATTAAGGTGCTAAATGGGTTTCCCACCTTTTATGCTTAAATTGACGTAGCATTTTGCAAAAGTCAGCATCAGGAGAAAAAAAAGATTTTCATTTGAAGCGAACAACAAGAGATCCAACTATAGCAAACTGGTGCAAAATCTTTTAAGGACGTTCCAGTTTCCACAATGCCACTGACTTTCTATGCTCGCACCCTGACGCCTTCCATGAAAATTGGGTGCCGAAAGCGATGAGAAAGATTCACTAGGAAATGTTGTCAAAATTAAGCACAGGTACCAAGGCAACTGGGGCATAAGTATGATGGCCTCATCACAGAGACTCAAAGAAACGCATACAGCCGCAAAAAAAAAGATGGTGAAAGATTTGAGAAAGATCGACTTTCATTTTTCCGAGCAGTGTTACATTAGATTACTCTACTTTTGTCTTTATGCCATGTACCCATTGAAAATGGGTAAAAGGGGATTATGAAGTTGTGCAAATGTATGTAACAGGGAGAAGGAAACATTTAGGACTTTATAAAGTATACATATTTTTGATCAGCATCAGCAGCTGAGTCGATTTAGCTATATCCGTCTGTCGCTAGGAACGATCTCAGAGACTAACAGAGATAGAGAAACAACCTTTAAGCCGCAAAAAACTGTCAGAGCCACAATTTTAAAGTTAGAATATATATTATCCTAGGCCTAATATCTATCGATTCTGAAAAGCACAATAAGTTCCGAGCAAAACATCAAAGTTATACTTGAAACAATTTAGCTTGTGAGGGCGGGGGGTAGAACTTTGCCTACTGCATGCAGCTATTGCGTGTGAGTCAGTGAGCGCGCGCTTGTGTGTGTGTTTGCGTTTGTGTATATGCGTGGTAATGTCAGGTAATTCAGTAAAATAATTTCAAAACAGTCTTCAAATTTAAAGTATTAAAATGGTTTAATCTCAATGTCGGACATACTTAAATTTAGTATAGCAGCTTGCTATACCGTCAACTTTTTACTCAGAAAGTAATCGGCAGTTCTCTGTTATTTTGGCTCTCTGAGTTCTTTTTAACTATGACCGTATCAGTTATCGCATTAAAAATAAAGAGGCGTCTTAAATTGAGTCTCTATGTTAATTCATCCATGGATTAAAGTAGTAAAAACTTCGAAAAGACATCTACACTTTTGAGGTGAATTTTTTGTTTTCGCATTTTAATGGGCGGATTGGCTCCTTACCATGAACCAGCGGTGGACAAGCCGCTGCTCCAATTCCTCTGATTGCTCAAAAAAAAAAATTTTCGGCAATTGGCGCCAGTCAGTCTCATAATAAACTCATAATAAACAATTAACTCGCTTAAAATTGTGAACAACTACAAAGTCAATGCGAATCGGAGCACGGCGCCTACAAGACGCGCACACAGACGGCGCAATAGCTGCATTTTGGGTGATGAAGACTCGCTGATAACGGTTGTTGTTGTTGGGCTGATCCCAAACTCAAATTTCATGCCCACCGCTGCCTTGAACTGCTGTTTGCATCTAATCAAAGATGCTAGATCTTCCGTTTTAAGAAAATTGTAGTTAAACCTCTTTTTGTTAATTTTTTTTTCGAAAAACCATGAGTGCTGATTTCTTCATGCATATCATTGTTCTTATGGTCAATAGGAATTTAGTGCTCCATTTCTATTAATCTGACTGAGATTTACAATATACTTTCATAAGATCTTACCATCTTTAGTTTTTTTATAATCAATCTAAAATGTACCCGCTAATCAAACGTTTGTTAGTCCGTTCGTAAAGAGAACAATATGTAAAGTGACAGTCATTAAAATCTCTTTAAATAGACCATAATGTCAACTCAAAACACCCACACATCATCCAGTAGTCCCTGTGTCTGCATCGTCTGTCATCAACAAACTGTAAAATAGCCATAAGCCAGATAAAAATCAATTAATTACGCGTACATGCGACTGGCACTCTGCTTACCTCCGGCTTCTCCTACTCTTCCTCCCCATCAGGCGTGGCAATGAAGCACTGCGGCATGGCACAGTTGCAAGCGCACACACACACAAACACATATACACAGAAGAGGCAAAACTGACAACATTGTAATTGTGTTGCGATTACCAACGAACGTCACGCGCCAAACGCAGCAAATTACATTTGCATATTAGTGCCAGAGGCAAAATGGAGATCACGAGTTGCAAAAGAGAGACCAACACATGGGTCTGGGGGGGAGCATATTAAGGGGGTGGCAATTTGCATTAAGCATTTCATATGTTGACCAACAACATTTATGAGCCCACGTAATTGGTTCCCCGTTAAGCGGGAAACTATAAATATTGATTTAAAGTCGTCCGCTTAGATATTCTTATTCCACTGGAGAGTTGGTTAGAGCCAATCAATATAATTGCCCCTAAAAGTATGCCACACAACTGACTTTTCTTATCCGAAAATTTGATTGTGCCTGATACCTTAGCCAAGTATTTTCAGCTGGTAATCAGCTCTAGTTGAAGCACTGGCTGCGTTCAGCAGAACCTCTAGATCCCTGATTAATGATTTTTTTTTGTTTTAAAATGTATTAGGCTTTTTTACTTCTCTTACTTTACCCTTAAAAAGGGCATAATAATTTTACCCAAAGGCTTGCAATGCATAGAAATATTCATTTCCGACTCCATAAGTCTTTTTTTACTGCACGCTGCTAATATTTCGGAACCGACCGGATCGGATGACTATATCTTATAGCTGCCATAGGAACCATCGGTCAAAAAATGGGTCTTAGTAAGAAAAACTTTTTTGTTTTCAATGTTAGCGTCCTTAAACTCGGCCATTATTAATATTATATGCTTTCAAACTGATTTGCAAGCTTTGGTCAAAATCGGATGACTATATCTTATAGCTGCCATAGGACCGATCGATCGGAAAATGAGTATTAGTGAAAAAAACTTGTTTGTTTTCAAGTAAATCGCCCTTAAAGTCGGTGATTCTTAGTATTAAGCGCTTTCAAACTAATTTGAAAAAGTTGATCGACATCGGGTGACTATATCTTATGGTTGCCATAGGACCGATCGTTCAAAACTGGTTCTTAGTAAGAAATTTTTTTTGGTTCTTAATGTAAGCGTCCTTAAACTCACTGATTACTTATTCTATACGCTTTCAAATAGATTCGCAAAATTTGGTCGAAATCGGATGACTATATCTTAAGGCTGCCGTAGGACCGATCGTTCGGAAAATGAGTCTCAGTGAGAAAAACTTTTTATACCCCTGAAGAGGGTATATTAAAATTGTCCAGATGTTTGTAACGCATAGAAGGAAGCATCTCCGACCACACAAAGTATATATATTCTTGATCAGCATGACGAGCTGAGTTGATATAGCCATCCGTCTGTCCGCCTGTTTCTTTGCTATCTCCTCCGTCAGTTTTAAAGCTATCTTAACCAAACTTTGCACGAAGCCTTTTCGTACAAATACGCTGCACATTTGTCGGAATAGGCTGGATCGGATGACTATATCATATAGCTGCCATAGGAACCATCGGTCGAAAAAGTAGTTTTAGTAAGAAAAACTTTTTTGTCTTCAACGCAAACGTCCCCAATCCTCGTAGTTCTAAGTTCTATGCTTTTACATAATTCTACCAAGTTTTATGAAAATCGGACAACTATATAGTATAGCTGCCATACAAAAGATATGTCTGAGAAAAAGTCTTAGTAGGAAAAACTGTTTTTTTTTTGTTTTCAACGCTATCGCTCTCAAACTTGTTACTGATCAATACTATATGATACCACACAATTCTGCCAAGTTTGATTCAAATCGGATGACTATAGCATATAGCTGCCATAGGAACTATCAGTCGAAAAAGAAGATCTAGTGAGAAAAACTTTTTTGTTTTCAATGGTAGCGTCTTTATACCTTCCAGTTGTGAATATTATCAGTTTCCACACAATTTTGGGGAGTTCGGTCAAAATCGGATGAACACATCATATAGCTGCCATATAACAAACTGTCTCAAAGTAGTGGCGCCATCAAGCTACAAGGGTATATAAACTTCGGTTGAGCCGAAGTTGGCTTTCCTCAATTTTTTGTTTTCAATTTTATCGTTCTTAAAGTTGTCGATTGTTCATTTGATATGTTTTCAAAAAGATTCGCGAAATTTGGTCGAATTCAGATGTAAATCTGCCGGAAAAAGGATTTTAGTTAGAAACATTTTTGAAACATTCATCACAGACGAAGTAAGCATAGCCTTCTAATTTTGATTACGTTTAAAGCAGGGAATCAAACCAGAACCGTATACCGAAAAGAACCGATTAAAACTCGGAACCAGAACCGCAACTGGAACCGATATTTGAAATTTTTTGTATACCGGTATCCGAGAACCGATATTTTTTGAGCCGAAAAGACTGAAAAGAACCTAAATGTTGTACCGGTACAGTTTCGGTTCTAAGCAAAAAGTAGACTGCAAAGCTGGCATTTAGTTTTAGGGGATCTTTACGTAATTTGGTTAAATCGCATGCTTTCAAAAAAAAAAAACATGGTTGAGCACGTCTTTTGTAGTGTGATATAGAAAAGCGAGAAACCAGTCTCTTTGAAAATGTTGCATCCTATATTTTTAGATCCTCCTTATAATGTCATGTACTTGTGTTATCCATTTCTCTTCAAATGAAACTTAATGAGGAAAGCAGCTCTGACCAAGGCTGCAAACCTCTGAAATTCTAAAGAAGGTTCAGGCCGGGAGTTCAAACCCCTTAGAAAGTGTAAGGTTCGCTTCTCAAACCGGTTCCTTTACTTATCGAGCCTAAGGTTTTAGTTCGAGGCTTGGTTCATGAAATCCGATATCGTTGAGATATTGTTTTCTAAAAAAAAAACATATTTTTTGATAAGGAAGCTTTCGGCTAACGAAGCTATTAAAAACGTTTATCAATACCCGAATGGACCTTATTTGTTATAGTAATCATTCATTAGTTCTCTACCAGGGCCGCACCTATTCTATGTTAATCAATAAACGAATTTGATTTGTCATTTAACAACTTGACTTTATTTCGTTCTCGAAGTCGTAATATGCAGTTTTGATATAATTTTGAAATGGTATTGTTCCGATTTAGCGCTATAAACATTTTTTAAACTGTTAAAATATTGTGATAATTTGAGATACTCTGAAAAAACTGACTAAGATATTCTTTGAACCGAACCTTTTTCATCAGAAGAGGTCGTAAGGTCAAAAACTTAAAAGGTTCGGTGCAATTGATCCACAAACCCAAGCCGAACTGGTTCTACGGGTTCGTTTCAGGACCGGTTGAAAGTGGAAGCTTAAGTGGATTCTTACATGAATTTGTATGAAAAGGAACAGGACCAGTATTTTCCCCAAACAGTTTAATGGCATCCTTTTCCTGAGAAACGTTCTCAAAATAAAGAAGATGAAAGCTCGACAAAGTTTTTAGATTTGCATTTGAGAAGGGCAAGTGAGCGTAACACATTTGTTTTTTGGAGTATAATTATTATGTCATCGCTAAAAACTTGGATGGACGCAAAACCAGTAACCGATCTTTACATCTTAAGGGTACATACCGCTACGTACCGGTATACCGAAATTAAAATCTATGTACCGGTACGGAACTGAATACCGAAATAATATTAGAACCACAACAGAACCTTTTACCGAAAAAAAAGTTTCGGTACGTATCGGAACAGGAACCGGAACCAAAATACGATTCGGTTTGATTCCCTGGTTTAAAGGCTTCTTTGAGCTCATTGTAGGAACAATTTGAGTTTATTTTGGAATCTTTTTGGGGTCATTTGTTTAACATTTTTGGCTCGTTATCGGAACGTTCTGGTTACAATGCTTTTTTTTTAATTTCTGGCACGTTTTGGAAACATTTTGTCCTCTTAAAACAAAATTGTTGCTACCATTTTGGGAAAGTTTTATTGTTCGAAAAGAAGTTCACTTCGCTTCTGCTTCACTTGATTTTTAAAAGAAGAATACTTAAGATTAAACGTAAACAATATTCTTGACTCTGTGGGTAATTCTGTCTGCCATTTTTAAACAAACTGGCAGAGATAATTTATTATTGCAACTGCTGCACAACTCTAACGTTTCGTTCTCCCTCTGCAGGAATGACCTTTCTAGCATTTATATATATATACTTACATATATGTATGTATATATAGAAGAGTGTATGCTTTGGGCCAATTGCATGGCAGATAGCCTCGTCTCGCCTCACGGCTCTGGCATTTGGCCAAATGACAAATACGATAATTAAATTAAACTGCTGCCACAAGCAGCGCAAACAAATCAAATGGCAATTCATCTTTGAGGGTACAGCTAACTAGCACATTGTTGTTCTTTCGTTGGACACACACACACACACACATGCCATACATTTATGCCAGGCTGTTGATGTTGTGTGCAACAAATTAATTATTGCATATATGCCTATAAAACCAAATGTTATGCTTATATGTATGTGTGACATTATCAATTATACGCAGCATTATACCACATATTTTTTGGTTATTCCAGCAATAAAATACAATAATTAAATAAAAGTGTCATATGAAAAGTTCATTAAAATACAATTTATGTCTGTACTATAAAATCCATCAACAAATCATTTAAACAATGCGTTTAATTTATATTCCCTCAACTATTTAAAATTCTACAAATTACTACAAATACCTTTGCCTAATTAATTAGCCAATTAATTTCATTTACATTTGATTACTGGCCAATTATTGAATCACATTTATGAATAATGCAATCAACACGAGCATTAATTGTTAAATAAATAACCCGTGCGCGTATGCTGCAATTGAATTATCCAAATAAATATGCTTTTATGTTTCATATTGTTGGCTTAAGCCGCCCGCATTTTCATGGAAAACTGAAAATGGCCAGCAGCAAACAATGCAACCACAAAGTGTCACTCTTTTGTATGCGTTCATGCATAATGTAAAACAATAAAATGCAATTTTCTCTTATTATTAGCATTTGGAACCACAACTTAATTAAAATGTTGCGCATACGCCCGGAATGCTGAAAGGGCTTTGCCAATATTATTTTAACACAGCCAAAATCATGTGAATTATGCAGTCATCAAAATTAATTACAACCTCCAGCGACAGCGTCCTAATTGACCCTCTCGTACGCTACTCGTAAGTAAGTAATTTGGACTGCATAAATTTATTTGTTGTTGATTTAATGAGCGCCACAGCTGGCAAAGTTTAAATATTTATGAAACACATATTCATCTCAACAAACGAAACGGTCACTTGGATTGGTGAGCACAGAGCAAAATATTTTTAAATCAAGGCGGAGCCCCCCAATAAAAACAGACGTCGACTATCTCTGTCCCTCAGTCAACTCGCTTGCTCTCGCTTTTTGGACTGATCGTCGAATGGCACAGTGGGCCACAATCGTTTGAAATGTTTGTTCTGCAAACCAATATATTTTCCGAGCTCTAACCAAGATTTAGCAAAGTGTTTTCACAAACTTTTAATAGAAAATCCAATTGATGTGATTAATAAATAAAATAATATTCCGAATTTCTTTGATCAAAAGGATCTGACAAAACTTGTTGTAAGGTCCTTGCAAATTAGACTTCAGTCGAGAAAATTAGCCCAATAGCTTTAAGCTGTATATATTAATAAGATGTAAAAATCTTCAAAATGTTTGACTAAGTTGGTCTTCTATTACTACCATCGAAGATAACTGTTTTGTTTTTTGAAACCCTTTGCTAAGCATCAAAATCACGAAAAAAAAGCTTCGTCATCATCTGAACGTGGAATCAAGGGTTAAAAAAAAAACAAAGGTTTTAATGAGTGGCGTTTTTATTGCTTTTTTTAAATGTATTTCTAGCAGGGACGCAAACCGATTCTTTACCGAACCGAACCAAGCCCTACCAAACCGCTTTTCTTGCTCTTATAATTAGACTTTTTTCAGTATATTGAAGTGTTGGTGGTGATTCTAGATGATTATCGTGTGCTGAACACAAGTCTGTATTCAGAAATGGTCTCTCTTTAATTTGCAGCTAAAAATGCCCATTTTGACCTATACTTTTTCTTTGACTCTCTTTGATATTATCGCTGCCCCAAAGTATGCAATGGGTGTTGTTGATAATTTTCCTTTATTAGCCTAATTAGCCTGTTGGAGTGTTTTTGCGAGGCATAGCTTTGGGCAGAAGACAATTTTGCTATTTTATTATTATCGAGCACAAGGGCTAATTCTGCGTTGCGGACAATACATTCGTACGCAAAACATTGGTATATTTTAATGAATTTTTTTGCAAAAGGCAGTTCTTTGGGAGTACTTTTAAATCTATTTTAAAATAAAAGGTTAACTGTTTTTGAAAAACAGTTATGCATGCTTAAAGTTCTGTTGCGGACGTTCAAAAAAATAGAAGTCGACTGTGAGGCTTATGTGCATTTGCACATTTTTTAGCGAATTTTGCATAATAGACAAAAAAAAGTCCAAACACAAAAATTTGATATTTAGGTATTATATGACCTACAATTTTAGGCAATGGTTGGCCATAAAACGTCTTTTTAGGTAAGGGACAGGCCAACATTTTAGTCAATAAATAAGCTTTTTAGGTAATATGTGACCTTAAATTTAAGGCAATGTAAGACTATAAAACGTCGTTTTTAGGTAATAAGCACCAACCCCACGACACACACCAAAACACCTCACGTCCACCACTAAATTGTTTAATTTGTTCAATTTTTTTCCATATCCATACGTCCCATCGGGCAAATTAGAAAACTTACTTAAAATATTGAAAGGATATTTCCAGAATTTTTTCAAACATATAAAATCAATATTATATATGCTCAGTGTCAAAGCATGTTTCATATTAAATTTTTATTTCATTCTTTGCAAGTGAATTTCGCGGCAAGTTATGGTTGTCCCACCATGAAACCTTTTTTAGTGTACTAAGAATATCCAAAGGATTACTCCTAATTTTTTTTGGAAAATCTCAAAATGGCCGTTTTTCCACAAACCGCGATTTAATTTTTTTCTTAAGTTTCGGCGGTTTCTTCCTCCATTTCAACAATATATTTTTATAACAAAGTAAAGGAAAAACAATATTTTTTGAAATATTCTTTTTATTTTTAGACCCATCAAATATTTAGCTATGTATATGCAACTTTAACAAAAAAAAAAACAATCGCTATATCTTTGCATCCCACAATGGGGAAATTCTGAACAAAATATTAAAAATCGTGAAAAACTGCTGTTATAGCCTGTCAAAAAATTCAAATGTTTGGAGACTATGAAAAAAAATAGTTGCCCACTTCAGAAATAATTACCCATATATGAAATAATAATACTAAAGTTGCCTTTACATTTTTCAAATAACTTAAATTATTAGGTTGTCAAACTTCTCTAAAGAGAATCTCTTATCGAATTGAACCAGTCAAATTATATCAAACGAGAAGGCCACGCTAACTTCGTCTGTGCCGAAGTTTTTATACCCTTGCAAAAGCTGTTTTTGAAATGACAGAGTTTAAGAACGCTTAGATAAAAATCAAAAACTTTTGTAACTAAAATCCATTTTCCGTCTGATGAACATCTGATTTCGATCAAATTTCGCGAATCTTTTTGAAAACATATCAAATTAACAATCGCCAAGTTTAAGAACGATAAAATTGAAAACAAAAAAGTTTTTCTCACTAAGATTCATTTTCCGACCGATAAGTCCTATGGCAGCCTGAAGATATAGTCATCTGATTTCGACCAAATTTTCCAAATTAATCACCGACCTTAAGAACGATTTACTTAAAAAAAAAAATTTTTTTTGTCACTAACACCCATTTTCCGACCGATCGGTCCTATGGCAGCTATAAGCTCAAGCATAAAATATTAATAGGAGACGAGTTTGAGGACGCTAACATTGAAACCAAAAAAGTTTTTCTCAGTAAGACCCATTTTCCGACCGATCGGTCCTATGGCAGCTATAAGATATGGTCATCCGATTTTGACCAAAGTTTGGAAATCTGTTTGAAAGCACCGTGACCGTGTTTGGGAACGCTAACATTAAGAACAAAAAGTTTTTCTCACTAAGACCCATTTTTTGACCGATGGATCCTATGGCAGCTATAAAATATAATCATCCGATCCGGTCGGTTCCGACATATTAGCAGCGTGCAGTAAAAAGAAGACTCTGTGCAAAATTTCAGCTCGATAGCTTTAAACTTGAGAGACTAGTTTGCGTAGAAACAGACGGACAGACAGAGGGACAGACAGACGGACAGACAGACGGACAGACAGATAGACAGACAGACGGACGGACAAAGCTAAATCGACTCAGCTCGTCGCCCTGATCAAGAATATATATAGTTTATAGGGTCGGAAATGAATGTTTCTATGCGTTGCAAACTTCTGGGCAAAATTATAATACCCTTTGCAAGGGTATAAAAAGCCAACATTTTCCAAATATTTAGAGTTATGTGCTTTGCTATTACACTATCGTCAGAGAGTTTCTTTAGAGATGCCAAGAGTATGACAAGTGTAAAGGCAGCTTAAGTTTAGGAAAATGGCATAATTTTAAGGCAAAGGATTCCTAAAACAAGATTGTTTAGATAAAATGCCCTATATTTAAGGAAATTATTGCCTGAAAATCACATATTAGGTAATAAAATCCATTTTCCTAAAATTTAAGGAAAATCTTTTGTCAGGGTGTGTATTTCTAGCAGGGAGGCAAGCCGATTCTTTACCGAGCTTTTCTTGCTCTTATATTTCCACTTTTTCCAGTATATTGAAGTGTTGGTGGTGATTCTAGATGATTATAGTGTGCTGAACACAAATCTGTATTCAGAAATGGTCCATCACGTCGACATTTTTTGTAATATGATCTTAAATTTGCAAAAAAAATGCCCAATTCTACAATTTTTTTCAATAAAGATATACTATTGTTAGTAATTGTATACAAATGCACAAAAAATTCTACATATTGTAGCTGCAAGGGGTGTTGTTGAAAATGTTTATTGAAATTCTATACTAGTTATTCAAAGTTACACGCACATTTGTAAAGAAGTATCAAGTAAAATTACAGTGCTGTTAAAACTTTAAACGAGTTTTTCTCGAAACTACTTTTGTCAGCACGGTTGACATGATATCGGAAGTTCTAATGGACTGATTGACTTGAAATTTTCCGTGAGCCTTTATTATATATCCCTCTATGGCTCCACTTAGAACTATGTATAAATTTTGATTTTAAGTATTTTAAAAAAATTCAAATCTTTGAAAAATAAGGCAAAAAAATTTATTTTTTTCCCTATGTGCGGCTATAACGACATTCTTCCTTATTGAGAATCTGTTTTTTTTTTCTTCTGATGACTAGAAGAATTGAAATCGTGTCAACAATGGAGGCAGGACAACCTCCCACTCTAACACCAGTAATTTTTGATATTTAAAATTTTTTATTTTTTCAAAATATAAGCCGATTCATGGTTAAAAATAGACCCTTGAGTTTCCACCCCTGCAAAAAGAAAATTAAAACGCAAGCGTGTGGGAAGCTGATTTCAGTAGGAGATAAGAGTTGGTTTTAGTATTTAACAACTGGATTTGTAAGATATAAAACTAGTGCGTATTGAAACTTCATTACGTATTCATTGATGTGGACGGCTCTATATCTTTGATTTGTGGAGTCATAAAAGGATTTTTATTATGATATGAGTTTTAAGAAATGATATTTTCAATTAACATAACTTGCTAACCAAGCTTTATAAAGCTTGATAAATACGATAAATACGTTTAATGTAATATCCATAAAAACACAACATTTAACCATTGAACCACTGTGGACTAACGGTCGACTTATAGACATTTGCAAGAGTTGTTTAAATGACTTGCACTCTAATCAGTGTCCCAAGGGAATCTTTTAAAATCACAATTTACTCTTTAAACTTATAAGAACTACGATGGTAGGAAGTTAGTGGAATCTAAATGTCGGCCTTGATCCTCATTTTATTCGTTTTGGAATACTTTTTTTATTCATCTTAAATATTATGTAACATAACAATAAAATCATTGAAATCTCACCTTAATACTCTCGAAGATCTATACTCTTTTTTTTTTTAAATTTATCTTCTGTAAGCTAGTCAGAGCTAATGTTTTCTGAAAAAATATTTGGTTAATGGAATTTTAATGGTTGGGCCCACAGTTAATCATCGAAGCACGATCGGCTTGTATGCTTTTTGGTTTAGTGGGCGTTTCTACAATACTTTTGCGACTATTCGCGACTAAATACTTGGCAATTAGCAAATCAACAGCCGGTGACAGCTTTGGCCCCATGCGGGGCCAGCGAACATCTTTCGAGAAAATATTAAAAAATGATGGCAAATCCGAAAATGTTTTCTGTTGGACTGCGGCTTTGAAGCAATTAACTTTGACGCAAAACATAAAAAGTTGCCGAAAGTTGTCAAACAACATAATTTGCCAACTGTGCTGAGTGGGCGAGCAGCGTTCATTCAAAGCTAACCAACACAATAAGCCAATTAAAACTAAAAACTAAGGGCGACTAAGAGAAAAAACCTGACAAAGTGAAAGGCGAATAGTACCGGCCACTAAGTTTTCAACAAAATAAACATAATAAAATATAAATTCTAAAAGCCTGCAAACGCAGCGCTAACATTTTTGTGTTAAAATAAAGCAAAAAAAAAAAATTATGATCATTTGAAATGCTTTTGCATTTCGTTGATTTATCGTATGCACTCAGGCTATTTTCAATGCTGTGCTCTGTGCATTTGGGGTAAAACAGATTTTGTTATTTTTATAATGTGTTTTTATTTAATTCTTGATGAGAAAACATTCTAATTCCTCATTGCTGACTTTTTAATTTCACACATCGCCTGAAATTGGGAAATTTTTTGTATTTCAATTTAGTTAATGGCTGTCTGAAAGGTCTGGGCATTCCAAATGAAACATTGAAAACTTTCCGACTTTTTAATTAGCCTCTGTATGTGTGTGTGTGTGCCACTAACAATCAGCTTACCTATACAATGTAATATGACTATTATATGCAGACAGGAATTGAATTAGATGAAACATCCGGGGATGACTGCATTCTGGTGTTACATATTGTTATTGGTTCAATTGTTGTTATTTGGACAGCATTTGAATTTAATTAATAATCGCATAACAAAGCTAAAGCAAACATGATGATATTTGCATGAATGGACTTCTGATTGAAATCAATATGACTAAGAAACTAGTAAAATTACGGAGTTCTTGATAATTAGGGGAAAGTATAGAAAAATAAATCAAATCACCCTTGGCTTTATACCTTGCCATTACATGGAATGCCAAAATCGTCAAAAGCGTGCTGACCCAGAAAATATTCATAACTGGAAAGCTTAAAGACTCTACCATTGAAAACAAAAAAGTTTTTCTTACAAGAACCACTTTTTTGACCGACTGTTCCTATGGAAGCTATGCTATGATCTTTCAATTTGGATCAAATATATAAAACATATATTAATAAATAAAAGTGATAGCATTGAAAACAAAAAATAGAGGAATGCCAACTTCGGTTCCACCGAAGTTTATATAACCTTGCAGCTTGATGTCGCCACTACTTTGAGCATTTGCTTACCAGTTTGTTATATGGCAGCTCTAAGATATATTCATCCGACTTTGACCAAAGTCCCCAAATTGTGTGGAAGTTGATTATATTCACAAATGGTAGGTATAAAGACGTTACCATTGAAAACAAAAAAGTTTTACTCACTAGAACTACTTTTTCGACCGACTGTTCCTATGGCAGCTATATGCTATAGTCAACCCAATTTGATCAAACTTGACAAAACTATGTGGTAGCATTTAATATTGATCAGTAACAAGTTTGGAAGCGATAGCATTGGAAACAAAAAAGTTCTTCCTACTAAGACTTTTTTTCAGACCTATCTTTTGTATAGCAGCTATATAATATAGTTGGCCGATTTTCATAAAACTTGGTGGAATTATGTGAAAGCATAGAAAACTTGTAAATACGAGGTTTGGGGACGTTTGCGTTGAAGAGAAAAAAGTTTTTCTCATTAAAACAACATTTTCGACCAATGGTTCCTATGGCAGCTATATGATATGGTCATCCGATCCGGCCGATTCATAATTGGAAAGTAAAAAGACGCTACCATTGAAAATAAAAAAGTTTTTCTCACTAGATCTTCTTTTTCGACCGATGGTTCTTATGGCAGCTATATGCTATAGTCATCCGATCCGGCCGATTCCGACTTCTATGCGTTACAACCAGTGTTTGGAAGTATCTAGGTACAAATACCTAGGTACATACCTAGATATTTTGTGTACCTTTTACCTTATCTCGATATTTTCAAACACGATTACATTATATCCAAGATATTGCCGCCCTGCCATTTTGAAAAGAAAAGTTTCAGGAACCTGATTGTGGCTTTCGCTGGACCCGGTGCAAAAACTGTATGATCCATGCTAGATAAGAGGAAGGCAGACTGTTAGCCGTACTTTACTTTCGCAAAAATTTGGCTATTCTAATACCAATTTTGTGGTGAAACCTGGTTTTAAATCGAGAAATTTTTACGAAAGTGACAATAGGATTGCGGCTGTACAAGAACAATTTCGCTGGTATTTTTCAAAATACTCATTTTATTAGTACGACTGCCGATATCTGAAGTTGCAATAACAAAAGCTACTTTGGTATAACTGGCCACTAATAGGTATAGATAGCAATCTACATAGTCATTCTCTCGTGCTCAAATATATCAGCTGAAGTTCATAGCAAATACGGACCAAGAAATACCAATATATGTGGAACAGCTACAGATAATTCATCCAACTTTGTAAAGCATTTATATTGTACAGTATTAAGAAGAGTCCGATTTAAAAATAATAAACCTGGATAGTTCAGCTGTTGCTGAAATTATTTTGCCAAGGCACTTTGGATGTGCATCACACACTTTGAACTTAGTTGTCACGAAAGATGCTGAACAGGCTCTACAATTCTTCCTTAACGAAAGCAACGGCAATTTGGAATGCTGATAGCAGATCCACAGAAACGGCAGATGAAGTTAAGAAAATTTGTAAGCTTAAATTAATAGCTCTTTGCGCTTAAAGATGGAACAGCTACTGACATTTTCGCTCGTTGTAATTTAGGATTTTTCTGCCTAATTTACTTCTAGTAATACTTAAACTTAAATGCTTGAATAATTTGAAATATTGTGATCCACTTAAAGATGTTTTTAAAAACTACTTTTTTAACGATTTTCTTTAGTTGAAAACTTGACTTCGAGCGAGACAAAGACTTTGGTTTGTCCACTATGATATTTCCATATTTGAACAACTAAACTGTAAAGTGTTTAAAAGAAATTATGGAAGAAATTATGGAAAATTTTGAAACTGTTGTCAATGAGAGTTGTAATACAAACGATTCTGAAAACTTTTAAGAAACAGACAAGGTGACGAAATATTCGAAGCTGTTGCTATGTTAAGAAATCGAGATAGCATATAAGAAACATTTTAATAATAAAACATCATATAAAATCGCAATATTCCATTTTTAAACATTCTTTTAAAATTTAAAGTAGCTTTTTTGTACCTTTAGCTTTACCTAGGTACTCGAAATTCCGTATACCTTTTACCTTAACTAATATTTATGTACTTAACTAATTGTATAGTAAGTTGTGCCCGCGGCTACGTCTGAGGTTGTCCATCCGTAAGCTCTAATTTTGGCATACTTCGGCAGCATTTCGGCTGATATAAACCAATGGCAGCTGTAATGTTGTCCTCCAGAGCGGGAACATTACTGGCTTGTGGCTGGCAAGCCACGAACTCGTTTTTTAAGATTTGGTTTTCGATTTCTTTTAGACATATATTTTTCTGTGATTTTAAATTTAAAAGAAGCTTTTTTCTTTTTCCTTGATTTAATAATTAACTTAATACCCGATATTAAATGTTATACCCTACTGAAGATGATTATACTGACGTCATGTACTGCAGATTGAACTGAATGTTGGTTAAACATCCCTCAACGCACCGATAGAACTATTAGAGATGTAATCACATTTTTGGCTAAAATTTTGGCTCCCAGTGTTCTCTCCTGAATGAAACAACAGATTTTACTGGGAACAACAACAGTTGGCCTCAACACATTCACATGCTTGGAAGCATTTACACACAATTGCATTGTGTTAGCCAAACTGTGCACTCATTCCATTGGAATATGTGGTTTGTGCACACGTGAGTGTGTATTCAAGTGCATAGTGAGCATAATCTAAAATGACAGGCAATGCAGTGATTATGTTATTAATTAATAATGTTATTGCAACGGGAATATTTGCCACAAACAAAGTGTTTTGCTCCCAGCAAATGACAGAGGAATGGAGTAATTGAGTAGATTTGGGATTTTGAGCAGCTTGGCAGCTTTAAATTGGAATGCATAAGCTGCTGGTTTCTATATTTTATATCGATTTCTGTTGCATGGAGACACGGTCCGGTGTATCCACCGGCAAGAAAGGATTGAAAATGATGGTTCTCTTACAATTATCCTGCCACAGGCGATACGATATGATATAATTATTTATAAAAATGAAGGTTTTAAACTATTTTCATATAACAATTTAATTTTCGCGTTGAACAATTTTAGCCGAGCCGACAAATGTTCTACACTTATTGGCCTTTTCAAAGACATACATAAACACAATTGTAGAAACTTTTTAAGTTTGCTGACCACCATTTAACTTCATCTTCTTTGTTTTGTAAACATTTTAAGCTCAGGAACCTCCGGAGGATCGAACCAATCTTGAAGTATAAGATTCGGTTCGATGACCGGCTCCTTAACTTATCAAACCTGAGGATTTGGTTCGAACCTTGGTTGATGACATCTGAAATATTTGAAACATTTTTGCCTCAATTTTCCATGAATTTCAGCAAATCGGTTAAAATTAAAACCTTCTTGGCCTTATTTTTGTTGAAGAGGACACATTTAACATACTATTTGATATATCTATAAAATTCTTTTGACTAAGGGGAACGCTATCAATCATACGTCGCCTTCCAAAATTCCCTAGTTCTTCCAATGTTTAGATATATCCTGTTACAACTTGATTATTACTTTATTTTCCCTCTCATAGTCGGAATATTCCCAGTTTGGATATGACTTACAAAACTGATCTCCATTGGAGAATGCACCAACCGATCCAAGTACTAAACCATAATTATTTCCAGTAAAGAACTTTAAAAATTCGACAACAATTTTCTGAACCGTACGTTTTTCCATATAGAAGAATTCCGGCTCGGGTTCAGGTTTTCAAGGTACTTAATACTCGATTGACCCAAAAAACCCGAACCCGGCTCTGTGGGGCTCAGTTCACTATCGGTTTGCAGCCTTGAAAATGAATAATGATTCATGTCATTAAACTGTCTTGTGAAAATACTGAACTATTTGTATTGTCTTGTTTCTTTTCATACAAATACATGTATGTATTCGAATTAGCCTCCACTTTCAGCTAACGGATTTGTGCCAGAGCTGCTGTCCTCATTCAGTTTCACTTGAACAGACATGGATAACACAAACACTTTTCTGTTCAATGAGGGTCTATCTAAAATTTTTAAAAATCGTCTCGCGTTTTTCTATTTCACAATTCAAAAGTTTTGCTAAGCCAGACTCTATTTTTGAAAGCTTACGATTTAACCAAAATTTCGTAAAAGTCCCTCTAAACCAAGTGCCAGCTTTGCAGTCTTGTTTTTGCACCCAGAACCACAACTGTACCGGTACAACGTTTAGGTTCATTTCGATCTTTTCGGTTCCAAGAATATCGGTTCTCGAATATCGGTATACAAAAAATTCAAAATACGGGTTCCGGTCCGGGTTTTGGTTCCGAGTTTTAATCGGTTCTTTTCGGTATACGGTTCTGGTTCTGGTTCCGGTTTGATTCTCTGGCTGAAACAGATAGTATTCATTACTGGAAAGTATAAAGACGCTTCCATTGAAAACAAAAAAGTTTTTCTAACTCCGATCCGGCCGGTTTCGACAAATGTATTTGTACCTAAAGTACAATTTTTGGTTAATATAGCTTTAAAGGGGGTGTTCTAGTTTAGAAATTTTTTTTTTTCGATTTTTTTTTATTAACTTAAATTTTCTATTGGGGTCTTAAAAACATCCTGCAAAACTTTCAAGCAAATCCGACAATATGTTTTACAACAATAAACAAAATTAATTTTTTTCCGTCCCTCGAACATGAAAAAAATTTTGATCGACCTTCGTATTTTTTCTTTTTTTTATTAAAAGACTTCAATTAAAATTATACAATGTTACTAATTTGTAAAAAAGTTGCTTTTGAAAAAAAAAAATACTTGACAGAGTTGTATGAGATTTTTTCTTTTACCAAGTCTTGACGCACTTTGTCCGAAATTCCTTGATAACTGTTGAACCGATTTTGATATTTTTTTTCTCAGTGAAAGCTAATTCCCAATTGCATCAAATCCATTTTTGAAATTATTTAAAAATAATTTTTATTTTATCGAAAACAGATGTAGAAAACTTGTTTTTCAAACATGTTCGCAGGATAACTCAAGTTTTTCTGGACCGATTTTGATGAAATAAGAGCGAATCGGCGTAGAATTGACGGCGCTATCGTGTGAACCTCAATCATCGCCGAAAACATTTTTTTACTATTTTTTTTTGTACACTGGACTAAAGAAGAAAAGTCTCAATTTTTCAAAAAAATTTTTAATTTTTTCTGAAAGTTCACACGATAAAGGCATTTATGCTAACTCATTCCCCGTGTTTGTTTTTTTTTCGGATGCGGTATACTCCCGCAATCGTGCGAACATTGTACATGCTATTTTATTCGAGACCTGTCTTTGGAGGCCGAGAACTTTTTGAACACCCCTTGCATTCACACATTTTTAATTTTGTATGTTATTTTATGAATTTCCTTACCAAATGCAAAAAAACAGAATTCAATAATCTTTTCGCGTATGCATATGATATTGTCATCTTAGCCGATGATCCAGGAGTATTGCAACGAATGATCTATCGCTTGGAAGAATATTGCGACCTCTGGAATATGGAGGTTAATATGACGATGTCTGAAATAATGATCTTCAGGCGAGGCGGTCGTCTAGCAGCAGCTGAAAAATGGAGGTTTAAGGATTTGCCTGTAAAAATAGTCTCAAAATACTGCTATCTGGGAGTGACGCTCATGCCAAAGCTTTCATTTCAAAAACACGTCCAGAAGCGTACACATCCAGAAGCATACAGAGAGAACAAGCATAAATGTGACCTGAAGTATATACGTATTTAACAGTTATTTACCAGTAAATTCCAAATGGAAAATCACTATGCCGTATGTAGGTCTATACAAACTTATTCTGCCCAGATTTGGGGTTATAACTGCCTTCAAAGAGATCGATAATTTCCAGTTTTTCTTTTTGAAAAAAATTTTAAACCTGCCACCTACAACACCAGACTATGCAGTCGCCTTGGAAAGCAATGTTGAGTATGCGCACCTGTTCTCTTTTGGACAACATGCCAATTAAATTTCCAAGGTTCTTTTTGAATATAGAGACGAACGGCTTTCAAATTTACTTGCTAAAAAAATTCTACAAAAGAATGTATTTGGGCTAAGGAATTAAAAGCATTATGTGTCTCAAATTGCTTAGATTGGTACGACATGGAAATCTCGAGGTCTCAATGGAACGGATTATGCGTACAAATGCTGGCTACTCTAAGGGCCGTTTTCTCATGCTGGTGTTTTTACAAATCTAGATGGATTTGCTGCATTTGCTTTGCTCATGTCTAGATGAATTTCGTATCAATCTACTTCATCCTCATTGATTTCAAAACCATATACATGCTAATGGAAACTAAGTATTTTTATGTATCCGCGCATATGGTCATACTGGAAAATATTTGAAAACATAAACCAACTGCTGCTAAAAACAGTAAAGTCTGAATTGTTATTAAGTAAACCAAAAATGGAAAATATTGGATGTGCCTTTAATACCCTTGTTCCACTAGCGAACATTCAATCACATTCTCGAAAAGAGAATTTTCCTTGTTCCACTGACGAATGTTGTTCACGTCGACACTAACGTCAACAAAGAACAGCTGATTGAATTGCTATGTCTGCAATTGTAAATCAAAGTTCGCCATCCACATGTCAAGCAGCATGCCCTCCTGGTAGTCCCAGCACGGGATTTATACATAAGAAATATTACTGCATTTTAACATTCTAAATCAAAGAATGGAACAATAAAGGGGGTCCATACAGTTCTGCCACTGTGCTAAACTTCCACCCACTTAGATAGAACACTCTCCGCCCATGGCAACGCCATTGACAGAGCAGCTGTTCCTATTGGTGACGATTGGCAACTTCGATAGCATCTCTAGCCTTTTAGCGGAAAATAGCTATATGTCGTGACAGTAGCTAGATCATCCATGACAGTGACTTAATCATCCGTCGCGGATGATCTACCGAATGGACATTCATCTCTTATGAGGAAATACACAGAAAGAATGAGGTCATTTAGATCATCCAGCGGATGACCTCTAGAATGTGCCAGTGGAACAAGGGTATTATATACAAGAACATCTGCAGACATTGCTGAAATTAGAGATGCACATTCTGATTCCCCTAGTTCATTGCTTAAGCTAAGTTTACACATCCAATTAATTTGGCTAAATTTTGATAAAAATAGCCATGATTAAAGATTTCACAGGATTAAAAAGTTAAACTGTGGTTCCATACGCAAATAATTTGATCAAATATGGCCGAAAAGTTGCACAATTTGGCCTATATAGCCCAATATTCATGAAAATTTGGCCAAAATATTTGCCTGTGTGAACATAGCTTTCGATCTACTGCTTAATCTCCCATCATAGTAACAAGTCGTTCCAAAAGAAAACCTTCTCCTCCTCTGTAAAATTCTTGCTTTCATTTTTAAAATTGGCGATAACAAAATAATAATCACCCGAGTGCAGAGGTGCTGCCAACCAACTATTACACCATTCCAGCCCTCCCGGTGTGACCGTGGCGCAAATGCCCGAATTTTTAATCAACCTACATGAGACAACCAATTGCACAAACACCACCTAGTTGCAAAATCTAGATGGATTTCGATTTGAGCAAAAACATGAACATGAGAAAACGGCCCTAAAGAGCACACAGAATATATATGTGCAACGGAAAAACATTAGTATCAGCAGATTCTATAAGTATCTGGACCAGTGATATAGGAGAAAAGTATCTAAATGTACCGCCGAGAGATATTTCGTGGGTGATGAAAGCCAGATGTGGTATGCTTTTGCTCCAGGGAAACAGTTACCAGCAAGTGAAAAGCCCCATCTGCCCCCTATGCAATACATAAGAAACTGAAGATATCCAGCTTTTTCTGGGAAGATGTCCTGTGCTAAGGGAGTTCAGAGTCCTGCACCTTGGTCAAGCCATCTTAGATACAAGCGACTTAATTGATGTGCTGAACTGTTCAAGCGCAAACGATTGGGCGAATTTAGTCAGGTTCCTACTAAAATCATCATGGGAGTATAGGAAACAAATTTTGTCTGTATTATTGTAATAATGTCCAACGAACTTTAATGTATAAACTGTATAACATGTTTTTAAATGCCTAAATACTATATATGTTTAATGAAAAGGCTGACGGGTGAAAGCCTTGCCTAGATTAATTTATTTTGTTCTTCTTAGGAAAAGAAATATATTACTACTACTACTACTACTGCAGTAGCTGGTTTCAGAAGATATTTTTCTTGCCATCAAGTGCTTTCTTTTCGCAAGAACTGTTCTGTGATGTTCGTAATTGAAATAATTCAATGTTCATGTAAGTGTTCTCAAAGGTGATTCAGTTGCGTCGTCATGGCCCCCACTGGCTATAATTATGCATGTTTATGGCTCATTTGCCCTTATTAGTATGCGTACAACAAATAATTAAAAATATTGTGTATCGTATTTTCCACTCGCACAACACTTCCGCTACGTCAGACTCAACTCAAAACAAGCAAATGCCTGGCAAACGCTAAAATGATGTGCGCCTGTCAAAGAGGTCTTCCCTTCCCCATTCCCCCGCCCGCCATGCGGCAGACCGCGTCAATGGCGCAACATAAAACATTCGCCGCTCATTTTCATTTTCATTTCCATTTCATCCAAAAATGATGGCCTAGCTAAATAAATGAAAAATCTATTTAAATCGCGCACATAATTAGTATTTCAACGGCCGGAGGAACGGAGCTGCCGTCAGATGACATGCTCAACGTAAAAATTATGAAATGAACATTTCCCCAGTTGATTTCAAAAAGGAAATGCTCAAGTACACACCGCAAATCAATTAATTGATTGGCAAATATCTCGTCTGCATCGGCTTAGCTTTTCACTATGAAATTTCGAATGTACTTGCCGATGGATTGATGTATGCGCAAATTGTTTATTTTATGGATGAAGATTGATCTTGGCCAGTTTCCTCATAATTATTTTTGGGTCTACACAATTGCCAATTACTCATCCGGTGTTATGATGCCCAAATGGCCGGCCCGTCGGTTCATTAATACGTTAATAAACAATAAAGCATTTGGCCAGGCAGTGTTTACCTTATGAACCATCTTAATGGCATTCCCAAAGCAAAGACCTCTACTTATTCATTGGGAAATGAAATGGGCTGGATGCGGGCACATTGGTCATGCGGTGAATTGCTTATGGTTTAATTGTTGATTATTTTAAAGCGTGTCTGGCCCCATTTGATCTTCATATGTTGATTTAGGCGATGATCTAATTGATACAAAGAGTTCCTAATAAAGTATTGCTTACCAACTAAGACTCTTAAAACTAAATAATTTGGTGGTAAATATTATGTAAGAAAAAGTCGTATTTACACCCATTACACAAATAAAATTTTGTCATGTTGCCATCCCGCCACTTTTCCTCCTACTTTCCCCCTTATGATTTATTGACATTTAAATGTGCTCTTTTGCTCTGACAGCGCAACAAAATTGAGAGCATTTTAATTTTTTTAAAAATATCAAAGCTAACAAAAGCCAAAATTCGTTCCCCATGTATCTCCCCATGACTCTTAGCTTCCATTCACCATCAACACTTGGACTCGAGACAAACACCAGGATCCTTAAATAGGCGCTAGTCTAGTCAATTTTCACTCGTCTGCTTAGCATAATTAATTTTCATTTCACATTTGCCGCACACTTCTCGAGACCTCAACGCATCGAGGGCAACAATGATGAGCAACCAATTGGCACAAGGAGTGCGGTGAGGTGCGATTGGCATCTCTCTTTATTATTATGGCGTATTATTGCTCTAGCGTGCCAACAAAATTTGAGGAATTTGGTTGTTATTTTTTTCGAAATTATGCTTTAGTATGTAATTAAATTAAAATATTCTGTGGCGCAGCTGCACAGCGGACGAAATGGCCGATTTAGGGGCGTTTAATTCCAATTTTGAAATGTGGAATTGCGTCAATATTTTTGAATTTTCGATACTCAATATCATACTGAATTTATCCATAATATTGGTTTTCTTTTAACCAAGGCTGCAAACACATTTTTTTGAAGGTTCGGTCCTGAGGTTCGAACCCGTGGTAAAATGTAAGGTTCCTGTACTAATCGAACCCCAGGTTTTGGTTCGAGTCTGGGTTGATAGATTGTTAAATAGTTGACCGAAAATTTAGACATATATTTAATCAGGAGAACGCGTTCAGATTACCAAGCTATGTATATGAGTCGTCAAGTCGAGTGGATCACATTCCTCATTGTCATCATTCAAAGGTGTTCTAAAAAGTCTTTCAAAAGTGCCTGATCTTTGAAGTTTTGAAGCCTCACCTTCTACGTACATACCCAACCAGCATTTTATGAAATTTCTGATCACATTTGAGTTTTTTTTTGAGTCCTCTGTCTGATTAAAAAAGTTATAACTGATACTTTTGTCGGGAGAATATGGCGCCCAAGCAGAGAATTTTCTTAAAGAGTCGCTTATAGCCCGTTTTTCTCATCAGTTTTGACTCAATTTCGAGTCATATTTCCAAACATTTGAGAGTCCTTTTGAGCATACCCATTAGTCATTTGAGTCATGAGTAGACATCGGATTTTGCATATTTGCCTATTTTGAACCGCATGTCCGATTTCAGTTCTGATTGCACACATCCTATTTTTATTGATCAATGATCTAAGTCCGCTAAAAACAATATTGCATAAATTGCATATTTGCATAAAAAAATATGCAAAATATGCAGAATATGCAAAATCTGTGCGTGAACTCGTCACCAATTCAACTTGTAGTCAAATAAAATGCCGAAAATGAGTGTTATAAACACACTTTTAATTCAAAAATGGCTAAGAGATTTGCCATCAAACGTGTTGTTTTGCAACACGTATATACATACATAGCAGGCACCCGGCGTGCGTTGCTGCGCCCCCTTTAGAATTTTAAACACAATACGAAGAAGTGAAGCTTATGGCCATCTATCAAATCTTCATGATAAACTCATAATTATTTTTTCAAATTTCACGAGTTTTTGGTCCGTATGATACACTGCTCGCCACTTGAATAGGACACCTCTAAAGTCGATTTTCTATAGTTAATTGCTGCTAAACCAAGCCATCTAGGAAAATAATTTTTGTTTTCTTATAAAGTTTATTTAAATGTAGTAATTAGACGAAAATTACAAATTAAAACTATTCAAATGTTGTAAGTATACAAAAAACATTGTTAACCAATAAGTAACAAATTTTCGAGTCTTCATTTTGCACCACTTGAATAGGACACTTTATCTAAAAACCATTTAAGAATATTTCAATCCTTTTCAAATAACCATATTACTTAAATAAAAAATTACTAACATTTTTTTAAACCAAAAAAAGTTTTTAATAGTGTGTTGAGCCTCCTTTTTTCTCCAAAACCTCACACATTCGGTCTGGAAGGGATGCATACAATTTTCCCAAATAATTCAACGATATCGAGCCCCATGCTAATTTGATAGCGGCAATTAGTTCGGGAACGCTCGAATATTGCTGACCTGATCCATATACTTCACGTGTTAGCCATCCCCACACATTCTCAATGATATTCAAGTCCGGCTCAAGTTTTGCCTCGCTATATACGATTTAACAATCCGGGCGGTATGTATAGGGGCATTATCATGTTGATAAATCCATTTTAGATTTGCAAAAAGTGTTTGGAAGTGTGGAAAGGCCTCTTTCAATATACCATTATAACACAACGCATTCATGGTGGTTGGAATAAATTTAAACTCACAGGTGCCATAATAGAAAAAGGCCCCCATACCATAATACCTCCAGCACTGCTGTGCAACTTATCAAGATGGTGTGGTTCTTTTCGAAGATCATGAAAATAGTAGCTGTAGCCATCGGGGCCCTCCAAATTAAACTTTTTTCGTCCGAAGAGACAACACGTTGCCACTCCGAAGTCCAGGTGACATGTGCGCGCGCGAAATCAAGGCGTTGTAACTTCCGAGCCGGTTTAAGAGGTGGCTTCTTCTTGATTTTTAGTCTCTTCAGGTGTGTAGCATTATTAATAACACGACGCATGTTTGTCAAACTTGCTTTAACGTTGCATTTTTCCCTTATCTTGGCTAAAGAGTCGTGCGAATTGGAAGCTTCTCTTAATATAAGTCGCTTGTCCGCGATGGTAAGCACACTGTGGGTGCGGCCCTTCATGTTTTTACCATAATTAGCCTCATTATTTAAAAAATTTGTTATGGCGTGACGGCTCCTGTCGACTTTTTTTGCTATTTTGGCAATAGAAAGGCCAGAATCCTTGTAAGCTTGGATTTTTCCTTTCTCCGACTCAGATAATGAAGTGCCACGCCCCATTTTAATTTTTTTTAATTTTATATATACTTCAATTAAGGCAAAAAGTTTAAGTAAACCAAAATTTGTGTGCACGTGTCAACGATACCGACCAAATAAAATGCATGTTCTATTCAAGTGGCGCAAAAATTCCATTGAATTTTTGCGAATGCTCTCATAAAGTGCAAACAACTTTATAACGGTTCTATTCCAAAGCTTGGAATATACCAGAAAGAGCGAAGAATGCTTGCACAAAGATAATATGCAAAAAATACCGTTATTCTACCATTTCGTTTTCAAGTTACGAGGAGTTTTAAAGAGATCATACAGGGTGTCCTATTCAAGTGGCGAGCAGTGTACCACCTATTTATCCGTCGATATACCCGACTTCGTGTCAATCTAAACTCATATAAGAATTTCGCATATGTTAAAATTTCTTTAAACCTATTAACCGACATCTCCTATTTACCCGTCTTTAATTTCCAACAATTAAATCTTCATGATAATCTGAACTAATAATAAATTTTTGTATATATCCGGATTTTTGGACCGCTTGATCTTGACCTGTTAAATTAACCGATTACATTGTAAACTCATGCAAAACTTTTGTAAATTTCGCAACTTTTTGGACCGTTGGATTTAACCATTTACGCGTCCACAATTGCCATTTATCACTTTTTAATGATTCCCAAAACTTCTAAAATTTTGCAAATTTCAGACAATGTTACAACTGGCTAGCTCAAGGTCTTTGGTTGATTATAAATCTTTATAACCAACACAAATCAACAGATATTAATTACATTTTTGGAATAGCAATTAGGTATGTCCGTACAACGATCGCTGTTTCGAGAATAACCAAATTCTCTCATCAGCGGACTTGTTTTGCTGTTCACACTTCAAACAACCATCTAGTTGGTATATAAGCCTCACTCAATCGGCGAATAGCCTGCGCTTTCGTAAATACTCAAATGAAAATTTGACAAATTTCGCGATTCGGATTTTGGTCTAAGCCTCTTTAATTGTCATCTATCCAACCTTCATGGTTTTCATAGGTCGTTTGAAAATATTGCAAATTTCGCGATTTTCTTGACCACTTGATCTAATCCTCCTATTTACCCGCCGTAAGGGAATTTTTATGATATAAACTCAAATGAGAATTTTTATAATTTCGCGACTTTTTTGACCATTTGTTCCACATCTCCTTTATTTATCCGTGTACTCTAGCCGTCCATAAAATCTTCATAAAAATCTGAAATTAATGAACAATTTAAAAATTTTCCAATATTTTAGAACTTTCAAGGTACACCTTTCATTTGTTCGGTCTACAACTTCCATTTAACCGTCTATATATGCCATGTATATATTCTTTATAATAATCTCGCCATTTTTATACATTTTTTATACAGTTACATATTTTGCATATTTGTTTGCATATGCAAAATATATATATTTATTTACATATGTATATTGAATATGCAGTTTTCAATGTAAAGTGGGTTATTAAATCAGTATAAATCCAAATATTCACCTCAATCAACCTTCATTTAAAAAAGTGAATAAAATCCGATGTCTAATGATGAGTAAAAACTTTAATAAGCAAAAATGGGCGTGGTTGGACATGTACACGCCCACTTCGCTGCGACAGCGCTGCAACAGCGAACATTCTTTTGCTCATAACTGGATTATCGCTCATCCGATCTTTATTAATTCTTCCGCAAATCGATAAAAAATCTTGATAACTGAATATCTCTAAAAGGTACGAACCATCCATCTACTAAACTGAGGGAGATATAATGTTTTTTCAAAATGGCGGGGGCGTGGCAAAAATTGAAAATAAACTTGTATGTATAAGAATCTTATGTATGTATGTACATATGTCGAACCTCCATCTCTTGCCATCTCTGAGATCTTACGGACTGACAAATAAAAAAACGTGCATTTCTTTATGGAATACTACACAAACAGCTGCAGGTGGCCGCAGCTAAACTAAATATTTTTTTAATCTTAAACTATTAAGAAACAAGATGTAATAAAGAATAGTAAGGGCAAAGGAGGCCAAAACACTTAAAACTTTAACTAAACATTTGACATACGAACCAAATACAAGCTCAAAAACTTAGTTATCTAAAACGTCGATTTACACAAAATTAAACACGAATTATTGTTGAGTTAAATTGTAGAAATAAAATCAATACCAATTTGATCAGGAGAACGCGTTCAGATTACCAAGCTATGAATATGAGTCGTCAAGTCGACTGGATCACATTCCTTATTGTTATCATTCAAAGGTGTTCTAAAAAGTCTTTCAAAAGTGCCTGATCTTTGAAGTTTTGAAGCCTCACCTTCTCCGTACATACCCAGCTAGCATTTTATGAAATTTCTGATCACATTTGAGTTTTTTTTGAGTCCTCTGTCTGATTAAAAAAGTCATAAATTATACTTTTGTCGGGAGAATATGGTGCCCAAGCAGAGAATTTTCTTAAAGAGTCGCTTATAGCCCGTTTTTCTCATCAGTTTTAACTCAATTTCGAGTCATAATTCCAATCATTTGAGAGTCTTTTTGAGCATACCCATGAGTCATTTGAGTCATGAGACTTTAAATCGGATATGAATGTGTTATCTCTTTAATCTCTTAAAAACATAAAAAAGGACTCATCTGGTCGATTCTAGTTAAAATGATCTTCCAAATGCATTTGCTTTCCCCTTTACCGATTATACTTATGTTTTTCTTTCTTCTCGAAATCGCAAAATGGATTTAATTTCTAAAAAGCATTTTGAATTATTAACTCAAGCGATTCTGTATTTTATTGTTAAATAGTTTTTTTCGGTCATAATATTGAGAAAACTAGTTCGAGGAACCCGGTTCAGGACCGAAACAGAACCATACTACAATTGCTAACCATTATTCTAATGTTAATGTTTCCTTTTATATTTGCAGGTCAAGATTTGGTTTCAAAATCGTCGCACAAAATGGAAAAAACAGGATAATGTGACAAATAATGAGGCGGCCGAGCACAAGTCAACCAATGCAAATAAGCCGACGGGAACAGAGCAGCAGCCTAAGCCGACCACAGCAACAGGTTCGCCCGCAGCTAACAATGTGGAGGGTCCGCCGGCAAACAAAAAGTCACCCAATGCCCAAACGGAGAAGTCGCGCAGCAACAACAACAATTCGCTTACCATGGCCAATAACAACAACAACACTGAAGTCAAGCTACATACCAAACAGGCGACTACAAAAATTAAAAAACAATTAAATGCTTTGCTGGAGAAGTCCACCAAAGCCAACAGCAACAACAACACAAATGGCGGATCTGGAGGTGAGACACTTGCTGCATCTCCCGCCAAATCAGCCGAGAAGCGACATCTGTCCAGCAACAACAACAACTTGGAGACGCTACACCAGCGTCTGCATCAGCATGCCATACCGCTGACGGTGGAGCCTGCTGCTCCTTTGGAACAAACTGAAAAGTTGGACATTAAACTGGAGGAGTCACCACAACATCGAGAGCTGCAATTGAGCCTGCAACGTGCGGCCGCTGCGGCAGCAGCTGCTGCTGCTGTCACAAAACAACAAAATGGTAGCAACACATCATCATCACCGACAACAACAACAACAGCCGCAGCAGCTTTGCTTACAGAAATGGACTTTGAGAGCAAGCTGGCCGCCTCCACAATATCAATTGCCCTGGGCATTAGCAGCCAGCAAAAGGAAGAGCCTGTGGCGGGTAGTGATCTGGAAGAGGAAGAGGAGGAACCGGAGCTGGAGCTGGAGGAGGAGCTAGAAGATGATGAGACATCTAGCGAGCATGGTGACTCCACTGAGGCTCACGATTCGCACGATCAGGATGTGCACATGCAGCACATCTAAAAAGGGGAGAGAAGGAAAGCCAGTCAAATTAAATTGTGCCAAAAAGTCGAATATTGCTCACCAACCCCCGAAACGGCCCGTGTTTTTAATTTGTAATTCTAATTCTAATTTTAGTTTAATTTATTTAATTAATTCTCTAAACTCTATGCTTAAGCGCTAATCCTAAGTTTAGGCTTGTAAATGTTGCCATTAGAAACGCATTTAAAATTTATTTGAACTTTCGAGAATTTCATGTGATAATGTATACGAGGAAAACGAGAGAAGGAGCACGGCCAGAGCAGTCGGAATATAAGATTTTACCACTTGGAACTACTTGAACAACATATTGTACATATGTGTTTTTAACAGGGACCGGTAAATGTTGTAACTTTTTGTTTCAAAATTACAAATTGACAATTATTTTATAAATTTTTTTTTTTAACTTTGAAATATTAATTAAAGCTAAATTTGTATCTCAAATTGTTCACAAAATTTTCACAAAGAAAGTTTAAATCAGCGGTGGGCAACAACAACAGAAAAAACACCCCTTATCGGCGACACTGCATACATTTTGTTTTTACAGCCGTCTGTCTCGGTCGCTTGTGCGACCAGCTGACGCCTGGATTTTGTTGTTGAACCCCGAAGGACCAGTTCGGTTCAGGATCTTTGGTTCATCGTACCGAACCCAGAAACGTAACTTCTAAATTGTTATCTTCCGGAAAAAGGTTCGGTTCGCAAAATAACTTTAGTCGGGTTTTTACAGACATTATAAAACTAACTTTATAATCATATTGGAATCGAAGCATTATCATTAATTCAAAGAATAAACTTATAAGAATGTTACAGTAAATTTCCGTATATTGGTTTAGGTTCAAAAAAAAAATAATCTATACGGGATCAAATCAATCCCAAACGGTATTGAAAACAGTGAAATCCTGGATATTCTTGACCCGATCAGAAAAAAGATTGAGTTGATCGGACTTTTTAAATACTAAAAAAGATTACATTAATCCCGGGGTAAGCTTAAAAGCGATTGAATTAAGCAAGAACTCGAGCACTATTCAATCCCAAAGCAGGAACATTTCAAGCAGGTTCGAAATTAATTTGAGCTCGATATGTAATATTGATTTGATCCATGGAAAGATCCCTTCCTTTCCTCCTCCATATTCGAAAGGACATCATTATAAACTTCAAGACCCACACCAGTTTTCTCTCATTAAAATCGTCTGGAAAACAAGGTTAGGTTAGGTTGCGATGACTGAGAGCGACAAGTCGCTCTCCCACTTAGGCCACATTGGGCCCATTGCGATTCTATATTTATTCCCTATTACCCTTTTTAAAACTGAGGGGGGTCCTCGTTACTGAACCATTGTATCTCTAGCCCGGATGTCTCCGAGAGGTTGAGTAGCAGTGGTTCACCAAGTGTCCTGAGTCTCCTTCTACTCAAGACGGGGCAATGGCAGAGAAGGTGTTGTACCGATTCCTCCTCTTCTTCGTATCCGCAACTTCGGCAGAAGTCATGGTGAGTAACGCCTAGGCGTGCTGCGTGTCTGCCAATAAGACAGTGACCCGTAAGGGTCTCCACCAGAAGTGATATGTGGTCTCTTCTGTGACGTAAAAGTGTGTTAGTACGTTTTTGGTCGAATGTTGGCCACGTAAGCCTCGCTACTGCACAGGAGGAAAGGTTTTTCCACCGATTCGTAGCGCGACGAAGTGTTTCAGCTTTTGTGAGAAGCTTATATGTCGCCATAGGCATCCCAATCGTGCTCTTCTCTGAAGGAGCTCGATGGTGGTACCTATTTTGGGCAGTTTGTCCGCAGACTTATTTCCTTCTATGTTGCGATGTCCAGGCACCCATATAAGGTGTATACTGAAATGTCGTGCGATCTCATTCAGAGATAAGCGACATTCCGTAAGTGTTCTAGCATTGTTGGTATATGAGTCAAGTGCTTTAAGGGCGGCTTGACTATCTGAGTATATAAATACGTTTCCTTCTTTGACCGTGAGTGTGCTAAGGCAGGTGGCAGCTTCCTGGATGGCTACCACCTCTGCTTGGTACACCCTACAGTGATCAGGAAGGCGGAACGATAAGTTCAAGTCTAGGTTGGGAGAGAAAACGCCCCCTCCTACTTTTTCGTCGAGCTTAGAACCATCAGTGTAGATGTTAATGGTATTAGATCTGCTATGGGGAAGGTTGTACCAATCGTGTCGCCTTGGGATATGGACGTCGTATAATTGGTCGAACGTTGTTTGTGGTATACAGTAGTCTGTATTTAATGGAATACTCTCTTGTTCTTCGAGTATGGTAGAGAGTCCCGAATTACCCCTGTTCCAGGCATCGGATTCTCGTAGTCTTAGGGCTGTTGTGATAGACATTTGCTTTGCAACAAGGTCTAATGGTAGAAGGTGAAGAATAGTATTTAGCGCTTCCGTTGGTGTCGTTCGGAGAGCGCCGCTAATACATATTTCCGCACTTCTCTGTACCTTATGCAGATTGTTCAGGTGCTGGCCACCATACTAGTGCTCCGTAGAGTAGTCTGAAAAACAAAGAAATCTAACAATATTTGGGCTCAACTGGGACTGGAACCTACGACCTTCCACTGAGCACGAATGAAATGGCATCTCAACGCACATCAACTTCGCACTCGATTTTTGCCACATGTCTAAAATGCTACTTATATTGTACCATACTCGCTCCCTAATTTATGAACATCTGATCTCGAAAGGAATTGAAGTAAGCTTATTTGGAATGATACAAGTTTGAAATTGCTTGAAGTCGATATTGAATTTTCAATCTCATGCCGGGATTACTTTAATATTAAAAATGGAGGAAAGCTAACTTCGGCTCGACCGAAGTTTATATACCCTTGTAGATTGTATAATTTATATTAATTTATATATTATAATTTATATATTATAATTTATATAATTCTTAGCTGAGTTATTTCCCAAACTCAGCAATAAGATGGCGCCTCAACTTTGACCATTTGTTTTGTCAGTTTGTTATATGGTAGCTATACGATATATTCATCCGATTTTGACCAAACTCCCCAAAATTAAGTGGAAAATTATAATATTGACAAGTTGAAACAAAAAAAATTGAAAACAAAAAAGTTTTTCTCACTAGAACTAATTTTCGACCGATAGTTCCTATGGCAGCTATAGTCTATAGTCGTCCGATTTGGATCATACTTGGCAAAATTGTGTGGTAGCACATAATATTGATCAGTAACAAGTTTGGGAGCGATAGCGTTTAAAACCAAATAGTTTTTCATACTAAGACTTTTTTTCAGACATATATTTTGTATGGCAGCTATACTATATAGTTGGCCGATTTTCATAAATCTTGGTGGAATAGTGTAAAAGCAAATGTAATGACAATTATTATGTAAGCTTCACTTCTTTGTTTTGTGTTTAAAATACTAAAGGGGCAACGTGACAGCTAGTTAAAAATAACACTAGTTTACAAAAAATTAAATGACCCATTTCAACTGAAACTATTTTTAAGTGTATTTTGGATTGGTGATCTCAAAAATCGATTTCAAAAATTTTTTCATGGCAATGTTTTTTTCATTTTTTTGGTAGGTGTACTTACATTTTAAGCCATATCTCAATTCATAATGGTCAGATGGTTTCAAGAAAAATCCGAATCTAAAGCTAACACAATTTTCAGTAATAGCGTAGAGCATTGTTTTCAAATCGCTTTAGAAGTTTGAATACAATGACTAAAAATATTTTTTTAAAAAAATCGATTGCTCGAAAATGCTAGAAATTTAATTTTTAACCGCCTTGGAAAAATATAAAAAAACTAAAAAAATTTTATTTTTATTCTTTCGACTTAAGAATCTTACTTCTACAAAGATAATAACGTACTGATGATGAAAATCTATGAATAAATATTGAGCTGGATCAATTTAAGTGAAGTCAAATTTGAGTATTTTAAATGTTTAGAAAATTTTGTTTTTCTATTTTCGTCTTTTGGTCAATATTAGAAGTGGGCGAATAGCCAGATCAGAAAGAAAATTCCAGAACAGAAAATCTCAGAAAATAAAAAATCTCAAAAATACCACTTTTTTTTAGCACTCAATTGCTCACAGCTCCTGTATTTGATCATAGATTTTGTTCATCGATACCTAATTTTCTTCGTAGATGTGTGCTTCTAAAGTGTGGTTTCCTAGGCGTTTGGAAACGAAATTTATTGAGTTTTCGAGCAAAAAATCGATTTATTTGACATTTTTTTGATCATTGTATTCAAACTACTTAACCGATTTGAAAATAGTGTTTTATGCGATTATTGACAATTCAATTACCTTTCGATTCATATCTTGCTTGACACCATCTGACTATTATGAATTGAGATATGGCTTAAAATGTAAGTGCACTTAAAGAGAAAATGAAAGAAATTCATATTTACAAAAATAAAAAACGTTGCTATGAAAAAATTTTGAGATCACCAATCCAAACTACACTTAAAAATTGTTTCAGTAGAAATGGGGTTTTTTGGCTGTAAACTAGTGTTTTGGAATTAAATTCCGATGCAATTTTTCATTACTTCATGAAATACTTAGTTGTAATGGTAATTAAATTTTTAGCTACGAAATAATTGTAATTGTAGTGGTAATTCAATTTTTAACTACCCAAAAAGTTGTAATGGTATTGTAATTGTAATGTTAATTTCGATTAACAGCTCTGACAACCAATCTTTCAGTATATCAGGCAAGCAATTAGCCCTGTTCAGTGGTTTCCCAATGTTTTAATTCAACAGTTTGGTTCACAACATGATTTCAAACA
Organism: Lordiphosa magnipectinata; assembly: GCA_037044535.1. Classification (NCBI taxonomy): domain Eukaryota; kingdom Metazoa; phylum Arthropoda; class Insecta; order Diptera; family Drosophilidae; genus Lordiphosa; species Lordiphosa magnipectinata. The sequence continues at coordinate 459,439 of JBAMBO010004059.1, forward strand.
CGGTTCGGCTCAGTGTTTCACGCTTTTAAAAATTTTTTTTATTACCAAACTTATTAGAACTTTTGAGTGATTTTAATTAAGCCTTCTTTTAGTTTATCTAGAGGTATGTGGTTTCTGACATCTCAATAAATCAGGCATACCATAGTGGGTCCTTTAGATCAAGGGTGCCCAAGCCCATTCCGCAGGCCGCGCATTCGTTGTTGTCTTACGCTAAGGAATAGCTGGCGCATATACGGGCCACGCGTGCCTTTAAGACTACATAGAGCAACAACAAATTCATATGAGTTCTCTCGTCTCTTTCTTTCGGAGCGAAGGATTTGTTGTTGCCGGCGCGTACAGAGCCCACGTACGCAAAGCATCGGGCTCAGAACCGGCCAGCCATAGCTACCACGAGCCGAGGTCAGTCGTGTTTTTACGCAAAAGCGAGCCGAACTCATGATTATGTGAATCGGTGAACTCTGAATTGCAAGTAAAGCGGCTGTAGTCTGGAGAGAGCTCGCTTGCTCACCAACACAAGCACACTTTTTTGTCCTCTCCATTTGGCTGGCACTGATCTGGCTTCGTAGAGCAACAACAACTTTAAATGTGTTCACTCTTCTCGTTCTCTCCAAGCGAAGAGCAGACAACAGTAGCACACACAAACAAACAAAAATGGGGTTTCTCTTTCTCTTTCTTGTGGTTGTTTTGTCTTGATATATTTTCATCATTTGTATTGGTGGTTCACGCGGCCGTAAGCTTATTCTGTGCAAAACTGCTTTAGATCAGGGTTCCCCAAGGAGAGAGCGCAAAAATGTGACTGTGTCTCTCTCTAACATACAGTGATGCATGACTTCGGCAAGCATTCAGTGTGAATTCTCGAGTATTTTCGTGCCCCAGGGGCTATGGCTTGGCAACTCTGCTTTAGATCAGCGTTTGCCAACGTGAGCGAGGCCAAAAAGTGAGTGTATTGGTGCGCGAAAATAAAGCGCCATGAATTAGCTTCTACCTGACCGCATCAAAGGGTAGCCAGCGACTGAAATGCTTTTTGCTCTCTTCTCCTCAGCTTCGGCATGCGTTCGGGTCATATATGTGTAAATGGCGAAATGTCTTCGCCCCCTAGGTGCTACTGGTAACCATCGCTGCTTTAGATACACACTGCATGGGTGACAATTGAAGACGCAATAAAATACGTCGTTGAAATGAACCGTACTTTTATCTATTGTGGATTTCGGTTCGGTTTAAAATTAGCGGCTTCGCAATTCTTAAATTTTAAAAGATCGGTGAACTTTCTAAGCTCAACTCTCGAAAAAGTAAACAAAAATTTCAAAATTAAAAAAAAGATTTTTTTTACTGGAATAATTAAAACAATTATTTTTCCTCAAATCTATTAAACAAAATTGTTCAATTTAGAAAAAGTCATAATTTTTTTTATGAGTTCCATAACTGTAATTTCCGGTCCCTGGTATTTAGGTACATATTTATTAAGTGTGTGTGTACAAAAAAAAACAAAAAGAGACATTTTAAAATTAAAAAATTCAACAAATTAAACGCAAAAATAAAAATTCCACAAAATCACAAACGTCGCTTTTTATGTGTATAATCCGCCTCGGGCACATCCACCACACCCTGCGACGTTATCAGGAATTCAGCAAAATCATTTGGTGTCTCTGGCGAGTATAGTACCTCCAGTTTACGCACGGTCAACAGTTGATCCGCAACTCGATGCTGTTTGGGCACCTTAGACACACGCAGGCGGGTACGACCCAAATGTGCCCACTGCAATCCCAAACAGGGCACATCCTGCAGTGGTTTGTGTTTGGATTCAGCACTGGCTGCCATTTGATTCACGCACACCACGGCACAATTGTATTTATCCGCATAGCTGATGAGATCGTTGGCCAGGCGTCGCATATCACGGGCACGTTGCATAAAGTCCGTGTACAGGCGAAAGATGGCCGCCACCGAATCGATAATGATCAGGCCAATGCCATGCTGCTGCAGCAGCTGGGGCAGTCGTCTGCTGATGCACTCAAGCAGAGGCTTGCTCTCATACTGATGCTCAATGAAAATGTTGCCCAGTAAATTCAGTTGCTCCTGGGGGTAGCGTGCCTCAAAGGCTTTGCTCATTTGTAACAGACGACGCGAGGGAAAAGCCTCTTCGGTGCATATAAACGCAGCTCCGCGGGCCAGGCCACCCAGTTGGAGGGGCAGCTGAACGCAGAGCGAGAGTTGCAACAACACCTGGGACTTGCCCACGCCCGACACGCCGCAAATCTCGGTGATGCCTCGCGTCACTATGCCTCCACCTGTACAGCGATCCAAAGCGGAGCAGCCAAAGCTAACGCGTGACCATTTCACATTTGCCAGCGGCTTGAACAGAGAATCCGCTGGACATTAAATAAAGTAGGTAAGTAGATAAAGGTTGAGCCCTGCTGAATGCTCACCTGCCAGTGGGGTTTCGGCTAACCACTTGGCGGCCGCCTCTTTTAGCATGCGCACATCCTCCGGCGTACATTTACGCACCAGCGTGTGCAGAGCCTGGCAGCGCGTGTCCAGAAACTGTACCCTGGGCGTGGTTAGTACAGCCTCCGGTGTAAGTACATTCACTAAGTGGAAAACATTAATACGGCATTGAAAACAATTTGAACTCCTCCGCTTACCACGCTCCGCTATTTCCCTTATGTGCTCTGGCAATTGCTCCAAAAAGTTTGTCATCATTGCGGGTCTGCCGCTCCGGCATGCCTGAGCCTTGCGTGCCAACACTAACACGTAAGGTGTCTCAACACCTTAAATTAGTTTATTTTATTGACCAAACAAACAAAGAGTTCCCACTGAAGTGAAATGCGCGAAAATTTAAATCCAAAAGCGATCAGCTGTTTGGCACAACAGCTCAACATTAACCCTTAGGCGGGCCGAAGGGGCATAAATATTTCACTTTGACATTTCACCGAGCGCCGTGTGTAAGTATGGGCTTGGGCTGACACTTTGAACCAAATAAGGGCTTAATACCGGAATCGGAACCGAAATTCGTTTCGGGATTAAGTACTGAACCAAATAAATTGAAATGACTAGTTGCCACCATTGCACAGTGGTTTTTATTTGCCTTTTTTTGTCATAAACTCTAGTTGTTGAGATATTGACCCCCAATTTGGTTTATAATCATATTTTGGGCCCTAAAAAAGACTTGGAAAGATTTACTCAATTTAAACCAATAATTCATATAGCTGCCATATAGCCGATCTGACCGATTTGCTCCAACTTTGTTGTTTCTGAGACTCTTGAACTGAAATTCAGTTTGTACTCTTGTTTGGAAATCCGAATACGACTTACAAAATTTAGTTTGGTTTGCACCACCATTTGATATACATAGCTGCTATATAACCGATCTGGCCGATTTGCTCAAACTATGTTGTTTCTGACGCTATTGAACTGAAACTCGGTTTATATTCGCATTTAAAGATCTTAATACGACTTGCAAAATCTTGTTTGGTTTGGACCACTATTTGATATAGCTGCTATATAACCGATCTGGCCGATTTGCACCTGTTGCACTTCACTTATTATTTGTAATGGGATAACTGTAGTTACACAAAGATGGAATTATCCTGTGAAGCACTGCTAAAACACTGTTTGCACATGCACCGAGAACTAGCGTTGTTGTAATCGATTTTGGGCCGACCAATTTTATTTGTTGTCTAATATGCTGCTTACACTGCGGTCGTACGACCTTTTTTGGTATTTTTTGCCTTAGACTGGTCGTCCGGCCATACAAAATTGTGGCAGTTTACTTTGAATTTGGGACGGTCGTAGACTCTACGACCGGAAAAAAGCAGTGCTGCCTGATCGTATTTAACACAAAAATGTGGCAGCCCATAGAGATTTTTATCGATAGATATCGGAAAAAGCACCCGCGAGCATTCGAAAAAAATCTTTAAATTGGACAGAAGTTGCCTTGTGCTCGGCAGTCTTCCAAAAACACACAAAACTTTTATTCAAATGAAAAATACAATAGATTAGCTAATGATTCATTAAAATAGGAATTATTGTTGTTACATGCAGCCACAATGCTCTTAGAATTGGCTCACATAGCTGGTGGCTTATGTGATGCAGTGCCAGATTTCGGTTCGCCGCCCTGGGTACTCGTCGTAGCCGTGACCGTGGCTTAATCTGGCGGGATTTGGCTGTGGCCTACAACGGCTCATGCTCCTCATCCGACTCGGTGGTCTCACGGATTAGCTCCAGAGGCGTCAACAGCTGGCGTAGATATCACAGGTCTCATTACGGGCCTAAACATGATGGCCAACTCCTGTAACGATTTTAATGTCCACCGAATTTAATCATCTCGTCCGAAGAGGAGTCAATCCAATAGCGAAAGCCGTACATGTAAAGTGATGGGGTTATCTCTACGCACATCTTTGTTGCGATTGATCACAGGGTGCTTGGTGCAGCAGAATGATTGTTTAATGGTGTGGAATGCGGATTCGCCTGTGGCAGCAGATTGATGTCCCCCTCAACTGTGCTGTGGACTTCACGCATTATGGCTCTGATTAGATGTCGTTTGCAATTGCTCCCATTCCATTTAAATGGCGATTTATCAGATTTTCCAAAAGCATTTCATCCTCTCTAGACAAGCTTTCAATTATATCCATTGTTAATTTCCATTTTAACACCGAAATTCCAATTCAATTTTAAGTAAACAAAAAACAGCTGATTGACGTTTGCGACTATTTGCCACTGTTCGCTCAATGTAAACACCTAAAAGGTCGTAGCCCCAGAAACAGTCGTACGACCGCACTGTAAATTCGGTATCACATTTACCATTAATTTGTATAATATCATGCTAGAAGCAAGCCATCTTGAGTGTTTTGTTTTAAATCTTTCTAAATTTCGACTGCAACTTCTCATGTGCTTTTTAAATTAATCGACGAAGACTTTTACGTTTTGAGATATCATCATAGTATGAGCTTTATCTAAATTTCTTTTTCTGATATTTTTCAATATATATTTTTCAATAATATTGTTGCTTCTCCAAATGTCAACCAGGGTTGCATGGCCAAACTCGAACTCAGCTGCAATAAAGCCGATTTGATCGAAAAGTCGCACGTTGTAGCAAGAAGTGTTAGTTACTCATTAATCTGCACACTTTCGTTAATAACTTTGCATTTAAAACTCTGTGCAGCGCTGTGCCATGCACAACTAATATTCCACGAAACACAGCTACACTTGTTAAAGTCAACCTAAAATTACACATTAACAACACAACAATGACAAACGAGTTATCAAATCATAATTGATCATACCTGGACCAACGTTTTCCATTTTTGCAATTTTTATTTTGCTTCTAACTTTTTAAGCAGACGCACTAAAAGTTGGAAATTATTTGCTGCAAAAATCACAAAAAACACGTAGCTCACAAACAGCTGACTTCAACAGCCCGTCGACAAAACAGTGTTGCCACTAAGTTTGAATATGTTTCTTTTTTAAGCTAATATGAGTATGGAAATATTAAAAAACAAGTTTATATTTGAAATCTGAAAAAAAAAATTTTGCGGTTTATGCCAAAAAAAAGCGAAAAAACCCACTGTGCATTGCACATTATGATGAGATCTTTTCTAAAAACGTGCATGCTGCAGCCCTACACACCCAGTCACAAAACACAAACTCCAGATCACAAAATCGACTTTCACCAAACCTGAACACTCACCTCCGTATTAAGGATAGTTTCTAACTTTGGAAAAAAAATTTTAATTTGCTTAAATGTTCTGTTAGGGTCTTGAAATCATCCTGTAAAACTTTCAAGCAGATCCGATATTATGTTTTACATATGGGCAGTGCCACCAAAAGGTCCTGTTTTTGTCCCGTGCGAATGTCTCAATTTTTTGCATCTATCTTGAAAACGAAAAAATTCCCAAAATCAGCCTTAGCACGAATATTTAAGGTTTTAAATGATTTTCGTCGAACATTCCTAATTGAATTATTTCCCCAACTCAGCAATAGATGGCGCAACTAGTTTGACCATTTTAGCTACGAGGTTTGATATGTATAACTTAAGCTAACAATTATCGTTGAGTCGAACGGAGCGAAGCGGGAGCCACCCGCGCTAATCGAAGCCAAGCCAGAAACTGAGCGTCAGGGATGGCGCGTGTTGTCGTTCTGCTATCGCGTCAGGGATGGTGCTCGATAAATGGTGTGACCAGAGGTGGCCAGGGCTGCCACACCATTTGCTTGCCTTCGTGACTTCGTAAAAAGTTTTAAGTTAAGATAGCTTTAAAACTGACGGAGGAGATAGCATAAAAATATTCGTACAGGCGGCCATGGCAACTCAGCACGTCAAGCTGATCAAGAATATATATACTTTATGTAGTCGGAGATGCTGCTTACAAACATCTGGACAATTTTAATATACCCTCTACAATCGCAGATGCGATAACCACATCAATTTTGAACTTATATTAACGAGTCACAAAAAAATGGGCACCAAAGGTAGAAACAGTGATTCGAAAGTTAGTCATTTTTCTTACCTAGGTAAGGTACAAGGTAAATATAAAGGTAAACGGTATCCGAAATTTCCAGTACCTAGATAAATGTAAAGGAACAAATAAGGTACCTTTTAACAAGGCTGCAAACCTATAAAACTCTGCAGAAGGTTCGGTCCCACTGTAACGTCCAAGGTTCGGTGTCGCGGACCGGTTCCTGGAACCCCTGAACCCAAGGTTTTGGTTCGCCTGAACAAAAAAGAATAGTTTGACTTTCGATATATTAATTCTACGTTGATAATGAAATATATATACCTCTCTATTCATATACTTAATCATAATATTCACTACTTAAGTTATTGTAATTATCAAATCCATTAGCTGACATTAATCTAACCATTATATCTTCCAGGAGCTGTTCATCTATACTAGCTCTTAAATCAGAAAGAACAAACTTAAGTGTTGAAAATGCTCGTTCAACTGATACCTAAGTTGCTGGAACAGCTATTATAGTAAAGTCGATATTTTGTTTAAGTCTTCGTTTTTATGACCTTTCCAAAAAGTTTAAAACATTTGCCAATGTATGTAATGTATGTGCCCTTTGACAATTTCCTAAGAAATCTATAGCACTATTCACAGCTTTTATATTTTATATTTGTTTATTGCTTTCTATTGCTTTCATATGCTTTTCTTCTTCACAATCAGACGTTGAGTCAGCTTGGCAACTGTTTTTTGCAAGCAAAATATGACATTTCGGGTCTGAGAATACTGCAGCCAATACTGGTACTGAACTCCTAGTAGAAGAATGTTTGTCCGGGGCATTTAGATAGTAATAAACATTTAGCGTGTTCAGCAGAATAACTGATCCCTGAGCAGGTATCAGAAAAAAAATATGCATCGATTAGTTTCTGCTGTTGGAGTGTGAGCAGTATCACTTTAAAGTAGCGAGCTATTTCTTTGATACATGCTCCTGTATCATTATACCTCAAATTGGCTATTATTATGCCGCATAACTTGAGTTCCGGTGGAAGAATATTTCCAATTTATACTTGATCAGGGAGTAAGTTGTTCTGCTGAACACGGCCAATGTGTTTGCTGAAGATTTTAGAACAATTGCTCGGAGTGAAAACCAAGTTGATTCATCATATGGTCAAACGGTTTCTTTCCGTATAATTTATCATCATTATCATACTTTTTTTTTGTCACTACTTTAAAAATCATTCACGCTTAGTTAGAAATGCAATCGTTTATAGTAAAATCTCCAGAGATTTCCAATGTTTCCCTGGATGTATTTTTCAATAAGTTAATTAAATGGGTGAACCGAAGTGGTCCGGTTTGGGTTCAGGTTCGAGGAGTCAAAAATATGGAGCGCCTGGTTCATGGTCCGGTTCGCGAACCCCAAAAAACCCGAACCGAATCGGTTCTCAGGGGTTCGGTTCCGGACCGGTTTGCAGCCTTGCTTCTTAATAAACCATTTAA